>JANZXR010000008.1:4069300-4105924 GCA_027575705.1 Erythroxylum echinodendron | reverse complement strand
CTTGTCTCTCTATTTTCCTCAAACAATCCATGATAATAAATTCATATCTTTATCACATTCAGGGATATACACCATAACACATTATTAGTTTCATATTCAATTCCACCCAAATAGATGCGTTGACTCATTATCTGTCATATTTGACCATATTCTATTTCCCATTTCTAATTCCCCATAACTTTCAATTTTCTCAACTTCTAAAAAGGTATCAATATTCTCACTAATTCTATTAGCTTGAACTCTTAATAAATGCCATGTGTGTGACTTATACACATGCTACGCAGATTAAGGATCGGGTACTACTGTCTGCTATGACATGACTAAAATGTATGTAGCTTGACATGTATTTCAAAACGTCCATCTAAGATCTCAATTCTGGCGCTCTGATACCACATCTGTTGGACCTTGTTTTCAGAGCTCAACGTTCATACTCTGATACCAAAACTAGTAGACCCGTTTTCGGAGCCCAACATTCATGAGTCATACTTGAGCACATTACCTTGTAGGGTCCTTTTAATGGAACCCCATTAGCCAATTAGGCTCGTCTTCCTTCTCATAACATCCCAAAATTTCTATAATTTAACACTTGATAAATGTCAATCCATTCTTATGTTCATATCCTCACTCGTCACCATAAACACATCACTCGATTTATCTTTTATTTCCATAACCAACTAAGTACATTTCAAGTTCTATTCAAGCCTAAATGTACCATAGATAAGCAATGATAAGCCCACATGTACATGATTTGGGACAAAAAGTGTAACTTTCACTAGGGATGTCGGATTAAGACTATTTAAGTACGTTTTCAAAGAGAACTTCAATTTCTACAACTTCTATGAAGACCCCAGAGACAGATTTTTCCATGTAGAGGGTCAAAATTTGCATATTTATAAATCTATCCCGAGAAGGTCCGCCTAGCGGACATGATGTCCCTCCAAAGAGACATACACTGAGCAGAAACACTGAAACACCCAAGAAGGTCCATCTTCAATCACCAAAATCACTATTGACTTCTTCAACACAATTGTAGCTCCAAAACTCTAGTTTAATTTGAAGGAAGAACTATCTCAAATGGAATTCTATAAAAGAAATTATGCTAAAAAAAAGCCAAAGTATGTTTATACCCCAGTCGTGCTCTCTAAACCGACCCCTCGCTATCTTTCCATCAATCTTTTTCATATCAGAGCAAAAAGCTACCAATTTTTTATGGTTTTGTGTAGGGATAGAAGAATGTGTTAGGAAACCATTGCTTCAAGAATCACTTCATTTGGTGGTCGGACGATAAAGTTATGGCCAAAAGATTTAACAACGTTTATATCCTCAATCATATTATACCTATCTTGGGAGAATTGTCATAACTTTCTCTAGAAATCTTAGAATGAGACCATTATTAGACCATTTCAAATAAGACTTCTTTATCTACAACTTTCATAAAGACCACACAGTGAGATTATGCTTCAAAAAGGGGACAAAATCGTAATTTACTGTAGCTATCCTGAGAAGGTCTGTTTAACGAACATAATGTCCCTTCAAACAGACATAGACGGGCTCGGGAGAAATTTTTCACCTGAGAAGGTCCATTTAATGTCTGTTAAATGGACATTGGCAATGCTAGGGGTCCTTACAGACTCGAGAAGGTCCGTTTAACAGACCTAAAGTCCGTCTAATATACATAGGGGTTACCTAAACCCCTCCAAAGCCTCTCCCAAGCTTCCTACATCCATTCTAAACATCACATTCACTCATAACTTTCCTATTTTCATTTCTTATAGAGCAATAACACTCCTTAAACATTAAATTACCAACTTGGGGGCATTAAACTCCCAAAACTCAACTCAAATGACTCATCACATGCATAAACTCTCATCATTCACCAAAGTTGTCATGTACAATACCTTCTATGCAACATCACCACTTAAAATGCTCATATCTCTCAACTCCGATAACCATAATTTACATACTTTATAGCTTTGGAAAGCTAAGAAGATAAGCTACAACTTTCCAGAGTACGACTTTGTCTAATTCTAACTAGATGAATACAATTTTTTCCCAAATGTCAAAACACAAATTTCTACCCCTATGAATGCTTGAAATTTGCAATGTACAACTTGGAAAGTCATGAGCATAACCATTCAACTACCAACTTTACTTCATTAAACTCCTTAATCTCTACTCATTTGACTCATCTCTTACAACTAATTCTCATCATTCACAACAACCTTATCTTTCCTTTTTCGATAATATCTCACTTATATGTATATATATATCAACAATTCATGTTCAAAGTTCATCAACTCAATTGGATAACTTTTCCAAGTACATCTAATTTCAACTCACATCATCCATACATAATCCATATTTCATTAACATCATAAATTAAGAGTTTTACAAACTTTAATGGGCATTTTGCGCCATAAAACAATATTTCACAAAATCCCAAAATACATAAAATGCCTGAACTATAATTGCTCAACATACAACTACAACCTTGTTTTACATAAATTATTCCAAAACAAAACAAAGCATGCAAATCTGGAGTAGTGCCTTGACTTTTTTTCACTCTTTCTCTTGCTTATCACCTGGAGATGGGATGAATAGGGGGTGAGCATAAAAGCTCGTGGGTAACAAGCTTATAACTGAGAAACAAGTAAAAGCCATTGAAATATTTATTTCGATTGTAAAAATTTCACATTGTAAAAATCCATGTAACAAATATTTCCCAAATTCACAACTTATCAAGAAATTCATAAACATCATGAATCATGCATTCATCAAACTTGTCGCAATCATAAACACATAAGCACATCAGAAATGGTTTGGGTAGTCCGTAACCGAATGTACTAACATAATTCCATAAAATGATCTTTTGTAGCCGTGAACAAAATGTACTATCGCAATCTCACATAAAGGTTTTGCATAGCCGTAAACTTAAGGGAGTCCGTGAAGGAGTTCCATGCCACTAGCGGGCAAGCGGGAGAAGTCTTTAGACAACTGCACTTGACTGACAAAACAGACCACTATAGACCCATATAACATGTAATTCATGACTTGAAAACAAATTGCCCAAATGACAAAATTTCGTAAACTTGTTTTTCATGAACTTGCAATTTTTCAAAAACCCTTTTCATTTAGCAATTCCAATTCATCAACAACATTCAAATACTAAGCATATAGTAAATTCTCAAATCATTCAAAAGTAATAATACAGTATTTATGAAGCCATTGAAATCATTTTATTCTCTTGATTCAAAAGAAAACATTTATGGCTCATTATTCAAATTATAAACATGAAACTCACCTTATTTCGCTTGCTTGAAAACTTTGCTCAAAAAGCCTCTCCTCTTGCTCCTTTTGCCTCTCTTGATTTTCTTCAAAATTGAAAAAAATCTCCAAATCAATTAGGCATTCCAATTGAGAAACCCATAAGACATATTCACTAAAATTGATTCTAGAATACTTAAACCCATCCATTTCCTAAGCTTTATAACATAAAACCCTTACAAAAATCCAAAAGATTACACATGAACTTACCTTGAATCTTCATCAATCAAAGAGTTTCTTGGCTCTAATGGGAGCTCTAATCCTCCTCTTCTTTTTTCTATTCTTGAACAACCTCAAAATCTCTCTTGAACATTAAGAAAAATGAAACCTTAACTTGTCTTCTTTCTTTTTCTCCCATGGACGTCTCTCTCTCTTTTGTTTCGTTTTTTCACTTCTTTCCCACTCCAATCACGTTTTGCTTCTTCTAATACACAAGACACACTTTTCCTTTTTCAATTTTGCCTTTAATGAGTGGTAAAAGTCATTCCTACCCTTCCTTATATGCCTTGTTCTTTTTAATCTTAAGTGATCTCTCCAAAACGCCCTTCATTCAATCTTACTACCTTAACACTTTAATTCAATTAACTAATGTCATAAAATCTTACTCACCTTAACATAATAATTAACTCCACAAAAAAAATAGAATAATTAATCTATCAAGACTTCAAAATTTATTTAAGTCATTGCCTAACTTTTTCCAAAAATCAAACCTTTTTCTGATCATGTAATTGAAGGAATTAGATAACACTTCCTTCTAGAAAAATGTTCCTCATTGTCTTAATTTCTAATGACACCAAAATCATTCAATTTGGTTTAGAAATCTGAAAGTTATATCCCAACGCTTCTGAACTATTCTTATACTGAAACAATATTCTGTGCTCAACTTCCATCCAAAAATTAAAATTCTTAGGGACTGACTTAGAACTCGATTTCATACGATAATTTGTAGCCCTATTTATATAGTTTAATCCAAATTAAGAATCACCTCATTGGATAGCTAGAGAAAAAGTTATGGCTAAAACACCAAAGCATACTCAGTGAATATGTTCCAGCAACATTTTCCAACTTACCACTTCCAACATTTCATATGTAATAGTTCTAACTTCCAATAAAAGTTTTGGGGTCCAACACAAACAACTAAAACTTTTCAATTCGTCAAAAAATGGTTGATAAGTTATTTACTAAACAAAGCTTTTGTTCCAGTCACTTTAGATCAGTTCGTGTAAAAGTCGACTAAAATTACATTATAAATTTAGCCAATTTTAACATTTACAATAAAATACATAACAAACTCTAATATTTTGAAGTGTTCAAATTTAACTTAATGTTTTCAAAACATTCAAAACAAGCTCTAAATGGATAGAAAATTAAACATTCAAAACAAAGTTTAAGTGAATAGAAAATTTAACAAGATTTTAACTCCCTATTAGTTAAATACTACGTTAATACTGATATAACATTATTTATTTATTAATAAAATGAGTCCACTCTCATATAATAAGTAAGATCTATTGTTTAAAATATATAACAGTAGGTTTTACTGTCACGTGACAAGTACCATATGAAATATTTCTAATTATGTAATAGAAAGATCTATTTTTATTTAATTGCTAACTTTAAAATAAAATTATTTTGTGTTATGTGTAATATCATGGATAAAAAAAATCATTTTAGAGTTCACAGTTAAGATTTTTAATCAAAATTGTTGTGAATGTTATAAAATTAAAACTAATAAATTATAGAAGTTATTAATAATTTTTAAATGGGCTTTTTTGAATGATTCCTTCCTTATATGCTTTGATGATGGATTTTAAATGGGCTTGAGACAGGTTAGAACCCGAAGTACCAAAGATAGGCATCTGCCAAAGTAGTTCAAGTTCAACTGAAACCTTACTTCGCTTGCGTCTTCGAAGAATAGATCTGTTTATCGTTTATTCTCTGCAACAAGGCGCAACGGTTAGCCCTCAACGTCTCCATCTGAGCTCTGTTTTCCTTCCTCAAGTTAATTTTCTGCATCAATTCAATGAAAGCTGAAATCTTTTGTTGTTTGTTTAAAAAGTTCAATGCTTTACTGTCTTGAAGCACTTTCGTTGTTTTTGGGAGGAAGTTTCAGCCTTTCAATCCTGCAAAGCGTTTCAGTTTTTGCATGATTGTGTTCAATTATATTCTGGTCGCTGCTGATTCTTTCTAGGTTAGTGTGTTAAATGATACGCACTCGTAGAGGTTGCTTGGGACTTTTATACTTGAATCCCGTTTCTCTCTATCAGTTTTGCTTTACGCACCCAATTGATCAGTGTTTTGGGATTCAGTGCAAAAGCTCCCCTGTTTCTGGGTTGCGCTCTCTGAATTTTCAGTCCCGGTACTCTGTTATTTCTTGTCAATTGAAACCTATAAACTATGCTACGAAGTATGTAGAAGTTTTGGCTCGGACCCAAATCGTTTCTGGTTCGGAAATTCATTCTAATGCATATTTATGGGGTTGTTTTGGGTGTTTATTTTGTTCATTTTACTCAACTTCAAGATCATATAGAAGAAGAGAGAGTAAAAGAAGAAAGGCAGCCAGCAAGCCTGTTCTTGATGAAGCTAAATTCCAACAGGCAGTTTCTCAACTTCCCCCAAGATTTTGTAATGATGAATTGCATAATGTCTTAGTGCTTGAAGAAGATCCTCTCGTTTGTTGGGAATTGTTTAATTGGGCATCACAACAGCCTAGGTTTAGGCACGATGCATCCACTTATCATGTCACGATCAAGAAGCTTGGTCTTGCCAAAATGTACGAAGAAATGGACATTGTGGTCAACCAAGTGCTTGCTGTCCCTCACATTGGTAATGAGGCGTTGTACAATACAATTATTTATTTTTTCACTGAAGCTAGGAAGCTAACTAGAGCTGTGAACATATTTAAGCATATGAGGAACGGAGGGAACTTGGAATGCAGGCCATCAGTTAGAACCTATAATATTCTTTTCACGGCAATGTTGAGTAGGGGAAACAACTCCTATATAAATTATATGTATATGGAGACAATTAGATGCCTTTTTAAACAAATGGTTAATGATGGGATTGAGCCTGATATCTTTGCATTAAATTCTATGATAAAAGGATATGTTCTTTCACTTCATGTCAATGATGCATTGAGAATATTCCATCAGATGGGTGTGGTCTATAATTGCTTGCCCAATTCATTTTCCTATGATTATCTTATCCATGGATTGTGCGCTCAAGGACGAACAAATAATGCTAAGGAGCTATGCGAGGAGATGAAGAGAAAAGGGTTTGTTCCTAGCAGTAAATCATACAATTCCCTGGTAAATGCTCTGGCTCTCAATGGGGAAGTTGAGGAAGCAGTAACTCGTTTATGGG
Source organism: Erythroxylum echinodendron (assembly GCA_027575705.1). Lineage (NCBI taxonomy): Eukaryota > Viridiplantae > Streptophyta > Magnoliopsida > Malpighiales > Erythroxylaceae > Erythroxylum > Erythroxylum echinodendron. The sequence goes on along the minus strand of JANZXR010000008.1, from coordinate 4,099,237 downwards.
AGATGTTTGAGAAGCATAAGTCTGCCGATTCCATTACATATAAGACAGTCTTGGATGAGTTATGCAGAAAGGGAAAAGTTAAGCAGGCTATGAGGTTATTGGAGGAGTGGGAAGAAAAATACCTTGTAGACAAACCTGCTTACATGAAGCTTCAACGTGTACTGGAAGACGACTTAGAATCTGTCAATGGCAGAATTTAATTCAATTGGGCTCAGATGTACATCTTTTTTGTTTTGCTATGCATGATATGGTACTATTGTTAATGTAATTGCTTACAGATTCTTTACTACTCAGAATCAAGAAAACAGGCACCCAGTGTAAGAATCAGAAATTGATATAACATCTCGGGTTATTTTCCTTCTCAAAAAAAATTCTTTTTGATTAATTTTAGAATTGTTTTGTATATTTCACTTTCTCAGATGCATGAATTTGTTTGTCTATGACTAACTTAGTCAAAGGATAAAAAGAAGCATCACCAATAAACCTTACTTATAGTCTTGTAGGTCTAGGGGATTAAATAACTGAAACTGTGAGTATAATTTGTCTATTAGTATGTCAAATATGTCAAAACTAATCAAATTATTTAGGTTGACTTACTTGCTGAAGAAATACATTTATTTGTCACATGGAGCCTGATTTGCATTCAGATAAATGTATCAAGTTGTATTTAGATCAAAATTCATTCGTTTTAGCTTTCTTTATCCAGATCTGCTTTTATGTTCTTGATATAGGCTCTTCCATGACATTAGTTATATAGTCTATGATGCAGCTTGTGGTTTAGAATACAAGGGAAGATGGAAATGAAGCAAGATCTTTTTATATGCTTGTGTATTTATAATTTGCTAGTAAAATTTTTGTACTGTATCTGGTTTGATTGGTCCACAACTATTTTCTTTTCTCTTTTCTTAGTTGCTTCTTATTTATTACTCAAGTTTTTCTGCCATTTATGTCCTTGTTAGTTTTAAGCCTTTGATAAGTTTTGAAGACCAAATATCTATTCTGCTGATGTCTAACAACAATTTTGTTCTGTTTACGTAGTGTTTTGGTCATCTTAAGTGAGGCCAGCTTGTTTACTGGTGGTGGGAATATTGTAGACTGTATTTGGTTATGTTAAATGTTTCGGTTGTGCTTCCTGCCTATCTTAAATGTGCTTCCTTTGCTCTTTAATTTACTTCCACACATGTTATAGTTTTCCTCCCTCCTGCCATGGACTTTTTTCTTGGAGACTACATAAGAATGTAGGTTCCAGTTATGCAGTGGAAGGTGCAGGAGATATATGATGTCTTTTGATTCAATTTCTAGTGGAAATTGCTAGTAAATGCAATTTTCGTCTAACAGAGAGCTCAAAATTTTTTGAACTGCAAAATTTGACTTACTAAGTCAAGGACTGGAGCCATTGCATCGTGGAATTGCTCATGAATAGGCTGCATATTTGTTATTTTTATTGTATCTTTGGTGATACATGCCAGCTAGGTGATTCCTTTCTCAGTCTTCTTATTCATATGTGATCTGATATACTACAAAGCAGAAATCATTTTTCTTCGCGTGAAGTAACTGCGGCTTCCAAAAGTGTCATGCACTACTATTTATTGCATTAATGTTGGATTGTTGGTGAACTTTGTATAGGTTTACTACTTTGTGATAAATTTGGTAAAACTAAGATATAAGGTCTCTGAGCTTTATGAAAAGTTATTCTCTAGTTATTTGCCTGAACTGTGAGTTCGTTCACCTGAAATGGCATAGTCACAGGTCCTTGGCATCCCACTATCCCAGTGTCAGTCCTGGGCTATTTAACATTTTCTTTACCACTTTGCTTATGTTATGTTTTGTTTTTTTTAAGGTCTCCGAGTCATTGGTTAGTTCTTAAAGTCGGATTAACTGGCCAGAAAGCAAAAGATGCAGCCACATATCACTTAAAACTTATAAAGCATTGACAGATTATAGCTGACCTGCCGACCAAAGTTGTAACTTCAATGAAAAATTGTTGAAACGTTCATTTTCTTTACATCAACAGATGCAGCCTACAGGAAGAAGTTAAAGGACTGCAATCATTGAATAAGCACACTTTTTGCGTACATTATGGTTAATGTTGATATATCATAGGCTACCTTACGTAAAATGTAAAATTTTCCGGGATTACATTTGATGGCTGGAACTTATGAATATTCTTCTTATAAAGTGAAATGAGATATAAGCTCAAATGCCGAAAAGAAAAAAAATTGTCTTCTCACATGAAGTCACTTCAATTTTTAGCTATTCACTAAATTATATCTGATAACAAGAACACAAAAGTCACGCTGTCAGCAAATTCTGAGTCGATCCCACCACAAAATCCGCACAAGAATTTTCCAGTCACATTCATCGTATTAAGAATCTGTACCAGTTTTTCTGTTTATGATATCGAGCTTTTTGATTGTGTGGTAAACAGCAGAGAACATGTTCATTCACCGGAGGTAATAAGTCCTTAAGGAATATGTCTCATCAAGCTAACTCAAGAGTTCATGCCACTCCATAGAGTTGGTATAAAGGCCAACTTGGAACCCGCCTTCCAGCCAATCACAAATCTTTGTCATCAAGCTGTGTTTTTGTTTCTGCCTTCTCTGCTTCTTCTAAAATAAATGCCTTTAGTGACTCTACGTCCCTTGCCCCTGATCAATTTTATTGGTATTCAAAGTAAAGTTAGATGGTTTAGCAGTAATAACAATAAAGAAAACACTGCAAAGCAATGCCTTCTGAAAATCAATGTGGTTGAGATATAAACAAAATTTGCCAACTTTTAAAGAAGCTAACTCATTGAACGTGAAAAGAAAACTTCAGAGTTTGAACGAGACAATATTTCATCTTATCACTCAGGAAAATCAAACTAAATGCTGCTATTAAAAATGATATGTACTAGAGAAACCAACTTATTCATGCTTCATTACTTGGATCCATAAACATCAAATATGCATCCTGTGCACGATATGCTCTATCTTACCTGATTGTTAGCAAACATTACAACCGAATTTGCATGTGAAAGATTATCTGCCCATTGTTTGCTGAGCAATGTCATACAAGCCAAACAGTTTTCAAAACTCATCATATCTCTTGCTCCAGTGTGTGCCCTATAGCACAGATGCAAGTCTAACATAGGCTTATATTCTAAAAACTATGATCATTTATTTTGTCATAAAGGACACAAAGAGCTCGTGCTTAGCACAAGCCTTTTCAGATCAAGAATTAACATAAAAGGTTATCGACGATCCATTGTGCTAAAGGATAACTGAATTGACTTCCCATGCAACGGATATTCCTGAAAATTGTACTCAGGTTGGTAATCAAGGAAAGTGGCCTACCTGATAACAGTTTCGGGGAAAATTAGTTCTTCCATCCATGTAGAGAAGTTCATTATGAGTAATGAACATGAACTCATAGCTCAAAGGTGGAGAGCAAAACAAAACGATGCCTAGATAAAATCAGATCATGCCTACATTCCCTTTCAATAGTTTTAGTCAGCTCAAGAGTTTAACTACATAGCCTTGAAAGATTATATCATCATTCCTCCACTAAGGCATCAAAAATTAAAGTTACAGATTCTGGAAATGCTGCCTCTGGCCAAGATTTTCAGGTGCACAAGTGGAACGTAAAAACAAAGTGACACACATTTTCTTCTTTTTGGGTTAAAAGTAACATGTATGTTACAATCATACAAAGCAAGAAAGCAACCTTTTGAAGCTTCTAGGATAAATTTCCACCAGCTAACTCAAGCTGCAAGGAATAATTACGGGATATGCAATATACTGTTTAAGAATAAACAATTCATGCACCCAATTATGGAAAATGAAGTTTAGCGCTTCACCTTGATATCTAGCAACTTCTTCTCCATCGTAAAAGACCTTAAACGTGGGGTATGAATGAATATCAACCTTTGTGCATACAGCTTTGCTTGTGCTGCAATCAACTTCTCCAACCTCTATTTCATCTTCCCCTTCCATAACTTTCCCCAAGTCCTCCCATAGTGAGCCCAAATTTTTACTAGAATCCATTGCCGTATTCATCATTAGAAAAGGACATGAGCTCCGAGTTCCAGCATCTAGTTTAATGAATTCAAAGGTTTTAATATTAGAACATAATGAGGATTTCTTACCAATGCTTACACCAAGGGACACAAAATTTCACAAACCACAGAGTGTCCTTCTCTTTCACCTAAAACACGATGCATAAAAGTTAGTGACAACCAACAATTACATACCGAGAACCTTAACATCCGAAAGTTATGTCAAAGATGCATATTTTTAACAAATAAGTCAAATAACTTTCAAAATGAACTTGTTTTTTCATTACCACTGAGATATCGCAATGCATATCAGTAGCGAAATCCAGAAACGCCATAACAACTAAATGCCTCAAGCACAAAAACATAAGCCTAAAAACTGTAGCTCACATCAGAAATGCAAAACAATATAAAAATTTGAATAGACAAATATTGACCAAATCACTTCCTAACTCTAATCAAAGATAGCAAATACGCCAGAGATCAAAGGGCTAAATGAATCCTAAAAGTGGTACTCCAAAACCAAATTAGGGCCAACTGAACATTCAATATTAGTTTGAGACACGTCATCCCTTTTTTTTTATAAAAAATTTCAAACCCATTCACCAAACATCTCCAAATATGTGTACAATGAAAAAGCACAAAGATTTACAAAAGCTACATACAATTGAAATGGATCTGTGGCTTCGACATGCGAAATTCAAGAAAAAAATAAAAGAAAGGAAAATTGTTCCGACAGCAAACGTTTTAGGGTTTCTAGAGGCGGATTTGATTACCTTGTCAGAGAAGGTCTCGGGAGTAAGAGTTATAACCTCAGCTTTAGTAAGAGGAACTATGGTGGCTAAACCTAAGAGAATAAACACTAAAAACAGAAGAATAGAAGAATCAAGCTTTCTCATGGATAGATGCTTGTTTGTAGAAGGAAATTTCAACTCTCCTTCTTCTTCCTGTTCAGGGATCACCTTCAAAAGAATGAAAACCAGGTGCAGAGGTTTAGCACGTGATTTGAACGTGATAAAAATGAGAAACGAGGAAACAGAAAGCATTGTTACGAGTTTGGACGGGTCAAAGTTAACCCGAGCCCAATTGGTCTTGGATTGTCCTTGGTCACCTTGAAAGCAAATGACATAGGGACTAGGGACTAGGGAGGGTCAAAAACAAGAAGACCGATTTAACTGCAATTTATTATGTCAAAATAATAAGATAATATTTATTTTAAAAAACTTTTAATTTTAAAAAGCCGTTTAGAAAAACATTAATCAGCCATTTATTTAAACGTCGGCGTATTATTGTATCTTTCCGATCCCAAAACCCTCGTTTTAAACAGGATTGTGAACGGAAGAGAGGGTGCGTAGCGGCGAATAACCATGGCGCTAGATGCCAATACCAAGAGGAAGAGACCTAACATACTAATCACCGGAACACCGGGGACGGGCAAAACGACAACGTCGTCAGCTTTGGCGGAGGCAACGCAGCTCCGCCACATCAACGTCGGAGATTTGGTTAGGGAGAAGAACTTGCACGACGGCTGGGACGACCAATTCGAGTGCCACGTTATCAACGAAGATCTGGTAACCCCGATCCTAATCTTCCGGTTCTGAATTTGAAAAATAAGAGAAACAATAAATTAAAAAATGGATGGATTTGCCAGGTATGTGATGAATTGGAGGATATAATGGAGGAAGGAGGGAACATCGTTGACTATCACGGTTGCGATTATTTCCCGGAGCGGTGGTTCGACCGCGTCGTCGTTCTTCAAACCGACAATTCAGTTCTGTATGATCGCTTAAGTAAAAGGTAGTAGAGTAGTGTAGTAGGAGTTTGAACGGGATGAGAATTTCTGTTATTTTATTTGATGGATCATTGTTGAATTTGGGTGGCTTTTGTGTGGAGCAGAGGTTATTCTGACACGAAGATATCGAACAACATAGAATGCGAGATATTTCAAGTACTGTTGGAGGAGGCTAAAGAAAGTTACTCAGAAGACATTGTTGTGGCTTTGAGGAGTGACTCCATCGATGACATCAATAGGAATGTTGAGACGTTAACTGCTTGGATTAGGACTTGGCAATCTTGAAGTATCATATTTCTTATTACGGCTGTGTTATATATGCGATGGATTGAATACTCTCGTGATCTTACTAGAACCCTTTTTGTTTTGCCAACTTCACTTTTTATTCCAAACGGTGTTTCTGACATCATCTCAAAGGAATCAAAAAGAGGATTATGCTCAAGGAAGAGTCATGGCGATTCAAAACCTTAAATATCTTTTTTGGATTTTCAGCATGATGATGGTTCGGACAAGGTGATTTAGAGTAAGCTTTTGTCGAACAGTTATCTGAACAATGTCATTTAATGAGAGATTTGTTCCTTTCCAACCTGTCTAAAGAAGATGGTTGTCTTCACCCCCTAACCACCGTTGGAGCTCTGGACATTTGTTATAAATACTACATCAACAGACTCCAGGGCGCAGCGGAGTTAGTTAGGGTTAGGGTTTTTCTGGCTGTTGTGAAGTAACGGGTTCAAAATCTCCTTATGTATATAGTTGTTTAAAATTTAAAGTTAGAGCTTTACTTCTCGCGAGCGACTTATTCGGTTCGAGCGGAGATTAGTTTAGGTGTGAATAATTTAAAAGTGTCTTCTTATAATTAAAATATGCCTAAAACACTTCTCAAGCAACTAAAAAAAAAATATATACTTCGTTACAAACTTTTAACACAGGAACGAAGCTTGTCAATCAATTTGATACTGGATTCGCTGGAGATGCTGGTTTCAAAGATCCCGTTTCGTAAGTTTCCCACGTAAAATTTTATAAACTTTCCCCTTTTTCATTTGTAGTAACTTGCTTGTATTATTTTTCTGTTTTTTCAACTTGCTTGTATTATTTCTCTGTTTATTCTCCCAAACTGAAATCCGCACTCAGGATGCTCTTAAAGATCGAGATCCGATCGACACCAAAAATTTTAGACTTTTAATTCAAACATTTTAATTAAAAATTGAAATAAATAAATCTAAAAAGGGTTAATAAAATGACAATAAATAGGTAAACTTTATATACTCGTGTAACACACAGCCAAATTCTCTACCAATTGCTACATATAAGCTCCTCGTTATTGACGGTCAGGCTACAGCTACCTTGCCAACTCTGGACCTGTTACTGCTAGTGCTTTCAGCTCAATTTGTTTAGTTAGTTTTCACCAGCTGAACCGAAATTTATGAACTGAAGGATAATCCCCAATGCCGGAACACAATTATACTTGGTTTAAAAGACCGAAAGAAAATGCAACTTCTGATAATTTATGAATCAGAATTTTAGTTGTCCGATAATGTAACAGGCTCAGTAAAGTCAAACTCAATTTACAATAAGCTCATTCCTGTTTATCAAGCAAAACTCTAATCTTCTCCACTGCCCGCATTGGTCTGCCTCTGTACACGTGTTTTTTAAGGGGTGAATTTCTGAAATATACCAAAATGTCCCCATGAAAAACGGTAACCTTTCTAACTAATGCCTACAAGATTTTGCCCCTCATGAAATTGAGCTCAAGCTGTGGTTGGATTATTGTCTCTAGCCTACTACGGAAAATGTAGGCAGAGACCGGAAGAACTTAATAGAATTCAACTGTACCAGAAATAGTAACAGGAGGACTGATTTCAACCCGACTAGCCTTCCCATCTGAGAGCAGCTGTGGAAGTGTGTTGGCCTCCTTAGGTTGAACCCCTTGAGCAGTCCATATGGTGATATGGGGCCACTCGTTTTTCGATTCTACTTTTTCACCATTAACCGAGCCAATTTGGGTTTCCAGTGCAGCCATATTATCTGTAAAGAGAAGAGCTGTTAACTCCACTGGGACTTTTTGATGGAGGAAGAGTCCGTAACTAGCTACAGCTGCAACACCGTGACTTCTTTTGTGAGCAAGAGTTACATGAGCTCTTTTGAGATTATGCTCAATATCCTTGTCCTTAAGAAAGGTTTCAACCTTGGGGTTCCCCTCAGCCATCTGCTCAAAGAACGAGAAAAGATCAGTGTGATGAGAGGCTGCGGGACTCTATTTGCACACATGCAGATATACATGCCACGAAGGAGAGAGAAAAAGAATGAGGAATTCCGGCGTAGCAATAGCCTCCAAACAATTAAATGTACAGTCCGGTGTAGCGTTGTTAATGTTAAATATACCCCTTCGTGGCAGGAATTTACTTATTCATTTTTCTTCATAATTCACACAGTCGGTAAATCTTTATATTGTCTCACTAATAGAACACAAATCTTGATCAATTGTGAGTAACAATACTGACTTGTAGCAAATATATATCTTGATCAATTCTGACTTATAATACTGACTTGCAGCAAATAAACTATCTGGAATAAGGATATCTTACCACAAATTACGGGAAACTGCAAACTGCAAACTCTACTAATTATCAAATGTCATTGAACTCCAAAACTTAAAATCTATTATCACTGAAACATAGTGAGAAATATATCACAAGTATGGTGGTGTATTTTACTCCTAAGAGAGACAAATTCATCATGCAAAACTATTGAAAAGCTTCAGGTACTTACAAGGGTGCAAAAGAAAATGGCAAGCCCAATAACACTAAACAAAAGAAATTTGGTTGAACTGACGAGCTTAACTCTTTTGCTTACCTTATCAAGGAAACAGGAGATCTCTCCAACAGGCAAACTGACAGCAGCAAAAACTATTGTTCCAGGTTTCCTCTTCTCAGTTGCCGGTGTTCTGTGTTCTCCCTTTGCTATACTTTTTAGCTGTTCCAAGACTTGTTTAACCGCAAACTCAAATTGAACCTAAATAAAGACAAAGAGGATCCACATAAATTATTCAAAATGGGAGAAAAACTGCTGGGAGAGCTATTGGTTAGGGTCAACTCAGAAGCATCGGGGCTTATATGTTTCAGTATCATGTTGGCGCTAGTTTAGGATGAATAAATTGGATCACAGTGTTTAACCCACTACATATGTAATAACAGAGGCAACTTAGTAAAAAGGTTTGACACTCAGCACTCAGAAAGCTATGTAAAAAGGTATAAGTAGTAAACCTGAATGGAATTGAGATGCTCAGCATTGGCAAGCAAAACCTCTCGCAACTGCTTCTCCCACTTGGCCCACTCCTTTGCATATGATCCTTTATTGGACTCTAATCTGAACACAGGAAACAATCAAATAACTTTTAGCACTGTACAAGTACGCATACTAAAACCCGGAATATCCAGTTGTTATGTAAATCACTGATTAAGAGCAGAACAGAGCTTCACATCAATTGGGATTATTAATATTCTCAACCAACAAATTGCTCACTGAGAAAGCACACCAAAATCCTCCAAGAAAAAGTCAAAGTACTCAAGACTTATAGAAGTGCCAAGAGTGACACGATAGAATAACCTAGAAATGTGTCTAGGATTGTGCAAGGACAAACTATTTAGATCTTCTATTTCACCCTTGTAGCTTAGCGAACTATTGCTTCAATGCACATCAAAGGATAACACAGAACTAATTAATCTACATCCTTGAATAAATTCCAAGAAAATCAAAATAACTAAATAAAAGAAGCTCAAACTAATAGTGGAAGCCTACTTAATGTTGACACCAAATATGTCAGAAAAATGATAATGAAGGTAAAATATTCACTACCTCCCATGTCTGTTAGTGTGAAGCTTGTACAGGCTTATTCCCTCTTCTAGAATTGACCTCACAGCATCTGGCAAAGGGCCCCTGCAAAGTTGAAAAAATAACATCACTGTGTAATTGAATGCGACAAAAAATCATTATCATCACTCATCATTCTTTCTGTAGCTGCAATTCCACACTGTGTAAGGTCAATATACTAAGCAATAACAAGATCTAATATACCATGATACTCTGTATCTAAGATGCGTTTAACCACCTGGTATTATTATGTATGCAAGTTGTATCCAACTAATTTCAATTATCATTAAAACCCCATGATGCTTTTTAACCACCTGGTAATTATCATTTACACAAGTTGAATTCAACTAATTTCAACTATTATTAAATCACCAAGCACAGTTTGATAAAATTGGTAAAGGGACAACTATTTGATCCCATGAGAACCAACAGAAACAAGCTTGTTCTATTCGAGTCTGATAGTTTGTGAAGACAAACATCAAGTAAGAAACTAGTCTGAAAGTTTGTGAAGATAAACATCAAGCAAGAAACTAAGTGCTATCTGCAGGTAAGTACTATTCTCATGGCTCTTACTTAAATGAGGAGAATGTGTATCCAGTAGCAAGCTGACGAAAAGAAGCCATAATAGGCGAAGATATTCAAAGCGGTTTCATTTCAATAGAAAGTAGCTTTCGTTGGAGATGGTTTTGCGGAAGAAGACTTTGTCTCACTTATTATTTGAAAATTAGTTAATTATCCTGTCATCTATATTTTCATCTTATCACTGGGTTCCAAGTTTCTTGATCATTTATCTAGTTGCATTATCCTTGTTGTGGACAATGTGCAAGTCCCCTTTCCGGTTCTTTTTTTTTTTTGAAAATTTCCATGCCTCTTGCACTGTTGAAATGTAATGGAATTTCAAAATTTTGAAGAGGCAAATGCCACATCAAAGCACGTGTGGAACAACATGTTAAAAGCCTGTCAAGATATGTCCACATACCAGAATAACTTCAGATAGTTTATGAAAACACAGATTGTCCAATGAAATTATGCACAAGGTCCTAGGGCGCAAACAAAGATATATGAACAGTTATTCACACCAAAGCAAAACATTTCAAAGAATAAGCATATTAGGTAAAAAGTTAAAGAGAAGAAGAGGCTAAAAACCTATCATCTTCGATGGAAATTCTCATACCTATCTGATTTCAGTAAAGGCATCTTAACAACGGAGCCAAACCGTTCAATTAATTCACTCTCGAACTCTTTGCGACTCTGGAATACAAGCAAAATGCAATTAAGAACATCTAAGTTGCTGCCACTTCCACATCATATAAACAACATCAAGTACCTTGCCATCATAGAGGTGATAAAACATTAAAAGGACATAACCAGCATTTGGAGAAGATTTGTCCAGATTTCCCTTCAAACATTCAGAGCATAGTGGATCACATGTTAGGAAGATGACAGCAGAGATATTTCCTATTGATGTTTGATCAAATTGAAAAACAAAAGTCAAGTTCATCGATACCGGGTGATTAACTCGTTGAAGCACACGGAAAATGAAAACTGCTAATGCATCAAGAGAAAATGGATTGGAGTCCGTTCCTGAACAGTTAAAACAATAAAACATAAGAAAGAGGAAACTTAAGGTTACTGCAAAAAAAAACTCGTGAAAATTAAATGTCACAAAGGAATCATTATTAGTTTAAGATAAGTGTATCAATCTTGGTGATACACCTCAAGGGTTAAGGTAGAAGATTTATCTTATGACACTGATGCCCATGGGAAGTAAACATGAAGCCAACTTCTACAGTACAGTTGTTGGGTTTTGCTGCACATAATCTTAGAGAGTAAAACACTTTATTGTAAGATTGCGCTAAGAGTCTCCGCTATAACAAATTTAGAAGATTTATCTTATGACACTGATGCCCATGGGAAGTAAACATGGAAGCCAACTTCTACAGTACAGTTGTTGGGTTTTGCTGCAAGTAATCTTGGAGAGTAAAACACTTTATTGTAAGATTGCGCTAAGAGTCTCCGGTATAACAAATTTGTGAGTATTAATTTTACTAATACCAAACTACAGAAACACACATGTAACAGAATTACAGGTATCTAGCATATACTTATTCATCAGCTTTCATTTACCAGCCAAATGGACTCCAGCACAATATCTGCCACCAAATTAAACAACTCACTCCAACTAACTGTTTATGACAGATTAACAGAACATTAAGTCAATATGAAATGCCAATGATACAAGAATATATGCACCTACATGGCCAAGAGTCGCTCTTAAAAAAAAATTCTAGGTAAAAAAGCCTCAAATTCAAAGGTCTGTAGATCTTCAATCATAAAGTTTACTCTCCAAAATTAAAATTTAACGCATTATTTTACCAACAACAAAGGTCATATAAGCCATCATTAGAGACAAGACATAGAATAATCACGAAAGGCCAAACATATGTCCGATAGAAGTTTTCACTTGATTTATGATATAAAATAAAATGTCAAGTAAAATGCTTCAATAGCAAGAGAGGATGGTAACCTTCAGAATCAGGTACAACTGGAACAGCAGAGGCTCGTGTGTTCTGGCACATAGCTTCAATCTGCATAATGGAAAGGTCGACATAATAAACTCTCTCTTTCAAATTTCATAGTACCACTTGTTAGAACTGGATTACCTGTGTCCAAACCTCTTCATTTGGTGCATTCTTGTCAGCAAGCATTATAGAATATGGTTTTTTCCTACGTTCATCAGCAACTTTCTGCCAGTACCTTCCTATTAAAGAGCATTGAGAAGTTAATATTCATTTGCAGAATCAAGCCCATGATACAACTCATCAAGAATTCATATTGTCCAAGTTAAAAGCAGACAAGTTAAAAAGCATTGAGAAGTTCAGATTCATTTGCAAAAACAGGCCCATGATACAACTCATCAAGCACTCATATTGTCAAGGTAAAAGCAGAAGCAAGCCCGAGATTCAGATGCTATGTCATTTATATCTAATTAGAAAACTTAGGCTCCATAATTATGTAACTGAAGAGATATTCTTTCTTTTCTTCAATAGCTTTTCAATTCAGAGATCAGTAAGTTCCTTTAACTCGTGATAACTGGGACTCCATTCAAATGAATATAAATGCCATATGATTATGTCACTCTAAGGAAGCTTTCTAAGTTGCAGATAGTAAATTCAGATTCAAATGTCAATTAAAAGCATCTCGAAATATTTTTCGAGAAAAATTAAGATGGAGGAAGAAATTATGGGACATTGCAACACATATTAATATATGTTTGATTGTTACTTATTGTAACATATTTGAGGAAGGTTTAACTCAGGTGCACACGATTACTTTTACTTCAAATGCTACTTGTTAAATGAAATCAAATTTGTAATTACGCTTATGTATATAAATATGTATGTAATTATATATATTATGTACCTAGTATACTTTTATTTTATTGGTATTTATTTTATTTTATTGGTATTTTTATTACGTTAATTTCTTCATTTCAATTTTTATATATCTCTCCTTATGCCTACTCACATATTTACATCTTCATGTATTTATATATTTTCAGTTTCATGTGCATTCTATAAGTTATAGTCCCCATGCATATACATATATTGTTATATTTATACAGTGATGTACTTGCAGTGGTCTGATCTGTTTGTTTTTTGTTTGTGTGGGTATGTTCTTGTGTTTGTTTTTGTTGTTTGTGTGTGTGTGTTTGTGTTGGTTTGTTTGTTGTTATTTGTTTTTGCTCTTACCTTAGCCGGGGGTCTATAAGGAAACAGCCTCTGTATCTCCATCGGAGATGCGGGCATGACTGCGTACATCTTATCCTCCCCATACCCTGCTTAGGCGAGAATTTGGATATGTTTGGTTTAGTTTGGTCAATTTGTAATTACGCTAATGACTGCAGTTCTTTCTTCAACAATCTTATGTGAAGCATACACCAGCCATAAACTCACCTATAACAGTCTCCAAGTGTCAATCTGACGAGATATACTCACTTACTGGCATGCACAACAATTAAGCTACTTTCACCTCATATGAGAGAACAGAATACTTAAACAATTCTCCACTGCAAATTAGTATGCATGCTATGCTTCAAGGGATTAAAAGTCGGTATATTATTTCAACGATGCTTTTACCTTTAATCAGGTCTCCCATCAAACTATGAACTGGGCGATCATCTCCAAGTCCTCCGGGGGCATTTAGTAACTCCTTGCAGAGGGCAGATTTAGCACAACCAGGTATTCCTATAAGATGGTAGTTAAAGGAAACAGATTGAGATAGAGCCACACAACATATAATTACATATACACTATCGATTCAGATCACATTGATTACAATGTAAAAAATTTCACTCAAAAAGTTTCACCCAACAAAGCGTAGCCTAAACAATGCACAACCACTCTTCGTTGTGACTTCTTCATAATATTCTTCCAACAAATTTGTCAAACTGTTAAGGAATAGAAGTATAACTCTGTAATAATTCCTCAGATCTTGAAGCAAAGCTGAAGTAAAACCAAGTTGGAACACATTTTTGATAAATTCAGGAGGAAAAATATGCATGTCAACTTTCATGCAAAAACAAGTCCAAACCATTTGAAAACCACCGTCTTGACACAATGCTGGCAGATACCAGATTTACCTGGGAAAAAAACAATTAAACCTTCATTTTTTTGAACAGTGTCTATAGAGGGAACAAGGCTTGAGGGCGCAGCAGGTGCCATCTCCCGCTCTGCTTCCAGATCACCCTCTTCATCTCTGCCTTCTCCTATAATAGCCAAGAAGTCCTCAGCCCTCACTGCATTTCCAGCTGATCCTATCAGTGCATGATTCTCAGGACTTCGTTTTGCATACTGTTCCAGAAAAGGCTCAGCTTCAGAAAGGTAAATCGAGGATGATAATTGTTTCTTTCCATATTTCCTTCGTATGTAAACTGCCCTAAATATTAAATGGGAAAAATGATGTCATCAGTTGGGGAAAAAAAATAAAAAAAAAGACCATGAATTTAAACTTAAAAAGAAAAAAGAATAACGGAAGAAGGAGAATTTAACCGCACCATTCATCCAGCATCTTGCTTAGTTCTCTCTGCTTCCCAGCTGATGTGTTCCATATTTTCATTTGCCTACAATATCAAAATAAGGAAAGAACTTTTCAGCAAACAAGATTAAATAGATTTTTACACAAGATTATCTGAGAATTCAAACAATTATGTCACTAAGATACAGATTTGATAATCATAGTTTGCTCTGAGAAAACATTTTCACCTGGAAGAGAAAAGCATTAGTTAGCCAACTATGATATTAGCAAGTAGATACATTAAGCATTATAGAGCAGGCTCAGGGAAAGTTGAGGCTGTTGTGAAAAGTTTTATTCATTAGATATAAACCTAAAAATCAGGCTTGGTCTTTATAGTTAGAGAATCTTCATAGTGGCCTATCAGAATGTGTGATATTTTGAAGGAATAAATTTCATTCGACAAAATGATAGCCTTCCATGAAAAAAAAAAACCAACATTTTGATCTATGTGAAATTGTCCAGGAAGTCACTAAAAAAGATCATAGAACCTAGTGAGTTCATTTCAATCGCATATTAAAACAAATGAAAATGCACTAATATTCTCCATTTCCCATTTCATGGTCCATGGAAGAAATGCACCAGATATCTTTACGACTGAGGTTCAAAATTTAGCTGCCACTGGCAACCTCAAGTTAGCAAAGAAGATAAACGGTGGGTAGAAGAAGTTCCCATATCTGACAGCATCTCCTGAAAGATATTAATAAATGTCGTTGTTTCTATTTAATCTTTCTGTTATTGGTGCATTCTATATTTTGAATAACTTTTCTTTCATAAACCAAACAACAGGAGAGAAAAAAAAAAAAGGAAAAAGTATGTCCCTCTCAAAAATATATTACCTCAAGTAATAGGCTTTGTAAGCAGAGGGGCCGTCCTTAAAAAGAATTGACAAGCCATTCCGAATCAAAAAGGTTCTAATCTGTGTGAAAACACTAACAGAATGAGTAACGGGCTTACAAATCACTTCATCAATACATTAGAATAATATAAATATCAAATAGGGTTTGTTTCACATGTTAGTAGCTATTACAATTGGAACCTATTAAATGAGAGAAAGATTGAGAAGAGAGATCGAAAAAAGAAGGCTTAAGCTTGATATATTATACATGCATTAACAAGGGTTTCTAATTACAGTCACAACCTTATTAATAAATAAAATTCTAAGGCTCCAACTATTGGAAAATAGTGTCAGTAAATGAAAAATTATCATTTGCTGTAATTTACCAATGGATTTTACCGAAGAGCACAAATTGTTTTCTGTAACCAATAATAGCCAGCAGATATCAACTATTAGATAAAAGTCTACAACGGATTGTAACATCACAATTAGAAACCATTGATTATTGATCATTATTCAACCCTTTCTTCCATAAAAACTTAAAGATAACAAAGAATCCTTCTCATTTCATCCATCCATTGAGTGGCATTATACATATGATGAAAGTTTCAATTAACCTCGGTTGATAAATGGCATCATCATTGAATCAATCTAAAAGAAACTGTGTCAACAAAGCATTTAGTCCAAAAGCTTGACTATTAATTGAGGGCTATAAAGGAAACATAATAGAGTTTTATGTGATTAAAGGGAAAACACAACTAGATCAAGAAAAAATTTAACACAAGCTTAAATGTTTGAGAAAAAATCGGGTTCATATGAGCTCCAAATTCCCTCAGTATTTAAGGAAATAGTCACTCACTGGAAAGGACATTCAATAAATAATCATCCATTAGATTTCTAGCCTCCAAGGAGACCATATGTACTTTTAAATCTAAACCATATAAATCAATTGATTCCACAAACCTTGTAAGTTAGAAATTTCAACTTGATCATCAAGTTTGCATCATCATCAGCTAAACCCTCCTTAGCCGTTACTTCACTATAATCCTTAAAAGTTCTGACTACAGAATTGTGGTTTCTTGCAATTTCAGTAGCATTATGCTTGTTAGCCTTGAATAAATTAATATCCACAAAGAAACCTGGAGAAGGGAAAAAAATTGTGGAACACAGATATAATTATATATCCCATAAAATAAAAAAACCTCCAGCAATCACCTCCATCAGCTTGCCAACTCCACAATGTCAACACATAACAACTGGGTAGGAAGATATTCCACTTCATACACAACTAAAAACATCAGGACATATTGTTTCAAATTTCAATTGCAGAAACTAATAAATCCACTTTTTGTGCCATTTTGGGGTCATTAAACTAAAAGAAATATTTGTTTGTTATAGACACGCTCACATTATTGATCAAAAACAAAAACCAAACAAAAGAGTAGAAATCAGCTGGTAAAAACTCTCAATTTAAAGATTTTTCATACAATTCGAGGCACACTTCCATCAAGGGGAATCCATGAATACTAGATTTGCATTATTCTTCCTATGCTATAGAGGAGCTCATTTCTACAACATAAAAAGTTACATCCACCATCAAAAGAAATCATAGGAGTTTCAATTCTTTGAGCAAGAAACTAAAAAACATTTTATCCACCATCGAAAGACCTAGTAGTTTAAATTCCTTGAGCAAGAAACTGAAAGACAATGTAACAAAAACCACAATAAAGGCAAAAGGTCAAGGTATTCACCTCGATATAATGGCCAAAGTCCTGGATTATGCCTGCAACATTTAAATTTGTCCAATGAGTTATCCAAAAAGCAATGATTAGAAAACAGACTGTATGTTGAAAGCATACCTCATCTCTTTCTGATATCGCCTGAAACCTGAGTCACTATGAACGTGAATAACCATTTTATAGAAGAGATTTTCACTAGATACAGAATCAATTTTATGGAAGTTGTGATAGCATTTAAAGGCAGCTGGGAAGCGTCTTTCTTTCATCAACCGAATCATTTCCTGTTTTAATAGAACACTGTTACAAAAAAATAGAGTAATTTCAAAGAGCACAAGAAAATTTTTTAGATACTTCTTCCATAAGTAATCCAGACAAAAGATTATCTAGATGATATCAAGAACATTGATTCTTGTTTCCAGAAAGTTCAAAAAAACAAATTTTCAACATAAGGCACAAGTCCCAGAAAAGCTGGCTAGGAACAGTAAGACCTGTAATTTTGTGGTTGAAAAATCAGCAGGGTGAGCTTGTAAGAATTTTGAAACAACTGATCTGTCAGCATTCCTTGAATGAGCATCAAAAGAATCAATCCCAAACCAGTCTGCATAGTCTGGGCAAAATGAAGGACCAACACCTTGAAGGAGCGCTCTTATTTGCTGAATTTCACAGAGTAGGGAAAATGTAAGTCTAAAATTTCTATACACATCTCTTCTTAAGTAAGCTAAGCTTGATGTCATCACAAAGGTAATTACAACTTACCTGTTTTTCATCTGACCTGTTTGCAGCACAAATTTCCCTTAGATTTGGTCCTAAGTCAAGACTAACTGAAATACAACAGAACGTTAAATGTCATTGCCAAAAGATCAAATAAAAATCAAAATGTAAGTTCATTAAGCATATATGTGCAGGATGGCAAGAAAAGCGAAGAAGGAAGGCATCCAAGTTATAAGGGATCCAACGTAATTGTAAACCAGAGTGTTAAAATACGCAGCCTATTTACAGGTTGCACCTAAATCCTTCAATTAGCTAGGCTCATCAAATATACCATTATAAACAACTTTAATAATCAGAAAGATCATCCTCAACTTTAGACTCTGGACCAGAAAAGCCAATTGATATTGTGACGTGTAAATAGCAGCTTCACCAAGGTAGCATCCCAATCTACGATCATGCTTCTTAATATTGTGCAACTTATTAATTCCAATAGTCTATAGCAACAATATCAGCAAGTAGAAGTTCTAAATTATGTTTATTTCACATCCTAATTTGAGCATAAAAATAGACACATAGATTGAAGCACGATTTAAAAGACCAAACTGGCAAGCAAAGACAAATAAAGCAGAATTTGATACCTCCTTCAATTGGTGGTGGAGGATGATCTTGCAAAACCTCTTCCATGTGCTTTGAACTCTCATGACTCACAATACGAGCCACAAGACCCTCTAGTATCTCACCCTGCACCGCTTTGTGGTCTTTTGAACCTGCATATCCATAAGAAGCATAGTCATGAATCCTGAAAAAAAAAAACCAGAAAGTCTACTAGAAAATACTAACCCGAGAAGTTATGAATGCAAAAAATGACATTAGATAATTGAGATCATGCTGGTTAAAGTATAATTGAAATGAGTCAGCTGCCTTACGGTGTAGGGAATCTTTCTTAGGTTGAAATTACCATATGATACTAAACATATTGTGGCAATACCATCAAGAAAAGTCATTTAAGAGTTCAAACCACCTGGTACAGATATGTCAGCAATTTCATCAAGAGCCCGACATACAGGACTTGCAGTTCCTTCCTCACATAGCGCATCATATGCAGCAAAAAAGGATGTCACTGATTTCCTTCATTGACAACTTTGCATAGTTAGGCCAGCCAACTTAACACCAAGACCATTGGTAGCGATCAATGATATGGAAAAATGCAAAGAAAAGCCAAGCTCTCTAGGTTGGGAAAACACTAATGAAGAAGAAAAACCTCCTTAACAGCGGAATGCAACTAGCAATTACCAATAGAAAGTAAGTGTCGAAAGGGATATATTTGGCCATCAGCCTTCATAAACTGAAAGAAAGCAAGGAGCAAGTTCTTTTGGGTGCAATTAAATGAGAGAATCTATATACTTAGAAGTTGCAAAGCACAGATTACTTGGTCCCGAAATGCTTTTAGCTCAGATCCTGAATTCCAAATAAAGTTTCCTAATGAAACATTATAACATGTCAAGCTGAAGAAATCAAATTGCCATCTCATCTCTCCCTCCCTTGACCTACCTTAGTCTCAGAAAGGCACATGCTTGCAACATGTATACACACTCTCATTTATTTGAAAGGCAAACAACTGACACAATGATTTTTACTAACAAATGAAAGAGATTCCAAAACATTACCTTGTTGAGAATAACCAAACATGATTGGTCGGGAGGCGCCATCTCCGACAAAAGGCAATCAGCTCAGGAGTCGAGTAGAACTTTGGCTTTCCATCACCTAACTCTGTAACTGCTGTCACCACCACTGCAAAAGAAAAGACAAAGCATCAGCATTGAACAAGCCCCAGAAAGTGGATAACCACAATGATAACTTGTGCATAATTGGAATAACAAAAACTTAGCCCATCTTTGAGCAAATAAAAGGATTAAAGCAACCTAGGATCTGCTATAGTATTGGGAGTCCTTATGATTTGAAAAGTCCAACTTCTAAGTTTATCACTGATAAATACTAGTAGTAAATATAAATGTGAATTAGAATGTCGTGCTAAGGACTCCACATACTTGCATTACAGAGTACTTAGAAATAAGGCTATTTTTCCAGTCAGCAAACCACATGTATTGCTAAGATTAAGCTATATTTGGTTGGGGGTTTTCTAATGAAATGGAATGAAATGCAATATTATTCCATCATTTGGGAGAAGGGTTTATAATGAAATGAAATAGAATGAGATGAAAGAGGAAGGTTTCATATTACATCCCATTCTATCCTAAACAGTAATAATGAGAAACCTCTTATTTGGAGAGTTTACGATGGAAAGTAAAATGATAAACTTTTCACTATATATATTATAAACCCTTCTCTTAAACAACATTTCACTATATTACATTATAAACCCTTCCATCCCTCTCAAACAACAATTTTCTAATATTACATTCATTTACATTCCATTCCATTCTATTAAAAACATTACATCCAACCAAACATAGCCTAAACTTGTAATAAAGGTGGTCTTGTTGAAAAAACCCAATGCCAAAGAAGTCCTATATCATAAATAAACTTCCTAAAGATGTTTCTTGCTAAAAGTTAATAATGAAAGAATATTTATTTCAAAAACTACTATGATTCAACGAAGACACTCATACATACCAATTTGATCCTAAAAATTGAAATCCATATGCCCATGATCAATTATCTGGAATACAAATGATTCATTTATTGGAGGAAGGCCTGACTGAAAGACCACACTGCCATAAATGTACAGTCAAACTAAATACTCTATGTCTTAGACTAAAACTAAGTGATGCTTAAATACTGAAGTTCCCTACTCCATATTATCAGCCTTAAAATAATTCTTGACAAACATTTATGAGGAAAAATAAAGGGAAGAGGAAGAAAGGCCTACCATAATCATCTAGAGGGCGCTGGCCATGGTCTCCTAGAACAGCAGTTACCAATTCCATTGAGATGCATATATGGTTTTTCTGGAAATCAATAAACATATAACTTATTTTTGCAGAAAATACAAAGAGATTTGTGATAAGCAGGACCAGGATTTGAAACATTGTATAACAAAATAACGAAAACAGTCACAAAAACAGGATCGGGATTGTGATGTAAACATTGTGTAACAGCATCCTACATAAAGTTATGTATAAACACAACTTGAATAGGAAATGATAGAGGATGCAAGGATACACAAGAATTGATCATCACTGAAAGGGCTTTTGATAATGCATATTTGTAATTCCATCCATTATAAGAATCTATTCCAATATTACCTCAAGAAAATCATTGAATTCCACTTGCTTTTTTTCAGCTGCAGTTCCCCATGCCTCACGAAATGTTCGTCCAAGAACAAAGACACCGACAGCTGTATACCTATGATAAAAGAAACTACATGTTAAGCAAGTCTTAAATTTATCACTAGAACTTAATGAGAAAGCACAAGGGAGCAAGGGTAACAAATATATCGTGCCTAGAAATTATGGAAACATATATGAAAAAAATTACACACAAAAGAAATAGGAAAATGGTTAAATTTCCGCAGACCAATAAAAGAACAAAGAGAAAGAAGATAAGATAAGATATGATCTACGTACACATTTCCAAAGCTATTTTTGGCGTATGCTCCACCTTTAGGACCAGCGTACATAAAAAGAGACCCCGAATGTTTAAGAGTAACCTTTGTTTAAATGTCATTGCCAAAGGAAAGAACAAGTCATCCATGTCACAAACAGATTGTCAGTGCAGGGAAGAAAAATATAAAATCAGAAGAAAATGACTTCTGCATTAAAATCTCTAAGTTGTAAAAATAAAGGACTCATAAAAAGCAAGCAGGTAGCGGCAGTTCTAACATGTCTGTATGCACGATCGTCACAACAGCAATATGTGTATTTGTCCGTCATGATTGTATAAAAAGTTTTGTGCAAATATACAGCTTATAGAGGCTTCCTTAACCTAAATGAGGTTGCTAAAGGTCACTGGATTGAAAAGCAAAATACAACAGCTTTCGCGATATCCTTACCTCCAAAGTAGCTAAGCTTTTAGAGACCATCTCGATCATCCTTATCCTAATCTGCATATTTTGAAACACAAAACATTTGGCGAAAACATCCGTTCATTTACAATATGCACCAAAAGGGGATAATAATAATAAAAAATAACATGACCATTAATCCAAGGATATGACATGGAAAAGAAAAAGCACCTCCTGGTCAGACTTCTCATTTTCGAATTTTGGGTAGAAAGTGGCCCTTATTTGAGCACGGGAATACGTTGAATTATCAACCGTAAAATTCTCCAATAGATTACCCCTGAATAATTGACTTATATTCGCGTTGCTCTTTGTCTTCGAAATGCCGTCCTGGGCTTCAACTTCAGCAGTGGTAGCTCCGGCAACGGTTACATATGACTCGGGCTTCCAAATCGCTTTTTGGACAAGTGAGTTGCCTTGGATTGGTGGAGATGTTGAAACAGGAACTTGCCCGGTGGTTTCAGCTATACTCAAACTGGTCATCTTGTTGGTGACCGCTTCAGCAACTTGCAGAGAGGGAGAGGGCTGGTCCATAGTTGCTTCGGGTTTCCACCGTTGCTCTCCGGACCTATCCCTTCCCTGTAAATCGCCAATATTATGTTAGTTTATTACTCAAGCCTCCATTAATACAAGCGTAGGGATAGTAATCATAGAATAAGGCTCTGACTTCCTCGTCGTAATGGTTCTGTAATTCTTTAGGCAAAAGAAAAGGTCAACAATACTTGTTATAGTTGATATGGTAAATTTAATGATTTAAAATTACGAAACAACAAACTCCATTTGCAATTCCAAGGAGAGAGAAAAATCACGAACTTACCAAACGCACCAGTTTACGCAAATTGTTGACTGAGACCAACTCACAATACCTCTCCATTTCCAAAAAATAAAATATATATAACATCGATTGAACTCACACAAACAAAAAGTAAACAAACATCATTTGCAAAGAAATGAGGAAGGTAGAAGTTAATATCTTCTTCTTACCTGAGACATGATGGAGCAAGAAATGGATGCGGAAGGGAAAGGAGAGGAGGATTTTAGACGGACATAAGAAGAGAGAGGAAGATAGAAGAAGCTTCTGGATCTGTAAGAAGAAGCACAACAACAAGCAGAGAGAGCGAGCGTTGAAGTGCAGAGTAGCCTCTGCATTCTCCGCTCAAATTTCTATTTATAGCAACCCGCTGGGACGACGACGCCACTAGGAGAATTGAACAGAGAGGCGGCTTACAATTTATAGAGAACCTTCTCACTCTACTGTGAGCTGTGGGGCATGGCTTTGCTTTGCTAGCCAAAACTCAAAACTTATACAAAATGTGTCGCCACGTGTAAAGTGATAATTAAGTACTAAAAAAGCTAATTATTGTCAAAAAAAGTTCCTTAACTATTAATTAAAAACACAAAAATACGAGCAAATTTTAAAGTATCGTAAAATCAATTCGATCATGGCAAAAATATATCGTATTAATAATCAAATTAATTTTATGATAAATTAAAAATAAAAAATTTTATTAATTATATTTAATGTTATAAATTTAACTTTTTTGTAATTTATTCTCTTTAGTTTCAATATTTACTATAAATCTTACTAGACTTGAAATCTGGAGAAGTCTAGCAGTAAGTAGCTTTATTTCTAACTAATAGAGAAGTTGTTTCTGAGTGATCTACATGTATTAATGAAAATAAAAAATACAAAAAAAGAATATAAATAAATAACCATAAAATTAGAATAAATAAATAAATAAAAATAAAAATACCAGAGAAAATATATAAATAAATAAAATATAAAACATAATATTAAAAGAAATAAAAGAGATAAAATAAATTAAAAAAATTAAAAATAGAAATAACAGTAACACTTATAATAATCTCTTGAGTTTTACCAATTTTAAAAAGATAAATGATAATTCACTTATTCTAAATTTATCTTATTATTTGTTAGGAAAGCTTAACCTTCACTTAAGAGACTGAGTTGTGGACATAGAATCATTCACTCTAATTATTTAAAAAGTTCTATAATGTAACAAATTATGAAAAAATTCTATTAAGTAGTTATTAAAATTTTAAAATATAAATATATAGATATATAAATATTGCATATACAAAAATAAATTATACTGTAATATAAGTTTAAAGTTTTAACAAATATGTAATAAAAAGATTATTTTTTAGAATTATAAATGTTAAGCAAGTCTTTTATTAATAATTTAAAACAATAAAAACTAATTTTGTAGGAATATCTTAAAATATGTAATCGAAATCCAATTCGAATTCAGGCTAAAAGCCTTAGGTCCAGTCGAATTTTGGGTCTAACCAAAGTTCGCTTAATCCAGCCGACCATCAACCTTACTCGTAACATTTAACTTCTTCGAAGGCTGATGAATGTTGAATTTTATCATATCACAATTGTCGTTAACAATCCGAGAAAACGGAGGCACGCGAGAGTCGTTGAGATGCTGTTCATGGGAGTATCTATATCTACGTTTAGAACTGTCCCAGATCATTTCTGTTACTGAAATATGGAGCAGGCGTATAAGATTTTTCAATGTAGGTTTATGTTTCCGGTTTTGAAGGAAAATGGGGCAACCAGAGAGGTGTATCAACCAGCAAGGCTACCACCTACGTCCAATACTCTTCAACTCACTGTTCATCACCGGCATTGGGATTGTGCTGCTCCGGCTAGCCACCGCAAACACTCAAGGACTTGTCTACATCAAAACGTTGGCTATATTAGGCGCTTTGCTCGCCACTGCCCCTTGGATCATCCTCCTCTTTGTCTCTACGGTAATCTTAATCCTCTTCAATGATGGTCTTCACGATTTGACATGGCTGCTGAAGATGCCATCACAAGAAGATAATTCCTGCGGCCTTGGAGGAGGCCGATTGAAGTTCCTTACTCGAGTTGAAGGTACAAATGGTCCTCGGCTGCAGAGAAATGCAACTATTTGAGACTTGTTTATATGCTATGAGCTGTTCTCATTGGTTTAGTGCTCTTTAAGTTGGAAGATTATGCAGATTATTTAATCGAGAACAAAAGAAAATTTGCTTTCTTGTTTTATATTCCCACTGTGACTCAAGTGTTTAACACTAATACGACACAAATGCTGAAAAATGAATAAAAGTTGTTGGACTTCTTTTTTTTTTGTGTCGAGTAACTTTAAGCCTATTTATGTTATGTACACACTACAGCTTTCCCATCTGTAAATGATTCAGCTTACTTGGACATTGTTTCTATAACTCAACATCAACTTCACTTGTGTTTTGATCATCTTGTTGCTCTTCTGCGAAATCATCCTTTGGAGTCGGAACTGGTTCTACGGTACCATCGACGACCGGGCCTCTTGGTGTCCCGAAAAGTGTAGTGAATATCTGTCTGTGACATTCATCACAAAAGTACAGGTATGTGAAATGGCCTTCATAAGGGAGCTTATGCACGGCAGAACCAGGCAGAATCCGGTGTACAAAATCAGTCATCAATGGTGGAACAACCCTGTCATCCATTCCCTGCACAATGTTGAACTACTCATCTCAGTCCCATCTCAGTCCCATCAAATACAGTACTTGTGGTAATATTCCTAAGAGAAAACAAGGTTAAAGCAATCGCAGAATCCAGCTTACTCCTAATCAAGGGAGATCCCGAAAAGTTATATTGGCGAGGAACACGAGGAAAAGTAAATGACTAGACTATGGGTTCATTAACTAATGAATGAGTGAACCCTTAAATAATGAACCAGAATTAACCAAGAAACTTATATGAGTTCTGTCAGAAGTAATGCAAGTGGCAAAGGAAGAAAGTAAGGAAAAAGATCAATCACCTGCCAAATGTGAATTGGTCCGAGGAAACCAGTATACTCCTCTTGGGCTCCATTAAGCAAAAACCGAAGCCAATTCAGGATACTTTTTCCTTGTTTTTTCTTCTGCAACTTGATATCTGCAAGGCTGAAACCCCATTTTGAAACTTGCAGAACACTTTCCTCAGTAAATGGTTTAGTATTGCCTTGCCGGATCGATTCTTCCACATCCCTTTGCCAGAACTCTTCATAGATGGGGTCCTCTATAAGAGCTTTGTCCTGACAGTGTAAAGAGCAATGAGGAAGCAACTAAGTTGGATGCATCCATGCAATTGCAACTATAACCTTCAATTTACAGAGTGCATTACACATTGCCAAGCTTATCCTTTCCTCTGTGACTCTAAACTATGATTATAATGTTACTTTGACGTGTGAAAATCCTCTACTTCTCTTTCCACTTCTAAATATTCTTTCTCATCCATCAACCATTTACAGATGACATCAGAGAACTTCTCATCAACATCCAAAACATAAATGTCTGGAGCTTCTGTCTAACCTGTCAGACTTAAGAGTAACTCACGTTCGAAGCCGTATAGGAACAAAACAAGAAGTTCAGATATTTAGTTTCCAAAAAGGAGTTGCAGTTACTAACCCTCTTTACTAGTGACAATGAAAGCCATATGTCAATCTTTTCGTGCTTTCCAGACAGGAAACTTTGGCGGTAAAAGTGAGCAAGAAACCATGGAAATCTCCGAGCTAGGAAATACATAAATTTCCTTTTTCTTGTCCACTTCTCCCAGATTCCTCGTCTCTCTTCTTTCGTCATTAAGGAATCATATGGGTTAACCATAGGAGCGAAAATGGCTGCCCCTGCATGTAGGTTATATAGCATCAAGTAGCTATTTCTGATAGCATATTAGTACATGTTACTCTTTCTTTCGTTTCTTTCCATCATCATAAAAAGTCATTGAAAAAGCTACAGAATAAAAATTAAAAGATAAAGATAATTGCATTGAGATAAGTATCTTGTACATGTAAAAAATCTTACAAGAGTATATGTTATCAAACAACTAATAGTATCACAGTAAATTGATATTGAAGATAATATGAACGGCAACAGATGAAACAGTTTTAGCAAAGAATTTCAATACACTTTACCTGCAAGCTTATCAGGAATATATCTGAGTGCAGCCCAAGCATGCAGAGTTCCACTTGAATAACCCAAAACCCAGAACTTGTCCTTAATACCCAGAGCATTTGCTAAGAATTGCATATCTAATGCTGACGACTCCAGGGTTCTGCTAGGATGGGCATCACTTTCACCAAAACCAGGAAGATCAAATGTTATTAAGTGAATGCCAAACTCTTCCAAGAGTGAAGCCTTAACACCAGGTATTCCTAATTTGAACAGAAACGAGCTGAAGTCATCGAAAGATCAAATTTTTACAAAATGAACAGTTCTAAATGCTGTGCTCCACATTTGAACAGACAAGAACAGAAGCGATCAAAAGATCAAACTTCTACAAAATAGACAAATTTTCCTGTTGGTTACACATTACTATTAGCAATACAATTTTCTAACCTGCAAGTCTGGAGGAAAGAAAGGTATGAGGAGCTATCATGGAAAATCTAGCTCTGCCAATTGGTACACCTTGCTCTTTGTATGCCATAAATCTACCATCCGGAAGCATTATGCGATCAGCACTTGGAGGATGAACAGACACCTTCTTCATCAACGGAGCAGAATTCTCATGTTCAGTTGTCATGTTCAAGACTGCAGAAATGTAACTGTCTGAATAAGATGGTGATCGTCTATGGAAACAGAAAACCTGAATCTATCATTGATCCCGCACAGAAATTTATACAGAAGCAGATAATGAATATAAGCTTATCAGCACTCAGCAAACTAAACTATTACATGATTATGACCCATGTCTCTTCCATTGTTCTCCCCGTCCAAAAGTGGAAATTGAACGGTTCACCAACTAAATAGCACGTAAATTGCAGTAGAAAGAAAACGGACACAAAAGATGTAAATATAATTATAAGCCCATCGTCTGAGGACTTACCATGAACATAAACATATGAACAATTATCTGAAAGTCGAAGCTTATTCTTGAAAAGCACAAAACAAAAAAGAATCCACTACACACGTTCTTTCACCTTATCAACGTGAAAACAAAACCAGAGGCCCCAAATTTAATAAACCTGAAATTACCTACAAGAGCAAGAAAAAACACCAAGCATATCACCGAAAAAGCATGCAGTGGATCCTTATCCTCAGGCAGGTACTCATTGAACATCTTCAAGTTCCTACAAATTCTATCGGAAGCACACCCAGCAATCTTCCCGATATAGGAACTCCTCCCAAAATTCTTCACAATGAATGAATCCTCTCTCCCAATGCTCTGCACCACTACGTCTTTGCACCCAACAGCGAATTGCATACTCATTTCAGCTGCCCCTTTCAAGAATTCTCTGACTTGATCCTGAACACTCATCTCCCCTTCACTTGCATACCCCTTTCCACCAACCGAGCGTTCCTCAGCTCCATCACCAAAATTTCCATAGGCTTGTCCATTACTATCCATCATCCACTCAATTCTGTGATTGGAAACCAAAAGAAAAAGGAAAGATCTTTATCAATGATGAGACTTAGTATTGGATCAAAATCCAAGGTTTGACTCCTTCAAGACGGGAATTCTTGAGAACTTCAAGAAGGAAAAAAGCAAACAATTCCAGAAGAATCTGAAAAGGGTGTGAAGAACATTGAAAAAGATAATGAGTAGAATGAGGAAAATTCTAAATATAGAAAAGCTTGAGCATAACGCAGGAGCGAGTTTGGAAAAGTAGATGGGCGTAGAATTTCTGGATCTGAACAATGGATTTAGGAATGTTAAGGTTAATACTTGTCAAATGAACAAAGGAGAGGCAAAAGGACGGGTTGGTTTTGGTGAGAAAAATAATGGAACCTTTTTGGATTACGAAAGTGACTGAGAAAAAGGGAAGTTGGCATCTACCAAAATTCTTACCTTTTTTCACTGTATCATCACACACCCACCTTTCATAGAAGTGGTAATCAGCCTGGTGGTGGGGTGAGGACACGAGAGTGTGGTTGTTGCGACTTGGGAGTGAGGAGCAAAAGGACACAAAAAAGACGACATCCTTGCAACGGACGGTTGATGATCATCCACGTAGGACAGAGAAAGAGTTAGCCCCGGTTGGTTGGGGGATGGAGTTGAGGACGTGCGCTTTCGTGTCTCCGTGGTAACTACCGCAGGCGTACCTTGTCTTGTCTACCTCCTTCTTGCCCGGTGGAGAAGGGCAATGGTCGTGAGGGCCAAAAGAACTCTCTGATACAAATTTATTGATCCCAAAAAGATCATGCTGATGTTGTACTCTTGATTCACATTCTGACAAATGAAAATTGATGAATAATTAAGTTCTAATTTTGAAACTCCGGAAAATAGCCATTGTATCCAAAGCTTTTGAGATTTATAAGAGTCTAAGGATGCGTTTGGAGGTCGACTGATCAGCTAATATTTTGGCTGATTCAAGTGTTTCAACTCTTTGACTTTTCAAACAGTTGAAATACTTATTTGATAATAACAAAAAAAATTGGCTGATTTAGCTCAAACAGCCAAATTTGGAAAAGCTACACAGCACTAACGTTTCAATTAGCTTTTTTATTTTTAGGGAGTGAAAAATCAATTTTATCCTTTAAATAAAAAAATTATATATTAATTAATTTTTACAAATTAAATTTATGTTTAGCTACAAGTCTTAAACTTTTGAGGCTTTTTTTTCATTTTAATTTTTTTATAAAATTAATAGTAACATAATTATAATTATAATTATAATTATAATTTAATTTTTATTAAAGTAATAATTAAATTTTAATTTTAATTTAATTTTTATTAAAATAATATTAGTATAATTATAATTAAAATAAAAAAGTAAAAAATAAACAATAAAAAAGCCTACACTTATGTACAGGTGAGAAATTCATGCCCTTATAATTTTTTTAAAAAACTATACCCTCATAAGTCATTTTACACATCAACAGCTAATA
>JANZXR010000008.1:4041408-4069200 GCA_027575705.1 Erythroxylum echinodendron | reverse complement strand
AATTATAATTAAAATAAAAAAGTAAAAAATAAAAAATAAAAAAGCCTACACTTATGTACGGGTGAGAAATTCATGCCTTTATAATTTTTTTAAAAAACTATACCCTCATAAGTCATTTTACACATTAACAGCTAATACTAAACAGCTAATTTTACCAAACATCTCTAACAAACAGCTAATGGAATCCGCTGGCCAAATCAGCTGATATAATAAGCTGTCAACTAACAACTGATAGAATCAACTAACAGCTGTAGAATCAGCTAACAGCTAATTTAACCAGCTAATTATCAAACAAGGCCCAACAGAAGCATCACCTTTTACACCAAAAGCATCTTTACTGATTAAGTACCCCATGAAAGTGTGGAATGGTCTTTTTGTTGGTACAATTAATGTACAGGCGGTGATTAAATACGGCCCCATACTTTGAGCAGCTTCGGCCAAGAGAAACTTGCATTGAGGTGAGTACGAAATTGGGGAAATGGCGATGGGTCGTGTTTGTTTCATTGTTTGTGGTCCTACTGAGATTTAGACGGGGCACAAGTTGGATGAAATTATTGCCGCAAGAATTCCCAGCTCACCAGACGTTGGTCTCAATAATTCTGCATCTGGATCATGGCACATGCTAAATTACACTTGTTCCTCCTTCAACATTTCATGCGGATGATTTGGGCCGAAATAAATTTATCAACTCAACAGATTTTTAAGGTTATCACCATCATCAACCCAAAGTTAATATTGGGATTTATAGGATGAATGTGTTCCTTGTTTAAGCGCAATCTGGCATGTTTTAAACGTACTTTCAATGGTCTGAAATTTATCATCTCAAAGTAAAAAAGATTGACGAAAACCTACCATGTGTCACAATTTATGGGATCCAATATTGGAGCAGCCACACTAGGCAATATGAGAATTCTAATATTCTATACAAGTGAAGAATATAAAGAGAAATTTGGTAATAAGCTCATGACTCAGATCCATGTATTTGACAGAAATGTCATCCACCAACTGAGATTCGTCAGTTGCTTCGTGCTGGTTCAAAATTCCAGGCATGTTTTTCTTGAAAATAATCCCAAGAACCAAAGTAATCAAAACAAATTGGCAATTTTATTCAATGAAGCATGATCTATGAGGTGATTCAAAGATGTCGCTTGGATGAAATCAATAACCCCAATAATCATTGCGGATTTCATCATCAAACTTCTTCTTCACCTCAGGATGCTGCTCAAAGTACTCATCAGCAGTCATGGTACTGATCTTTTTCTGTTAGTCACAGAAAAAAAATCCCATGAGAAAATTGTTAATAGAGAATATTTTACGCAGCTTTTCATTTTCATTTTCTATTCTCTTTCAAAATCAACCACAAAAAGAGAACAAATATGAAAACAAGAAACTGTATTAACATCAATATCACCTTTAGCTCCTGCACTTCTGCAATCTCCTTCTCTAATCTTTCCGATTCCTTAAGAGATTGTTCTTCTCCTTGCTTCAGTTCCACCAACTGAAGACCAAAAGTTTGGACTTACTTAGATGGTCCAATAATAAACGAACTTATATTTGGCTGATACCTATAGTATATCATCTCATAAACAATTTTTCACTTTGAGAAGGTATCCACAATAGGATTGTTTCGGGAAGCACCTACTAAAACCTATGGCCTAAGCGGTTGTTCACTATTAGAAAGATTGTTCACTATTACAAAGTTTCTCAAGGGAAAAAGAATGTTGGAATCGAAAGTTCGCAAGTGAAAACTCATAACCTTTTAGAACTCACCAGAGAATCGAATTTAGGTTTGTATTCAGGAGTTACAGTGTCAGAATACTTGGGAATTTCAACGCCTGCAAAGTAATAATGAAAAGTAAAGTCACATCAAAAGGAGAAAGATTATGTAGCATTTGGTAGGGTGAAATGTAATGAAATGATATTTGAAGTGCAATGAAGTATGGGTTATAATGTAATAAACATTACATTGGTCTGTAATGGTGATTAGATTGCTGAAGGAATAAGTTTGTATATGATGTAATGCATAAACCCCATCACATAACAACTGTTGTAGCAACCAAACATTATATTAAAAGTCAAACCGCAAAGGTTTTATCCCATAAGTCACTTGTGCAGTACATATACACCAATCATTGTAGGTCCCATCCATTGCAGGTAGAAAATCTTTCAGAACGCTAATGACATATTCAATGCCTAACTAATCTCGAGCTTCATATAGCTTCAACTATCACAGAATTAGAACCAATGAAAGCAATTTATATCCAAAGACTGTGATTCAGAATACATGCCAACAAAACCTCAATTGTTAAAGGTTATAGTGGGGTTCATCTAAGATTTTTCAGCTTTGAATTAATCAAGTAAAGTCAGCCAAAGTCAGAAAAGAGAGGGCCTTCATAAAATGCACAAGGAAAAAAACCATACCTTAAGTTGCATCATATTAAATGAGCTAATGATTTAATTCATAGGCAGCAGGGATAAAATTCACACTATAGTCAACAGGGACCTAAGATGCAATACACATCAATTATGAAACGATGCAAATATTCAAAATATTTATTTCGCTGCAGTCCTATATTGTGGAAACAAGACTCACTGATTATTGTTCAGGAGATAGTACGCAGATCAAAAGGTGAAATATGTATTAGCTAAATATTGTAACACTTGGAATGCTACGTCATTTGGAAACATGCACAAGAAGAAAACATGTATCTAGGGATGCAATAAAGCATCAGCTTGTACAATGCTCTATATATTACTACTGTTTGCATTTACCAATTAAAGAAAGATCATATCCCCTTCTCTTCCTCTGCTTCCTAACTAATAATTTGTCAGCTAAGTCTAAGTACGCACTGCATTTATACAGAAAACAAGACCCACAAAAAGCAACGGAACGATTTTCAGAAAGCCTCCATCATTTGGAAGAAAATCCAAAAATTCCTTGTCCTCCACAATCAAACAAAAGTGAGACCCCAGCATCAATCAAAGGACCTTACTTCTAGACTTTTTATCCACAAAGTAGGAATTGCATGAAAGGAATAGAATAGTCAAAAGATGAGAGGCAGAAAAACTTCATCCAATACATGCTTATGAAGGATTAATAAAGAGAAAGAGTTATAACGGATCAATGATGATAAAGACATACTATCATATGCTTCCTTGTACATATCCACCAGTTTAGAACCTATTCCTTTTCTGTAATACTCCCAATCTATAGGCTCAGGTTCCTGCATAATGTAGAACCAGAAACTATTCAGATTCGAGTATCCAGATACTACCATTTTAAAGTCCAATGACAAGAATTTCAGGTATTAAGAAGAACCTAAACAAACCGATATTCAATGCAACAGACGTGAAATTTAAGCATTGAAAAACATCACAAACTTTCAATGTCGGGCTAAATGATTCATGACAAGATCAACCATCAATCACTAATAGACAATTCAGGCAATAGCAATTCTACAAGGACACGTTTCACTCTCTTTAGTCCTTTAGTTTAGAGAATAACAACAGAGAGATGAAAA
Organism: Erythroxylum echinodendron; assembly: GCA_027575705.1. Lineage (NCBI taxonomy): Eukaryota > Viridiplantae > Streptophyta > Magnoliopsida > Malpighiales > Erythroxylaceae > Erythroxylum > Erythroxylum echinodendron. The sequence goes on along the minus strand of JANZXR010000008.1, from coordinate 4,065,679 downwards.
TCTCAAACTCAAAGAAAGAAAAAAGAAGCATCGAAACAAACAACACCGTCTTAAACAAACAGAGCATCGAGACGGATAATTAGGTGGAGGGCCACATCTAGAAATGAAGATGGAGAAAACCCTAAAGCGGACAGAGAAAGAACAAGAGGGGAGTTCATAAAAGAAGTACCTGACTAAACTTGGTTTGAAGCTGGGAGTTGACCTCGTCGAAAGTGCGGCGGAGAGTGGCGAACTCCTTGCGAGCCTCATCGGAGATGAGAAGCTTCGCCATACCTTCCCAATCGATGCTCTTCGACGCCTTGAACGCCACATCCGTCACTTTCTTACCTGCCCCGCTCATCTTCACTATCTTTCTCTCTCTCTCTCTCACACACACACACACACTCTCTCTCTCCCGCTCCACCTGTCTCTGTGCTTCTCTGCTTTGAACGCCTCCAAATCCTAAAACAACTATCTCCAAGGCAAAGAGTTACATCCACGTGTCAGAGAAGCGGAGTGGATTAAGTAAACAAATCAGAAAAAGGAAAAGATGTTGGGCCTGTTTCTACATAGGCCCCGTAATTTACTTAAATGGGATTTAAAGGAAAAATACTATATTGGGCCTATTTTAAACACTGGCCCAGTTAAATTATAATACTTGACTTCATTGGGATTTTTGTTTTGACCCATTTCACCGTCGATTGTTTCTCTCTAATCCCTATTTTATGGGAGGCTAGCCCACGCCTGAAGAACATGTTCTCTTCGAAATTACATCTCGAGACCCAATTGTGCTCGTCCTATCCAAATTATCAAATAAAGGTAACGAAGAACATTTTTCTGAATTTTGTAACGAAGAACATTTGTGCTTTTAATCAAATAATTTATATTAGAAACAGTCTCTACTACTTAAAGATAAAGTTACATTCACCTCAGCGAAATTTATACTAATTATTGTTATTAATGTAATTGGAGAATTTATATTTGAAAATGATGAAAGGAGACTTGAGGCACATACGAATGAGAATTTAGAAACAATATATAATAAATGCAATGCAATGGGCCTTCAGTGAGATTTTCAATGCTATTATTCAAAATAATTAATACGTCGTCAAACTTAAAGCCTCAATCTTTCGCAGAGATCGAAAATTGACCACAAAATCACACAAAACAAAAATTCGTTTTGCATGCATAACGAGAATGGTAATCATGATTTTTTCCGCGTGAGAACAGTGCAAGACGTTGAGCAAGTTATGGAACATGTCTCATAAATCATGAAACAAATCATACCCGCACGAGAGGTACGGTCCAAAAGTTAAATTTCCACTAACCAAAGTTTCGACGCACTTAGTGATAATAAAACGATGCTGTCGCCGCTCTTTTTGTTATGTTCAAAAGACAGCTTAGCGAGGGTGGGCTGGGTCGTCCGTACGTGGCCAATATGTAACTAAAAGGCATGCGATTTTTGAAGAATTCAAAAGGCAATATAAAAAGACTAAAGAGAACTGATGTAGAAAGAAGATTCGGTTGGGGTCTCGTTCCTGTTGTTTCGTTCGTTAGTCTAAAACTTAGAAACCATTTTCCACGAAGTGAAGTTTCAACGATCTTTTCTTGATTCCCATTAGAATCCATTTGGGTTGTTGTGTTTTAGGTTCGAGCTTTTCGGTTCGGTATTTGTTACACAAATTACACCGTTTGAATAAATTATTACTAAATTAATAATTAAAAATTAAGAAAATCCCATTATTTGAGAAAAAAAATTCAAGATCTAGATGTTATAGATTTTTATTTTAAAGAAAAAAAATATTCAATTACTTAAAACGAATTATATTTCTTTAAGAAGGTTGGTTGTGTCAAAATGTGCTGCTCTATCGTTTCCCCATTTTCAAAGGGACTATAGTTTCTTTGTTTAATAAATTCTTAAATTAACTTAAACCTACTACCAAATGTTAGTTACAAGTCAGAGCATTGACTCGGACACTAAATGTCAAAAGAAAACCAAATGGGTGAAGACTAAGAAGCTCCATACCTATCATTTTGTGGTGGACAATAAATGCAGTTGCACGGCAAATTACCTTGTCCTTCGATGCTTCTAGGTTAGAGACGATATGAAATCTTTGTGTTCTTCCTTACATATTTATAACCACAATCCTAGGCGGCAATAACTATATATAAACCAAACCAAACCAAAAATACTCAAATTTTTGCCTAAGCAGAATATAAAGAGGGTAAGATGTACGCAGTCATGCCCGCATCTCCGATAGAAATACAGAGAATATTTCCTTAAAGACTCCCGGTAATAATTATATAAATAAAATATATATTAAAATAGATGGAACTCAAAATCTGGAAGAAAGTTACGATTTTTGACAATTCTAGAGAAGACACCAAATTTCATGCCTGTGATTTTTAGCTAATGTTATTAAACGTTCAAGTATGTATTGAAATGCACTCACAAGATTGATAAAATAAGATCCTTTGAGGTCATCCTGCGAGTCAACCGTCAGCATGCATCAGCATCACGCTAGCTCTTACGAAATTTGAACCAGAAACAGTACTTGAATAAGTTTCTTGCGCATTGATTTAACAATGACCGAAGTTTCAAAGGTGTCAAAATCTAGAACATGGTTCAATTTTGACATCGATTATTCTTGAAATAGTCTACGTTTAACCTTTCCTACAACAGGTCATGTGAATGGTTTTTGGATCAATTGAAAATTTGACTCCAGATTTTGATGATATCTAAATATGTTATTAATAATATTATTTTAGATAATACTAATAAATTAATATGTGAAAAATCAAACTTAATTGAACGGTAAAATAAGTAAAGGAGTCAATTAAATCAACTAAACAATCAAAATGAGTGAAACGAAGCAAATGTGTAATTCAAGTGAATAACTAATAACGAGAAATCAAAATTAAAGATGTTATTAATAAAGTTATAGAAATCAATGTATAATAACAATAATCCTGAAGAACCGAACCCAACAAATACATCTTTTTTCTTTTGAGAGAGTACTCTGAGTAGTAGGTACTTCGTCAAATTTCGACCTGCCTACTCGAGTCTTGCATGGATATGCAAGAAGAAGGTGCTCTTAGGTGTGTGAGTTTTTTCTAAGATAATCTTCTAATTACTAAGCAACTCAATTTTTAGAGGTGACATTTTCGTTCATTTTGATCTTTTTGTATTTGTTTTCACTAGTAGAAGTAAACCTATGAGTTTTTCTTAATAGATATCAATTGCTGTTGTCTTATAAGAATTTTATTAGACTCTAAACTATTATGAGAGGTCTCAAGACGGTCTAAAAAGGTTTAGTAGTAAACGACTATTTTAAAAATGTGTAATAATAAATACACTAGTTTAATAAAAGATATATTACTAATGATCTTTCATAAATAAACACTTTTAGTTATGGTGTCCTTCTCTCTTCCTCTATTTTTTCATTTCGTATTTTCATGTGGTAATAAACCATAATAAAAATGATAGACAAACTTTTTTTTTCACAATGAAAAAAGAGAACCAATGAAAAACAACCTAATTACACACCTATTATGAGAAAGTAATCCCTGCCATATCCTGGAGTAAGGCGTCCGTAACCTCAAAGGGTGGAGAATGGAAAACTGTGATACCAGTCCCAAATGACCTGGCCAGTGCAGCTAGTTTGTCCGTGCAGTAGTTACCTTCTCGGAGAACATGTCGGAACCCGATCTCCCACGATTTGGCAAGCATGGCTCGAATCTCCTTGAGTTAAGGGTGCATTATATCATACATGGTTTTAAACACAAGGATAAAAGTATACTACCTCCATTAGATCTAACCTAATTATTTTACATTCAAAGGTAGTATGTTACCACAAAAAGAAAAGTCGATATACACCGACTGTCGGTATGCCAAAGATTTGATATACGTACTCGTGAATGAAAGAGCAAGGCATATTCCTCGAGATGTAACCTTCTAACTAACCAATTTCTCAAAATGCAAACCATTAAACACGTCTTTCGTCCATTTAATTGTTCCTTACAGTTTACTAGTCAATGTGTAAGCTTGTCATGCTCAGATATTAAGAAGAGATTTAGGATTGACTAGGTTTCTTTTAGGAAATGTAAGAGAAGGGCACGCGATCATGGGTCAAAAAAATAACACAACGTGTTCCCGATCAGGCATGGAAATATCATGGCATGTTGGGTGAGCAGATTTGGCTCGTTCTGTGGAGATCAGTAAAAGCAAACAACTGAGAAGGGTGGCAAGACATCAATTTGTTGCCGACAAGAGACAAAATGTGGTTCACTCTTTCACGTGGTATTCACGTGAACTAAATCATGACCCAAACCGCGTTTAAGGGAGAGAATACCTGAGGAATAATACCATAAAGTTGATCATGTATCAGCAAAAAACACATGCCTTTTGGGATGAGAATGACCCTAAGTATGAGCAATAAGATTGAAACTATACTGCTGTATTAGAGAGCACATCTTTTATACTTACACATGATATCTGTTAATTTTGTTAAAGATAATTTAAATAAAACTGAAAATTTATATGCATTAAAAAATTAACAATATAAATACATATTAATTTTTTTGAATTCAATAATCAAATTTTATTCTTAAAAAAATTTTAATTTTTTTCAAATAAAATGTTATATTTTCCATCACGATATGTATTTTAGAGAATGATAATTTCTTTTTGAAAATTTTCTCATTCTTATTTAATTAAAACAAGTATATGTAAACTATCATTTTTATCCACATTAATTAATAAATAAAAATTAATAGGAGAAATTGAATTTTGGTATATAATATACTTTAATTCAAATGTATTTAAATGGGAAATATCATGATTGTTTTAAATTACCCTAACACTTTTGTTAACTAAGCTATTTTTAGTAGTTAAGTTAAAAAAAACAATCTTGACATTTTACATCCTACAATTAGATTTGAAAAGATTTATAAACTTATTTTTTGATTAATTTCCAATATACATTATATTGTTTCTTGAATTATGTTAAATGCTTTATAATATTTTAATTTTAAACAAGAGCAATTCATATATAAGAGAGGCTCAAGTCTCAACCTAAAATCTTATACCATCATTCTTATATTTTGATGTAGTTGATGCTGGAGTTTAACCTATATAATAAAACATTCAATATGAACAAAATGAGAAATTGAAGAATGTGATCTTTTCATAAAGGTAGATGAAAGAATATTATATATTCATGACAGGTTATAAGTCATATATTGGGTATTAGTTATGTTATAGTTTCGTCCAAGCTATAGAAGCTGCTTTGACTAACCAAATGATCATATAAAATCTAACTAGCTTTAGATAGACAATAAAACAAGGAACTTCTTGTAAGGTAGTAGTAGAACATATCGGTCCAGCGATCTCTAGGAAAAGTTTTGAACAAGAGCGTGGCGTTGGATTTGAATCAATTCGAAAAGGTTTTGCATGACCAAATCTACGCATGCAATCCTTGTAGCTCAGTTTGTCTAACCATGCACATGCATGGTTGAAGATTGGCAGTTTGTCCTGTAGGGATGATACAAATCGAGCACAGAAGAACGCTAAAAACACAATTCATAAGAATAGACAAGAGATTAAGAAATGTCGTTAAGAACATGTTGAAAATGAGAGAGTAAGACGAAATAAACTATTTCCTTGCCGTTACGAAGCTTGACGCTAAGCCATTAATGCAGAGGGAATAGAATGTCATTTAATTTAAGACTCATTCGTGAGATGAATTCAACTTTACGCAATAGATGGATCAGTACTATGAAGAACTTTTCAACTCTATGCAAAAACAGCCGTCAGATTAGTGTTGATATGGCCTGTTTTAGAATCGCTAATGCCTCTCCATCCCGCCATCAGTTACAGAATCTCGGATCCAAAGAAGAGAAGAGAAGGGTATCTCTTAATTGAACTGTGCATGCTTATTGATGTGATTAATTTCGTTTCGACCAATAGATTACATAAAAGGAAAGCAAAAGAAACAAACTCGAGCACCTCTAGTTGCCATGACAAAACATACATTAATTAAGATATGGTCAAAAGGTAGTTTGACAACTGATTTCCGAAACATCGATTTCAAGTAAATGATATTAGGTAACCAGAAAGTTGTTTAACATCCAATAATCAATTAAGTACACGCAGCCCAGAACACGATTAGATTGAAGATAGAAAAGGAACATGGTTATTACTTTAACATTAATTTAAACATTTCATGGCCAAAAGACCAATTCGCTTCATCTAGCTTTGACAAAGAGATCATACCCACCTCGCAATTTCCCTCCCAAATTTATCTTACACCCTACTGATTAAGTGACTCCTATATTCCTAATTACTAAGTAAAAATTTATCTTTAAAAAATGTCCTTGGGATCTCTCCTTCCCATATACGAAGGCACTTAGCCTACAGAGTTAGGAGATTTTCATTAGTAAAGTCTCTCATAGGATACTAACTGCATGCAACAAATTGAGATGGTTTTGGAGGGTTATCATTGGTTATGTCCAAATAGACTCCCACGTTGACCCGAGGATGTTCTCTTCAGGGAAGCAAGGATTGGTCTGGTGTACTTGTGGAGAGTGGATGAAACTGTCGGCCAGTTGTTGGGATGATTGCTGATGATGAGGAGGATGTGCCATTTCCATGCAAAGTAAAGCCACGAGGTTGGCTTGTTGACACTGCATATTCACAATCTCGGCTTGTGCTTCGGCGAGTTGTGCTTGGAGCTCACTGACTTGTTTTTGTAGTTGGCATATAGCCCCTGCACATCCGTACACAGGATCTCTGATTCTCGCACTCGCCTCGTAAACCATGCTGCTCACCGCATCAGCCCTTTGAGACTCTGGAAGTTCCTGGAATTAAAACCCATGTTTGCTTTAAATGATCGAATAACTTCGTAACGAACTGTAAGAAAATGGTTTGAAAAGTCAAGTTTAATATTTAAATTCTAGAGCAGTCACCACATCATCAGCTGATCTTTCACGATTTGGTGTGGCTACTTAATGTCATACTTGACTGCGGAGTATTGAAAACATCTCTGGTATTTAATGCGCGGTGAGACTTGGCATTCCTTTCCTTTATCACTCAGCCGCACAAGTTTTTGTTCTCACTTTTGGACTTAAATATAACATACTGTATTCAGATTAAAATCTTATCTGAATAACCCGAAACCGAAGATCTGAAATCATTAAACCGAAACAAGACCTCAAAACAGAGACTTACAATAGCACTTGTAAACTTCCTCTAAAGTTACTAGACAGAAACTGATAAGCAGTTTCAAGTTTCAACTACTGGAGCTACAGGGATTGCCGTTTAACAGAAACTGGTAAGTCTGATCTAAAACATGGCCAAAACTAAAAGCAAAGTACCTGCAAGAACTTAATGATGTTGCTGGCACCGAAGACGCGATGAGCAATGGTAAACTTGACAGGTTCAGTAGGAGGAAAATAGGGTGCCAACACACATTTCTCAGCACATCTTCTCCTAAGAATCTTGCAGGCGGCACAGGGACTAGCAACCACAGGATGAGGAGGAGGAGGTGAAGAAGATGGGGAATGAGATGGAGGAGAAGGTGAGTTATTGACATTGACAATAGCTGTAGTGGTAGTAGTAGGTGTAGTGGTAGTAGGCGTAGTATTGTTGTCACTATGCTCCATTAATCTCAGGTTTTGTTGGGTTTGAGGACTCCAAAGGAAATAAAAAACAGAGAGAAGGAGATAAAGGTATAAAAGAGAGAGTGAAGAGTTGTGGGGTTGTGTGAGGAAGGTTTAGGAGATTATATAGTGAAAGTTGGAGAGCCATATAGTGAGTTTGACGTCATGCCGGCGAAACTCTTTTCAGTTGTGCCAACGTTCTCATTTTTCTTTTGTTTGTTAGGTTTTGTGTTACCTTTGGTGTCTCATGTGTAAGGCCTCCTTATTATCTGGAGAGCCCTCTTTATTAATATTAAAAGAAACAAGAATTACGCTAATTTTATTAAAACCCGTTTTTTAGAGATATTAAAAGTTTTTTCAAAATTTAAGTTCAAATCAAACTACATTTGACTTTTACCGCAAAACAAAATTGACTTCACAACTCAAAGAGTGTCCTATGCAACCTCGTTTCTTTTGGTTTCTAGCGAGGTAATTATTCTTCTTTTGTTCTACAAAATTCTGAGTTGATTGCCTAACTTTTCTGGTGAAAATCTTTTCTAAGCTCTCTAGATCTTCTTATCTCCAATTTAATCGGACTCGGTCACAAGTAAAATTTTCAATAAGATTAACAAAAATGTCTCATCATAAGTACTAATTTTCAATCTATGCTATATATATATTATCTTGCTTGACACATTTTTTCATTTAAGAAAACAAAGGAATGGACCACGGTTGTCATCATGTTCTTAGTAGAAAACCACTGAAATTCTCCTTCTGATTTACGATTTGCCGATAAAGTGAGTTCCTCTACATTCTCTGAAAGTCAATGTTGTGTCCATCACATTCTTGTGAAGTGAACTTATGGCATCTATCTTATGACCTCAGTTGGCCAAATATTGATGTTAGGCATGCAAAAATGGCCTCAATCGGAAGTCCAAGATTAACCTACTTCTGCTCACTCTGCCTTTCCTCAAATGCCAAGTGGCTATAATTAGTTATTGGGTTTGCTACGAAAGTATTATTTCTACTCCCCCTTAACCACCACCTTATATTCTTGGCCTATCACTGAGAACGACACTGTTGTCCTTTCCACGTATTTTGGAGAAAAACTAATACTCCCATCAATAAATGTTACAAGAAACAATAATTAAGTTCCAATTTGAAGGAATTGATAGAATTAAATGACAAGTTGGAGAAACAAGGTTTGTAGCTAGAGAGGAGAGTCAGCTCGTTCAGCACATGAGGGAAGAAAAACTAGGTTAACAAGTCTTAAGCAGCCGTTTGTGATTGTGACATCTCCTAATCTTAAAAGCTTAAAGAAGCAAATATATGCTTGAAGAATAAATTTCTTCTTAAAGATTAACAACATTTCCCTCTAAAGTTCTAACCAGAAATTCCACAAATTAGAAAATATAAGATTTGGTCTAGCAATCTATATTCTATCTCATCAATGTCTATGACACCCCAGTAGTCATCATTTTTTAATTTTCCTCTTTATCACAGTCTTTTGCGTGTGGACCTTACAAGTTAAAAAAAGAAAAGGCGCTACTCATTATCTTTGATTTATTGTTTACTACTTGTATGATACAATAGTTCCAATAAAGAGTTGATATTTCACACTGCAACAACAGCAAGCAGTTTAGTGTAAACACACGATGCGTCTTCCTGAGAAGGATGTTGCAACATAAATGTTGGGTGGCCTTGTGTTTACATGCTCTTTTATCTAAATAATATAGCTGTTCTTATTATATGTGTGTGGTCGTGTATGGATTGGAACTGCTAAAAGACGAAGTTCGTGTAGGAATAGCTAGACAGTGCCTGTTTCTTAAAACACGATTATCAATATTAGTAAGGTTTTAAATTATAGTCTGCCATGTGCAATCAGAACTTTGATCGTAATTTGTCGTTATTACATTTATGTTACTTCTGCGTCATTTATAGCTGTTATAATTACTTACAACTGTAATATAATCCACATTCTGCAATTCCAAAATGTAATATTAACAGATTGGGTATATAGTACTGGAGCTATCACTCCTGATAGTCACTGATATGCAGTGTTGCGATAAAGTTATATATCGATTTCTGGGGTCCTACGGATTAAGATTACACGATTCGTCCTGCAAAACAAGAAATGTGATAATCTGGTTTGAATGGTCGTAGTTGAAACATTATCTTCATCCCTCCCTTTTGTAAGTGCACTTATTTATACGGCATCTCACTGCGCTGACTGATTATAGATTTTCACTATGATGACTAATGAGTAGTGAATAAAATTAATTACACAAGAAGGCATAATTATTATCTTATCAAACAGATGATAAGGCTAGAGCTAACATTGCCAATGGGATGGTATATATTCAAGATGACCTATGTAATTAAGAGATAAACATTCCTTAGACTTATTGCCATATACTTTCAAAATACTATTCTTGGTCTTATTTGCACAAACCTAACAAGTTGTACGCCAAATCAATGAGAACATGGAGCAGTGCACGAATAATAGGATATTTTAAATGATTCTATGGGATGCTTGGTTAGTTTACGAATCATACTTGGAAGCAGAACTGAAGCTTTCCGAATTTTGAAAGGAATGGAAGGTCATGTTAATTCGTCGAGTTGTCCATTTTCTTTGGAATTGATTCACCGATGCTACGATCAGGTTCAAGCCAGATTTTGTGTCTCCCACTATTAAGTATACTCTTGTCAAGGCCCACACGGTTTCAGGACAACAATGTCTTCGCAGCAAGCAGTATCCCACTTTCAGATCAGAAGAACACTGATTACAGCTGCTATGCTTGGCTTCAACCTTACTGTCCTCAAAATTCTTGCTCCCATTTTCCTCAGTTTCAATGACTCCAAGGTTGCCAGATTTCAGGACACGGTTATTAGAACAGAAGAGATTCTCGAATTAATTGAACCTATGTGTCATCTTCATGCTCGTGACATGAATAGACTCTATAGACTGGTTAAGGCTGTGTTAGAAAGGACAGCATAACTTAACTTGCAGACAAATTGGTCAGTCCTTCATTGGCTGATGGGAGAATGATGACGAAACTACATATTTACGTGTTTCCAACTCTAAGACGGCTGGTTCACAATACAAGTAGTCTGTTTCTAGCCAGCCTAAAAATGGGATAATAAATCCTATTAAAATCCAAGATAAGTTCTGTCATATTGTTACAATCGCACATGATATTTTGAAATAGCTTGTCAAATTGTAAAGATTGATTTCAAAGACGTGATTAGACTGGTGAAATTAACTCTTTTAAAGGGTTTAAATCACTGTAGAATAATTGCAACGTAACTCACTCCCCTTTGAAGGATAGTTAATTAATGTGAATACACACACTTATAAATATGATTTTAATTAAATTTTAAATCATTTTCATAAATAATTTATTCAAAATATAAATTTGTAAATTATTATATATTAAACAATTTATTCAACATATATTTACAGAATAATGATTACGAATTTTGTTATAATTTTTTAAAGAATTTTTAAATTTAGAAGATTTTATTTTAATATTTAAAATAATAATAATATCCAAATAAATGCATTAACGTATCATTTCAGGTTTAATATTTTTTTGATAAATAAGATTTCATTTTTCTCATTCCTTCGAGAACTTCCCTCATGGAAGTTAACTAAACAAAGTCGGGAACTGCGCACTTGCTGCAGTTATTCAACCAAAGCCACTGAAAGTGGGTATTATACAGCAACTGCAAGCTGCACTTGCTGCAATTATTCAACCAAAGCCATTGAAAACGTGTATTTTGCCGCAACTGCAAGCTCTTTCTTTCAAGTACTAAGTACACTACTTCCACAAATCATGGTATGACTTTCAAAGATGCTGCAGTTTATAGTTATCTTGTACATGCTTCTGTTCTGAGCACGCTCTGTTGGCTGAGATCAGGGTATTTTGACGAGTCAGTAATGACACACTGGCGTGTCTGTTGAAGAATAAGTTAGGCACTTTGAAAGAATTCTCATACTTCATTGAATACTCCAAGGAATTCAGCTATTCATTTTCTGTGCATTTAACGACTTCGTATCTAGTTCTACATTTATAAAACATTAACAACAATAATAATAATATTTTAATGAAATTTTTGTTGAAATGCGAAATTCTTCTCACTAATAGAGAAACTGTTTCCGATAAACTCATAAAAAATCAATTTAGGCAAGATGAAAGAATTCTCATGCTTCATTGAATGCTCGAAAGAATTCAGCTATTCCTTCTCTGTGCATTTAACGACTTGATATCTAGTTCTAGAATTATAAAACATCAATAACATTAATAACAACATTTCAATTAAATTTTTGTTAAAATGTGATATTCTCCTAATTAATAGAGAAACTGTTTTCGATAAACTCATAAAAGACCAAGTTAGGCGAGTTGAAAGAATTCTCATACTTCGTTGAAAGAATTCTCATACTTCATTGAATACACGAAGGAATTTAGTTACTCCTTTTATGTGCTTTTAATGACTTGTTTTTTATTTTTAGAGTTAAAGATAGTAACAACAACAATAACAATACACAGAAAAAAAAAAGTTTTTGAGAACTATTTGTAAAAAAATAAATCAAAACTACAATAAAAAGATAAATATATAAAATAACAAAAATAAATATATTAAATAAAAAAAATAAATATATTCAAATAATAAATATATTCAAATAGTAAAAATTACATAAGAATAATGGTAATTATAATAATAATAATAATATAATTAAATGCTTACAAATAAAAATATAAAAGAATAAAAGAATACAATGAATAGTGGTAGAATAAGATAAAGAATAACAATATATAAAAAAATATAAAAGAATAACAAAAAATAATACAAAAGTTCTAAAACTATAAAACAACAATAATGCTAAAACATTGTTTATAGACAATATTTGATAAACATGCAAATTTTTAAAAGTCAAGTGATTTTTAACGGATGATGCTGCAATAGGTAGGATGTGAATGAGATGTTTCCAGGTTATTGACTTCAGAATTCAAGAACGGGATATTTTCCATAGAAGAACCACTCCACGTGTATCTCTCTTGGGGAAGACTATGTAAACTACTCTTGCCTATCATTTAGTTCTTATCCTTTATAGATATAATTTTTAATCTTTTTTTTTTCCTGTGATACTTATCTTGTATACTAGTATTATATTTTTTCCTGTCGTACTTATCTTGTATACTTAGCATTATGTATTCCATAATTCAATCAATACACTATCACCACAAATTTAATCCCACACCATAAGCTTTTATCTGCCTTGAATATTCACCCTAAAGTGGACATTTTCAAGCTTGCTTCCACTATTTTTACTAAATGATTACTAGACATTAGAGCTACCCCTAACATGATACCTAATTCTTAAATTGTGAAATTTGTGTTACCATGCGATGAATCTAAGAAAGTGGTTGCCAAAATAGGCAGACTCTTTCCATTTCATCCACTAGTTCTTTATCTTTTCCTACTTCCATTCGACCACTTCATCTTAATAATATTCTAATTGTTCCTCACCATAATGCAAATCTTTTTTCTAATGTTAAATTTGTTACTAATATTTCCCTTCTTATTGCATTTAATATATTTAGTTATATTTCAAAAGACCTTTACTCCAAGATATTGTTCCTTGTTGGACACATTCACAATAATCTTTATCCATTGAAACTTCCTTCCATTTCAAGAATCTAGCTACAGCTTCACTTGATTTATGGCATCAACGGCTTGATCATCTATGTTATCTACAATTTTTAGTTTATCTTATTGTTTGCTTATTAAGTCCAAATTTATAACTTATTGTACTTTTTGTCTTCAAGAAAAAAGTGATAATCTTCTATTTTTATTATTTTCTCGCATTTTCACCTCATTTTTATAACTTATTTATTGTGGCATTTGGGAATCCTCTCCAATTCTCTCTCTTTCTGGGATAAATTATTATTTTTGTAGATGACTACAGTTGCTTTAACTGGATCTTTCCCTTAGCACAAAAATTTCATGTCATTTCTCATTTCTAAACCTTTGAAACCATCATTAAAATTCTCTTCTCTACTATTATAAAAACCTTTCAATACGATGGAGCTTTTGAATCCATCAAATGTGCCTTTGCTATCTATCTCACATCTAATTGCATTATCTGTTACATCTCTTGTCCTAACACCTCAACAAATTGATATTTGTAAACATAAAATGCATCACAATACTAAGATCAGCCTTACACTACTATTTCATGCATCCCTTTCAATAACCTTCTGGCTTGAAGCGTTCTCTACAAATGTCTATCTAATTACTCTCTTGCCAACTTATGTTCTTCATCATAAGTTCCTTTATTAAGTAATTTTTCACACCAAACATGTTCTTAATTTTCTCCATGTCTTTGTTGTGCCTATTTTCCTTTATTATCCTCTACTCATCCTAACAAAACTCTCCCCAAAATCTATCCCTTTTGTCCTTTTTGGTTATTCACCTTATTACAAAAGTTATCACTGTTTTATCCCACTACATCCAAAATTCACATCTCTCGACATGTTCATTTTCTCAAAAATATTTTTTCCTTTGCTAATACTGCTTCTACCTCCTCCTTTACCTCTTCTTTTCTCTTATTTCCCTAGCCCTTCCTTCCTTTTTATTCAACTATTCCCATTTCAAACCTACCATCTTTGTCTACCTAACCTCCCTCACCTTCAACTGTCCATCCCATAATTACATGTACCTGTGTTAATATGTGTACTTTCCATACATTTCCTCACCACATCAACCACAATACCATCATACCCAATCCTCATTATATTGATCCCATGTTTTTCACTTAATTCAACAAAATTTTTCATTAGCAACAAGCCATACTCGATGAGTTTGATGTTCTTCATTACAATTACACCTAGACCTTTGTCTCCATTCCTCTAGATACAAACATTGTTAGTTGTAAATAGTTTTTTTTGTATCAAAAGACTTCATGATGGTTTTATTGAGTGCTATTAAGTGCCTTATTACCAAAGGCTATCATCAAACCCTAGGCATTGATTATACTACGACCTTTAGTCCAATAGTTAAACCCACCATTATTCATACTATTCTCACCCTAGCTCTTTCTAACAAATGGCCAATTTGCCAACTTAAGGTTAATAATACCTTCCTTCGTGGTTATCTTAAATAATCAGTTTATATGTCTCAACCTCTTAGTTTTATAAATCCCAATCATCCTCGTTATATCTACCAACTTTATAGCGCCTTATATGGTTTCAAACAAGCATCTCATACTTGATTTCATTCCTTTAGTTAAAAACTTCTCAACATCAAATTTGTTTCCTCTAATATGATACATCTCTCTTCGTACACAAAACCAAATCCTACTTAACCTACCTTTTAGTTTATATGGATGTTATCTTAGTCATAGACTCATCACCCTCCTTTGTAACTTCCCTTATTCATGATCTCAACTCTTCCTTCTCTAATAAAGACTTAAGTTCTCGTCGTCATTTTCTTGGTCTTGAAATCAAACCTACATCCTATGGTTTCCTACGCACACAATCTCAATATACCAAAGACCTTCTTCTTCGCACATCTCTCAACAAATCCAAACCTACGCTAATGCCTATGACCTCACTCTCCCATTTTCCAAAAATCATGGTACTCCTCTTATTGATCCTACTGAATATAGAAGCACAATTAGTGCTCTTCAATACCCTTTTCTTACCCATCCTAATATCTAATTTGTTGTAAACAAACTCTCTCAATTTTTACAATGCCTTAATAACATCCAATGGATCTGCCAAATGGATTATGGGCTATCTTTACAACCTCTCATGGGCTTCACTTCACCGGTTCCACCTCACTTTCCTTGCATGTTTACTGTGATGCTGACTAGGCAATCTCATCTCTTTGAGCTTTAAGAAATAGCCTCCTGGTATATGATTTAGCACTAAAGTTGAATATAGGAGCACTGCTCTCGCTTTGTTGGATATCTTCTCTTCTTGGATTGCCACACTTTAAGCCTACCCTATGGTGTGATAATATTGGCAATACCTTTTTTGCTTCAAATCACAATTCCTACGAATCACCAAGCACATTGAAATTGATATACATTTTCTTTGATATTTGGTTGCCCTACAAATCTACACATCCGCCACATCACCTCTACTAAACAGATCGTTGATGTTATGACCAAACCTTTGTCATCTTCTGCCTTTCATCATCTTCAGGACAAGCTCACAATCTCGTTCAATCATGCGCTTGAAAGGTCTGATAACACATTTAACTATATCTCTAATTTAGTCCTTATCCTTTATAATTATAATTTTCTAATCTTTTTAGTTGTATTTTTCATGTCATACTAATCTTGTATACTACAACATTATATATTCATCATTATCTACTCCATAATTCAATTAGTGAAAAACACCAATACTCCATTATTTTCAATACACTATCAAGACTAAAAACAAAAATACTATTTGTGATAAGTTTAACAAACGACAAGATCCTAATCACCTCAATCCAAAATGAACCTAAGCCTAATTTTCATTTCTTCTACGAGTATGTTGGGGACAGAAGACTAAGCCCATTCAAGTTCGATCACATGAATTGTTTTTCAATAAAGAGTAGGCACATGCTTATCACCTTTGAATGCTTACATTAATTTAATGATTTTTAATCTCTCGGCCTTTTCCTTGGGGCCTTCTGGGTTGGAATAAACAAGAAAGCACCCCAAAAAAGAGCGAGACAGACCAGCAGAAATGTCCATCATAATGATGTTTGGTGTTGGAGCGAAGGAAAATGGTTGGTCCTTTGAAAATTCTTTTGAAGATATCTGAATATCTGTTAACATACCCAACAGTTTCATTAGACGGAGTTTCATCTTTGTTTTTCATTCTTTTTTTCTAGAACAAGAAAATCCAAATTATTTTTATTATTATACTGTTATTCTGTAAAAGTCAGAGGATTTAGGTTCAACTCGACCATCTTGTCTGTGGACATGACAGGAAAAGGACCGTAAGGCGATGAAGGAATTTAGCAGTTCGGTTAGCCACTAAGAACTTTCAAGTCTTTCCTAACCAATCACATCAATTTAGGACTTTTGATCTAATGAAACTGGATTAGTCTCAACGGGGTTATAACCAAGATTCCAGAATTCTTCCAAGCGCTGGGAACTTTCAAATCTTTCCTAAACAATCACATCAATTTAGGACTTTTGATCAGATGAAACTGAATTAGTCTCAAAGCAACACTAAAGCAAATAATAATACTGTTTCTTCTTCTTCTTCTTCAGTACAGTTGCAAATGTTGTCATATAGGCAAAAGCACCATAGCTAACACGTTAAACTAACAGAGCTTTTTCATAGATAGCTGAAACCTGAAAGCCTCGCATATGGTTACATTTGACACCAAAACCAAGTGCAAGGACGGGAGCTCATGCTAATCAATAGACAGAAAACTACAGAATAATTTACAAAATTTTTTCACCACAGAGGCGATAGGCGGAAAGATGGGAGTTTGAAATTTGTTGACAACTAATTATGATTATGAACCACATCTATGGTATAAGGTATGTTTAGTGGCAAATTGAGCTAGATCGTGTAGGTAACTAGCCGCAATTGATGTCATACTCCCAAGTGCTAAAAAGTTCCCCCAACTACTTGCTCCATGGTTACCATTTATCAGCAGTCTGAAGAGAAAGTGATGTTTAAGCAAATTTGATAGTGGAGAGTGGAAAACAATATGCCCCAAAGAGTAAATTCATGTCCTATTTTATTCACAATTGAACATATGAGACGAAACCAAAGTGCTTAGTGGAAATACCTTCTGAATCACAGCGAAAAGGCTGACTGCAAGCTTTTACCGCCTGTTTTCTGTTCCTCGACTTTGTAGAAGTCCTGCAGGGCCATCATATCAATAGTGCAGGATTTCAAGGTTTTTATTGCCTCTGCAGTTGCCAAAGCACCAGCCACAGTTGTTATTATAGGGACTTTGTAAGCAAGAGCCATCCTCCTCAGCTGTCGGCCATCGATCTGATCTAGTGCATCCCCAGAGCTTGTGATCACCATTAACTGAATTTGCCCATTGGCAAGCATATCTCCAGCATGGGGCCGCCCTTCATGCATCTTTAGCACACGCTCAACTGGGGTACCTTTCAACTCAAGAAAGTGAGCTGTTCCAGAAGTTGCAATGATTCTGAAACCAAGCCCTAGAAAGGCCATGGCAAGCCTTTCAAGATGAGACTTTGTCAAGTCATTTAAGCTCAGGAAGACAGTGCCTGAAACTGGTAGCTTCTGCCCGGCAGCAATTTGAGCCTTTGCAAATGCAATAGCAACCACAAAAGCTATACCCATTACCTCACCAGTGCTCCTCATTTCAGGTCCTAGCAACACATCACAGCCTGGGAATTTCTCAAAAGGAAGAACTGCTTCCTTAACAGCCACATGTGCAGGGATCACCTCCTTTGTGAAACCTATATCATTAAGTGACTTACCAGCCATCACCAGAGCAGCATATTTAGCTAGTGGATGGCCTATTGCCTTGGAGACAAACGGGACTGTACGAGAGGCACGAGGATTTGCCTCCAAAAGGAAAACCTCCCCAGCAGCTGTAATTGCATATTGGCAGTTCATAAGCCCACAGACATTAAGACTTTTTGCCAATTGTATAGTCCAAGACCTAATTGTTGCTAAACATGAAGATGAGACAGTTTGCGTGGGGAGAATACAAGCAGAGTCACCAGAGTGGACACCAGCCTGCTCAATGTGCTCCATTATTCCACCAATCACCACATTACCATGCAAATCTGCCAGCGCATCTACATCAATTTCAATAGCATCTGATAAATATTTGTCAATTAATACAGGCCTTTCTGGATCCACCTCGACAGCATTTTCCAGATAAGTCACAAGTTTATCGTCACTGTATACAATCTCCATTGCTCGGCCGCCTAACACATAAGAAGGACGGACAACTACCGGGTAACCTATGTCTGATGCAATGGAAAGAGCATCAGCTTCACTCTTAGCAATGCCTCCTTTTGGCTGTTCAATCTTCAATTCCTTCAGAATAGCATTGAACCGCTCCCTGTCCTCAGCAGCATCAATAGAGTCAGGAGATGTACCCCAAATGCACACAAGCCCATTGCCACTGGCCCTTTCAGGCTTGTTCTCATCAAGATACTGTTGGATAGGCAAAGCCAGCTTCAGTGGTGTTTGACCTCCAAACTGTACAATGATGCCATCTGGTCGCTCCAAATCAATAACATTTAAAACATCTTCAACTGTCAATGGTTCAAAGTATAGACGATCACTTGTATCATAATCTGTGGAAACCGTCTCAGGATTTGAATTCATCATAATTGTCTCATATCCTGCATTCTGCAGAAAGGAAATCGAGTCAAAAATTATAACCCAAGTGCAACCATCTTAGGATACCAGATCATGCACAAGCATGTTGCTCTCCATATGGCTCATAAAGTTATATAGCCTAATGATAACTAGGAAATTTTGGACTTTGTCCCAAGGAAAGACTCGTCACAATAGGTAATGAAGAGTATGAATATTCAAAATTTTGTGAACAGCAGATGAATTATTTTTCAACATGGATTCAGTGAATTCAGGCAACAGAAGGCCAACTAAATTAACCACATGTTTTTTGGTTCCATGTCCAAAATCCCAATCAAGATTGTTGCTTCATCAGAAATTCAGTCAGAAGACACAAGCTATAAAACTGCAATGATCAACACCTTTGTTACTGCTCAAGTTCTTGGAATTAATTGGATGCGTATATTTATTTATAATAAAGTACCTTCCTTCCTCTGTACTCAAAAACAAGTCACTTTAGAAACATATATTCCATTCAAATGCCACATTAACCAAATATACTCTAAGGAGCATGCATATTTCTTATATTTTGCAATATACAGTCCACAAATATGTTTAAAAGGAGAAAATGGTAGTTATACAGCAGATTGACTAATTAATCACCAGTTCCACATAGGTAAAATCTGACATCAGGGTATCCTTTAGGCTCTTTATTTAATATCTACTTCTGTTCTTTTCTTGTATGGAATGGTAGATGGGGTATAAAGAAAACTAGACAAAGTTCAGGCACAAACCTGAAGGGCAAAAGATGTGTGGCAACAGCAGTAATCAAACTCTATCCCTTGACCAATACGGTTGGGTCCTCCACCTAAGATCAAAACCTTCTTCCTTTTGGTGGGAGCTGATTCACACTCTGTGTCATAGGAGGAGTACATATAAGGAGTATTAGCCTCAAACTCAGCAGCACAAGTGTCTACTCGCTTATATGCTGGAGAAACTCCAAAAGACAGGCGTTTCAATCGCACTTCCTTCTCCGTAGACTTGGTTACAAATGCTATCTGTTTATCACTGAAACCACGTTTTTTAATTTCATAGAAGTCATCTTTTGTGAGACTAGACAAGCTTCGAGTCATAAGATACTGTTCAACGTCAACCAATTCTTTAAGCTGAGTGAGGAACCATTTGTCAATGCAACTTAGTTCATAAATCTCATCAACTTTCATCCCTTTCTTCATTGCAGCATACATGGAATGGATGCGATCAGGACTTGGAACTCGAAGATTGTACTTTAATTTATCCCAGTCCCAACCAAGTTCCTTAACTTCTGCACATCCCCATCCTGGGTATCCACACTCCAAGGATCTAACTGCCTTCTGAAAGGATTCTTGAAATGTCCGGCCAACTGCCATTGATTCGCCAACAGATTTCATCTGGGTTGTTAGTAATGGCTCAGAACCAGGAAATTTTTCAAATGCAAACCTGGGGATCTGAACAAATATAAGAAAAAACAACTTGATACTATTAATTATAAGAAAATGAATTACAAATACAGCATGAGGAAAATAGGATTTAGCGTGTATTGTCGAACAGTTTGAAATGATCGAGAAGATGATTGACCAAATCTACAGGCAGAACACTCCACATTTGAAAGCCTTGACAATGATGTAAATTTATTTCAGTCATACATTCAAAGCAGCATACTATTTCAAAGCGAAAACAATTATCTTCATAAAATAAGAAATGTAATTTACAACACAAATTACAAGCTGTCTTGATCCTCAAAGTAGCAACAGAAGATGCTGAATGTCACAGAAAAGAACACTAATATGCAGTCAATTAAACCATTTCAACGAGTTAAACCCCACAAGCAGTTGCTTTTCTAGAACTACAAGTCACTGCCACAAAACAATGTGAAAACTTGTGAAATTAACACTTACGTCCAGACCACTTCTTCCATAAGACCTTATCTTCCAACAGTCAGACCCAAGCCAATCTTTACAAGTAGAAGTTCGCATTTAAATTCACAATTTCAATGCCTTTCATCAAGGACTAAAGAATCATCATATAAAGAAAAAACATGATGAAAAATCACTAAAGCGTACAATAAACCTAACAAACAAAAGTTTAAGACAATAATACTACTTTCCTGAAGACTAAATTTAGTCATCATTTCTTAGCAGGCTCGTTGCAGTTTCTCCTTTTTCCAGTATTTTAACTGAGTGTGCTCATATAAACTGTTCGAATGTGCGCCTAGTATAGGAAACAAGATAAAAGCTCAAATAAATCACCTTACCTTTGTGACAACGTAATCAATAGAAGGCTCAAAACTTGCCGGTGTCTTCTTAGTTATATCATTGGGAATCTGGTCCAATGAATAACCAACGGACAACTTAGCAGCCATTTTCGCTATAGGGAAGCCAGTGGCCTTGGAGGCCAAAGCAGAAGACCTCGAAACTCTAGGATTCATCTCAATCACCATAACCTCACCATCCACAGGATTCACCGCAAACTGCACATTAGACCCTCCACACTCGACACCAATCTCCCTAATAATCTTAATTGAATAGTCCCGCAACCGTTGGTACTCTTTATCAGTCAAAGTCTGAGCAGGAGCCACCGTAATTGAATCCCCAGTATGTACTCCCATAGGATCAATATTCTCAATCGAGCAAATGATGACCACATTATCAGCCAAATCACGCATTACTTCCAATTCGTACTCTTTCCACCCTAACAATGACTTCTCCACCAACACCTGAGAAGTCAAACTAGCAGCCAAACCAGCTTTACAAATAGCCTCAAACTCCTCTTTATTGTATGCAATACCACCACCAGTACCACCTAACGTATATGCAGGCCTAATAATCAAAGGAAACGAGCCAATTTCACCAGCAATCTCGATACACTCGTCCAGTGTAGTCCCAATCCCAGACGGCGGCGTCTTCACTCCAATATTCTTCATTGCTTGCTTGAAAAGATCTCTGTCCTCAGCCTTCTTAATCGCATCAAGCTTAGCTCCAATCAACTCCACTTTATACTTATCCAGGGCACCACTCTCCGCCAAAGCTACCGCGAGATTCAAAGCTGTTTGACCGCCCATTGTAGGTAGCAAAGCGTCAGGTCGTTCCTTTTGAATAACCTGCTCAACTAACTCCGGAGTCATGGGAGTAATGTAAGTCCGGTCAGCCATTTCCGGGTCGGTCATGATTGTTGCCGGGTTTGAATTGATCAACACAACCTCGTATCCTTCTTCCCTCAACGCTTTACAAGCTTGGGTACCCGAATAATCGAACTCGCAAGCTTGTCCAATCACAATAGGACCTGCACCAAGTATCATTATTTTCTTCAAATCTGTGCGCTTGCCCACTTTATCAAACATCCCAATCTCTTTTTTCGTTGTTTCCGGACTCGTCTTTTGGCTGCACCGAGCTGAATTCACTTTCTTGCTCAGTTTGGAGTAGCGAGTGACACGAAGAGGCCATGGTTGGAGCTTCAGCGAGCTAAAGTTCTTGTCTTTATAAAGAAAGATCCGAGACCCGGCAGCTTTGGGCACAAAGGATTTGGGAAACAAAGACTGACTCGTGAAGACAGAGCTAGAGGCCAGCTTTTCAGCGAAAAGGGCCATTTGTGGTGACTGGAATGAGTTTGTTTCACAGAGAAAACGAACAAAAGACAGATGCTATGGGGGGTTGCGGTTGCGACTGGTGAGATAGAGTAGTGAAGAACAGAGGTTGGAAAAGTTACGTTTATGGACGTCAGTGTAAGTTGTAGGCTTTTGCACTGATTAAACAAGCTTTTTAGGGTTTTAGAGGATCAAAGTGGGAGTGTTCTCTTCTGAACTTCTGATCTTAATTTAGGACAGTCTGTGGCATGACCCTGATGTTATGAAGTAAATTATGTGACTTCTGAGTTCTGTCCTTTGTGCACATTTTTGTACGTGTTATGTTTTTTTTAGAAGGGTAAAATACTTGGAGTATTGCCTTTGAGAATAATAATATAACAGGACATCAGGCATATCAACCCAAACATGAAACCTACCATGGCAAATAGAGTCTCACGCCACCAGGTGAGCACACTTATTCTCATGTCGCTTAATCCAAAAACCTCTAATGCCTGGCCTGGAATCAAGATAGGCCTTACAATCAAACACAATTAAACCAAGCTCAGAGTTATCCTCATTCGAGGAAGTAATTGCAAAAAATAAAGTCTGACAATCTGTAAAATCACAACTAGGTTTAAAAAGTGATTCCGAGGCATAAAGCAGGCACTGCCTCAATGCAATTGCCTCAGCCATAGGTGCTAGATGACCACCTTCTTCATATCCAAAAACTGCCAGTGAGTAACTTCCCTCTGCATCTTCCAATACAATACAGTGGGTAACTTCATATCCACGTATGCAAGCCATGTAGCTGGGTGGTGGACTTGAGCCGACCTTATTGGAGCATCCCTAATGTGCAACCTTGCAGCAGCAGCAGCACCCAAT
Organism: Erythroxylum echinodendron; assembly: GCA_027575705.1. Classification (NCBI taxonomy): domain Eukaryota; kingdom Viridiplantae; phylum Streptophyta; class Magnoliopsida; order Malpighiales; family Erythroxylaceae; genus Erythroxylum; species Erythroxylum echinodendron. The sequence continues at coordinate 4,042,267 of JANZXR010000008.1, read as the reverse complement.
GAAGCCGAGGCTTTCCTGTAGTCCTCGAGCAAAACACCTACTGCACCAACTAAGTGCTCCGGGTTGGGCCACCGATTTGACCATAACAATGCATTTCGGGCATCCCAAAGCTTCCAAGTGACCATGGCCACTAATTTGGCTTTGTCTTTTCCCATGGCAATTAAGGTTTGTAAAAATGCATCCTGTAAAGACAAAATAGAGTTAGCAAAATAGATGCCTGCTTGTCTCCAAACTTCTTGTGCAACAGGGCATTTAATGAAAACGTGTTCCACACTTTCATCATCTTGGCAAAATAAATAGGAGAGAGAAGTAACCACTCCTCTTCTAGCCAAATTATCCCTTGTAGGTAACACATTCCTTCCCATACGTCACATAAAATCACGTATCTTGGGAGGGACATCAATATTCCACATATGCCTCCAGAACTCCACATTTCCGCCACTACCACCTACATTCGGTCCCATCAAACGAAGTGCCAAATGATATGCTGACTTGACCGTATAAGACCCCTTCCGATCAAAATGCCAAATTAACTTATCCTTATTCGGATGGCGGCATAACGGGATGCGCAATATAATTCTCATGTCATTTACTGTAAACAAGTTCATAATTTTTTAGATATCCCACCTCCTCTCACCTACAACAAAGAGATCACACACTTTTAAAGCATCAGGAATAAAAGGGGCTCCCTCCTCCACATAGGCATTGTTCTCACGTGGAATCCATGGATCTTTATTCACATATATACTCCTTCCGTCTCCCACCCTCCATCTCACTCCCTGATTCAACACCCGTTTAGAGAACAAGACACTCTTCCAGACAAAGCTACAACCCGATCTAGGAGTAGCAGATAGAAAGT
>JANZXR010000008.1:3989817-4041308 GCA_027575705.1 Erythroxylum echinodendron | reverse complement strand
TTATTATTATTATTATTATTATTATTATTATTATTATTATTATTATTATTATTATTATTATTATTATTATTTTTTTTATTATTATTATTATTATTATTATTATTATTATTATTATTATTATTATTAAATTAATTTTTTATTGTTATTGTTATTATTGTTATTTGTTATTGTTACTATTATTATTTGTTAACTTTTTTGCTAATACAAATTATTCGTTTTAAAATGATCAATGAATTACATATTTTCAATCATATTATACTGCAGAGGTAGTCATTGACACTGTTTTTATATTCTGTCAACTGCAACCAAACACATTTTCGTCCTTGAGACGAAGACAATTTTATCTGTTTTGTCTATCGCAACTAAACACTTCACTGTCTCTAAATTTTTATTCTGTTTTGTCTCTATACTGAAGATAATAACTAAACAAAGCGTAAGTGGTGTTCATCTTGTACACTCTACAAGTCCTTTCTTTCCGAAGCATGGTAGTGACAAAAGCAACTTTGAGAAGGATAGCGTTTACTCAACTTGGTTTCGCATGATAGATAAACCATCTTAATTCATTTCCTAATCATAAATCTGGTTCACGACACCCACCATGTCTTGGATCCTACTTCATATAGATTTGGAATAATTACAATTAAAAACAAATGATTTCTATCTTCATCAGCATTGTGGCAAAGGATATAAATTGCGTCAAACGAATTGAACCATCGACATTTTATCCTGAGCCTGTTCTTAATGGTTAACCAAGTAACAATGGATGCTTTGGGGTCCATGGAATTTTTCCATATAAGATTGTACCAAGGGACCTCCACTGTATAATTTTTGAAAATTCGATGGCAGATGGCAGGATTCGTTTGTGAAGACTCCTCTCGGATGTGGTGTCCAGTATACTGAGTCAGCCATATTTGTATCCCCTAGTTGAGAAATGTGCTCCTGCAAAGAGGCAAATCCCCCCCAAAATTTCCCCTCCATCCACCCTCCATAAGTAGAATAGAAACTCCAACTTACAAGGCAGTCGGTTTCGCAGGTGAGTGTGAGAAGGGCTGTTGATTAGAGGGCCAATATCTAGTCAATTATCAAACCAAATCTACGTGTTTCCTTCACTGTTAGCTCTATGTTTAATATGGGGAAATAGCAGTTGCCTTATCTTCAACGATGCATTGAAGTACCCTGAGTAATGATTGGAGGTATCAAGTTGCCATAAATTTTGGTTTTGAAGATGAACTTGATGGACTCATTTTGTCCATAAAGCTTCCTTATCAAAAAACAGTCTCTAAATTATTTTGCTAAGTAAATTTTTTTGTACAAAAACAGTAGAATAGATTATGAGATCTCCTTGTTTGTTCAGGAGGGTTATGACTGAGTTTGGATTTATGATGCGGTAGAAATAAGTACTTATTTACTGCAGTTTTTAAACGCAATCATTTGTTTGAATATGCGGTGAATAACCGGAGATTAGAAAAAGCTACGGTGTCACTGCATAAATCAATAAGCAAAAATATAGTTGCGATAGGAAACTACTTCTGCGGTGAAAATTTTACTTTTCATTAATAACTTTCACTACAAGTATTATTTTCTATTATACTCTTAATTAATATGACTAATAATATATTTTTATAAAATATTTTATTTACTAAATTTATTTTATTTATATTTTATTATTTATAATTTTAAATTTATATGACTAATAATATATTTTTAATTATTTATATAACATTAATAGTTTATTAAATCAATGAGATTTTTAATCATTTTGTCTCATTTTAGCAACCGCAACTGCACTTATCAAACACCTATTTTCACGCTTCAGCAATTACCAAAACAGCAATTCCAAACACATAAATACTTATTGAGAATAAGTACTTATTATTTTAGTAGGGTGATTTCAGCAGATTGTTAACCGCCGCCGCTTTTCCGAATTAACCCCATATCACACCACTTTACTTTAGCATTTCTCTTTGTTTCACACCATCCAGACCATAAAAATGCCTTTAGCAGTCGATCAATCTCCTTAATAATCTTGCGAGGAAGAATTGTATGTACAAAACAATGTATATGAAGACTCCTCAGAACCGAATTATCTTATACTCTGTCGGAGAATCATGTCTATGGCGGTTTGCGACAGGAAGAGATCGTATTTCTTCGACACACACGCTCCTCCGACTCTCGTCTCTAAGAAGCTCCGTTCTCGTTCCTCTTCCACCTGCCCTCCTCGTTGCTTCTCTCCTCCTTCCTATCTCCCCTACCTTGAAATCACTTTCCCATGCCCAACCTAAGGTATCGTTGTTCATTACATTTGTTTCTCATTTGATAATAATGGGTTTGGATTCTTAACTTACGAGACACTTAAAGATTGGGTTTTTATTGTGCCTTTTTGAAAAAGTTTTGTTCTTGCCGCTTTGCCCATGTTGGGATTTTTTGAATTAGGTCGAATTGTGATGCTTTTTGGTTGGCTAGACGGCAGCCTTTCATTAATAAAATAAGGAATAATCTAGGAACTCCTCACTTGTAAAAAGCCCCATTTAATTGTAATACGTGCTTTAACGTAGTCCTAGTGCAGAGTGGGAGTCGTTAATTTTCGTGGATGTTTGATAGTTTTGATTGGTTTGATCTCAAGGTTGGGAGTGAGTTTGTTGTTTTGCGGTTTGATATTGCAGCTTCCTGAGAGAACACTGGAAGAATGTGGCAATGATTTAGACGCTACACTCAACAGTCTACACAAGCATTTTAAAGAGTTTATTTTAGCTTCTTCTAAAGAAGTGAGTGCGAATGGAGATCAAGTTATGTAATTCCATTGTATACAAATAATTTGATTTGTTTATTTGATAGCCCCATTTCAATTCTAGGTATTCTGTATAATGTATAGGTTATGCTTTTGTCGAGATGTTTTGAATATTCTGGGTGATAATGCAGTAGCTGTGAGCTAAGTTTAAATTTTATAGAAATTCAGTTTGAATATAATGACTTTCAAAATATTTGATGATGAACTTTGAACCAGTTACTTAACATCTTTTTCTTGCTCCAATTCTCCCTTCTTTTACTCTACTTAACTTAGCAGACGTTTACTTAAAAGATTTAATCAGTGCAATGCTTCACAACTTTATGTGAAGAAATATATTGTAAATCTTCTTATATTACAATAAAATATATATAAGTATATCAATGGGCGGCGTCTATATAAAAGTGTTTTTTATTTTTACGTTGCCAAACAGTCTACTGTATGAAGTTCTTTAAAAAAGCTATTTTTTAATTGACAGTCAAACAGTCAACTGACTTTTTAAAAAAGTTCTTCTCAGAAAAACTTCATTGATAAAAACTCTACTGATATAAACCCATCCAATCAAGCACTATGTTTGAAAATGCCTTCCATTACTAATGCAGTTGAACTTTTAAATTAAAGTTTGGATCTAGTTTGATAGGTTGAATTATGATTTGATTAGGTCGGGTTTCAAGTCGACTACCTAGAGTAGATGCATCTAACTTCGTCAGCTAATTGGTTGAAAGTGACACTTGGGCTTCCTAAGTCACAAGACTTTTGTCTCTCATATATAATTTTATAATTATTCATATAGATATAATACGCCTTTTTTGGTTCATTAGTACTGCGAAGCAATTTCAGCTAGGTTAGTTGAATAATAATAAGAATGAAAGAGCTTTTTTTTTTGGAAGAAGACATATCAAATTGATGGTAATGAAAGAAATGTGAAACAAACTTTTTATGACTATTAATTCGTTTGGCGTTAAAAGTATTTTTTCTTATCCTCATGAATCGGACAATACTATTTTATTTCCTATGTTTGTTTTGGTACTATTTATTTTTTTTATTGGATCCATAAGAATTCCTTTTAATTCATTTAATCAACAAAGAGTTTATGTGGATATATTGTCCAAACTGTTAACCCCTTCTTTGAATCTTTTGCATCCAAATAATACAAATAATTCTCTAAATTGGTATGAATTTCTAGATGATCCCTCTAGACACGAGAGGGATTTTAATAATCTTTCTAGTTACTTCGTTCTTTATTTCTATTTGATAGAATCCCTAGGAAAATATTTTTGTTTCTACCGAGTTAAAACAAGATGTTGATGACTATAATAAACCAAAGTTATCCTTTAATACTTAATTTAATACTTAAATACTTATTTTGCTGCAATTTCGACTATATAAAGAAAACAAAAAATTGAAGGTTTAGTTACGATTAGAAATAAACTTTTCTGTGTTTATCTTATCCATAGATCCTTTACTCATACTCATTCAATTGGGAAGTTTTTATCCAATTAAAAAAATATGTTTCGTAATCTAATAATCTAATTTTCCGATTTCTAAGTAACGTTTGGATACAAATCACGAGAATATCTATTCTTCTTCGAATTTTTCATTGAGAGGAAAAGGAGTTAATCTAAGGATATTCATACCTAATGATTTTCCACAGAGTGGTGACGAAAGGTATAACTTGTACAAATCTTTCCATTTTCTAATTCGATATGATCCATTCGTTTGTAGAGCTATTTATTCGATTGTAGACATTTCTGGAATACCTCTAATCGAAGCGGACAGACTTTCCTTTTTTTTTTTATAAATAGAGTCGAGTTTGAAAACTCAATAGATAATTAATGAATAGTAAAAATCATTTTTTTGAACTATAGATGTCTTTCGCATCTAACTATACTAAATAACCTCTGTTTTTTTGAATGACAATTCAAAAAAAACGTACTTTTTTATTAAAAAAGCGTATTTGAAAAAAGATTTGGTGTATTCTCAAATAATATCAGAGGGGTTTGCTGTCGTTGTGAAAATTCTATTTTTTCTCCAATTAGTATCTTCTTTAGACAGGTCAGAAAGAGTAAAATCTCATAATTTACCGAAGCGCACCCCTTGAGACCTTGTGGTGGGTATAGATGTCAATGGGCCAGGCAAAATGGCGGGTGGTGGGACGGCCCGTGGCCCGCGTGGGCTGTGATGGCCCAGCTCGCCTGTGGGCCGACCAGCCTGTCTATATTTTTTAATATTAAAAAATACAAAACGGCATCGTTTTGGACAAAACAACACCGTTTTGCCGAGCCGACCTGTGACCCGCGGCTCGGCTCGGGCGGACCATAATCAGCCCGTGACCTGCCAAATCCGAGCCAAAAATGATCTGGGCCGGACAAACCGGGCCTAAATTGACATCCCTAATAGTGGGCTGCTAGTGTCCAGCCCGTCTGAGCGTTGAAATCTCGTTGCGGGTCTGACTTAATTTTCAAGTCTTTGAAGTTTGAACAACGCCGGCGGGGATGACGAGAGAAAATATTAAGAAAAGAGTAAAACGACGCCGTGTAAAAATGTGCAGCAGTCAGAAAATAAAGGGAAAAAAAGAAATCTCACCGTAAGTCAAAGTCAAAGTGAAAGACTTTTCTTACAGAGAAAGCAGCCACCTGCGTGGGAATTTGAATATCTATCCGGCAGACGAAACCAACCAGTAAAGCCAACCCAAACCTCATCATATTCATATCACCACTACCATGTGCTCTTAGGATCATTCCACCTGTCCTTTTGATTTTCTATACGCTTCTTCCTCTTCTTATTCGCATTATCTCTTGAGTTTCATACCTGTTCTTGTTCTTGGCTCTGCACCTGCCTGAAGAAAGAGCTTCCTGTTCGCTAAATATGGTTCAGGTCAAGGAGTTGTATCCTGTTGCATACCTTGAAGTTTTTGATTTTTGCTTTTGGAATTGACTTTCTTCTGTTATGGTGCCATGTAAAATGAGATCAAATGGCACAATTTCACGGACGGGTTTTTGTATCTTGCCTTTTTTTCTCTCCCTTTTGCCTCATTCTCTTTGTTTCTTGAATTTTTCACCCAAGAGTTATTTCAACTCTCTGTTTTGAGGAGACCCTTTTGAGTAATGCTTCCAATCTTCAACTTCATGAGTTTGTTTCAATATAAAGTCTCTGACAGGGTACATAATCTTACGCGTTTTGCGTAATGGTTGACGTATTGTTGTCTATATGCTTGGAATGGGAATGTGATCAATTTGTGATTGCTCTGTGACCTTCAGTGTATCATCTAGTGGCTGCGACATTTTCTATCGACGTAACTCTTTTTAGTTCTGTTTCCCGTAAATGCTACTTCTTAATTAGAAATCTTGTTGTTGCGTTACCTCACTTGGGAATTCTGTGTTTTATGCTTCGTTTTGCCTTAACTCTTGAACTTTTCCTGGGGATTATTTCTATGAAGTCGAATTGTCATGCCCTTGTCATTGGAAGAGGTATGTGCCAGATGGATTGCTCAGAAGTTTGTAAAATTGCAAAAATCTAACTTCAAGTCATAACAAAAGTTCGTGAATTTTGGAATCCAGTATCAGGTGGGCCAGAGATACGCCAACATGAGGATGCAACAAGAGAATACCACTAATACTGAGGGCGTTGAAGTTTTGGAGAACAAGCTGATTGAAGATGAGGAATTTGGAAAGTGTCAGTATACATCCAAGGTTTATCGATTCCAAAGGTACTTATCATTTTCTTTCAAGTTGTTTTCTGGCCGTTTATCTCTGTGTTCATATATGCTATGCTCGACTCCTATAAACTGTACACAAGCTAAATGTAACACGTTTTAAGGCAATTTCTGATAATGAATTTAGTAATTACCATCAGAAATAGCTTCTCTACCAATTAGTGTAAGGCTGCATAATACTAAACTTTTCCAGAACCACATATCAGTGGGACTTTTACTAGGTTGTCTTCCTTGAATTTAGTAATGAGCACTTATGACACATTGGAGGGATGGTGAGTTGGTTTCGGTTGAATTTTCCGCTTTCAAGCAGGTCATTCAATCTGCAATTTCATCTTTTATTGGAGTGAGCCTCCATTGTCATTTTTTATATATTCATCGCCCCTTTTCTGGGTTGTATTGCCAAAAATGGTGCTACATTTATGAGCTTCACTTCCAGGACTACACGACCCTAGTTCAGAGAATGCATGTGATTTCTCTGTGACATCACCGAGCGTATTGATCATAGGATGATTCATGACATTTTGACTTTTAGCTCTTCTTATAAATTCTTATGTTCACCAATTGACTTCAATTTTGGTACTTGAGTTAGTAACGCAGTTTTGTTAAAAACTTTCAGCAAAGCACCTGTTTGGCTTGCCAGTTTTGCACCAACAGATGCTCTCATCATGCAAGAAGAAGCTTGGAATGCATACCCCAGATGCAAAACAGGTTTTCCAATTTATTTTTGCAATACTGTTCCCTACATATTGTTGACTTTCTTGAGAGTTGATCAGTTAACGATACTGATGTCTTTGTTTCTTGATCACTGCTAATGGATGTGATGCTGCCAGTCATGAAGGTATTAACTCATCTCTTACAGACTAATAAATAGATATCTTTCGTTAAAAATGTCAAATAACACTTATTTATCTGCATTTCTGCAGTGCCCTTACTTCACCAAGTTCTCTCTTACCCTTGAAACTATTCACAAGGCAGATAATGGGCATTCAGAAAATGTAAGTTTGTTCAGAGTTCATATTTCTAGTCACAATTTACCGATCTAAATTGGAGCCTAATGAGTGAATTTTTTCATATTGGTGATGAAACCATGCGCATTTACATGCTATTGGTTTTCTTGGAATTCTCTAAACTTTGAATCTTGGCATATCAGGTGCATGGTTTAAGTGAAGAACAACTTGCAGCACGAGAGGTTGAATATATTGACATAGCTTCACCTTCCACAGACTATTGGAGCTATGTTATTGGAAACAACAATATGGACTTCTCCAAGTTCAAATCTACAAAAAGTGGTCGCGGCCCACTTTTGGATGGATGGCAGGTTGGTATCATCCTTACTTGTAACTGAAAACGCCAATAAAAGAAGAAGCTGATCACTGTATCACTCTCTTTATGAATCCTTTACAAATCGACCACTAATCCACTTATCTCATTTCTTCCTCTTTGAAGTGAAAACTGGAGTAATTCCTAATCTTTGCACATCTGTAATCAGCTCCAGATCTCTTATTGTTTTCGAATTTAACTGTTACATTTCCAACCTATTAAAAATGATGGTGCGTGTAAAGACAATCAACATTTCAGTCATCATTTGGCGCTGGATATGTCTATTATATCAAAATAATGAAGTTTCCTCTTTAGCCGTATTTCTTAACCTCTGTCTCGTTTGTTCTAGGATGATTAATTTTGGAACTAAATTTATGCAGGATAGATGCAACCCTGTCATGACAGCATATAAATTGGTGATAATAGATGCACCATACTGGGGTTTTGGTTATCGCCTTGAGCAAGCTTTAATAGCTGTAAGTCCTAATCACATATCTTTTTTCTTGGAAGTGTTTGCTTTTAACTACATGGATTGGAAAGCCGATATCGCATAGATCTTAGGCTTCTAAAAGTGCATGATAGATACATAGTTTCATTTGACTATATTTTGGTCTCTGAAATTAGGAGAAGCTTTGCAATAAAGGAGATGTCTTTGACTAGTACTCTATCTAATCGCTCATGGTTACCCATCCAATGATAAGTAACTCTTTTTACATTAACTTCTACAGGGTGAAAAGGCCCTCTTTGTAGAGATTAATCGAAACTGTTTAGCTTGGATTGATGAATGGTGTGGGATGACTGTACAAGAAGTTCGTGAACTTGAATTACTAAGCAGCTCTATATTAAAAAAGGTAAGGTCTTGGAATCCCAACACTCTAGGAACTTCATCACTTTGTTTTTAAAGATGTTAAATTGGACTTGAGATTCCAAGTTCAACTAACAGGAAATTAAGGGAGAGTTTAGCATGTGCAGCGTTGCTTTATTGTCCTTACTGTTTTCTTGTTTCTAACTATCTATGCAATGAAAATTGGAATGGGCCTTTAGTCGTTTTGTGGTCCAGATGCAGACCCTAATCTATTTCTTACATGTCAATGGAGTTATTTTGACTCACTAACTGTTTCTTTCAAGCAAATGTTTGAACTGACACACGCGCGGTGTTTGGAAACAGAAAGTTGTAAAGCCAACTTCGATTGACAACGATGACGTTGAGGAGGCTTAAACCTAAGCAGAACTACTTGTGGATAATTGGAATTCAATTCTTGAGGCATATGCAGTGGACAGAACAAGTGTAACATGATTAAAGTTGTGATCCTTCAGAACGTATCTGGATGTAGTTTTATAGAAAAACTCCAATTTTTTGGGACATTACTGTATTATATAGTTATGTTTGCAGCATTTTTTGAGGAAATTGCTCAAATTTCTCAGTGCACTCTCTAATTTGAATTCGTGATAAACCGGTTACCTTAGTAAAATCATTTAAAACGAAACGTTATGACATTGATGATTTCCAACAATTGCGATTGAAATTACCTTTAATAGAGATCGTATAATTAGAAAGAAAGATTAATGTTTACAAGAACAAAAATGTCCAGAGGAAACCAAGATATCTTGGAAAATTTAAGAAACAAGACAAAAGCATACAATACATGGTTGGGCTGGGCAAACTAAACATGCAGGTCCAACCACTTTCTTCTTTACATTATTACATCATTTATATCTGAATCCTACTTGGATGTTCTTTTGTCATTCTTGCTTCACCGTAGGGTTCATCGTTGTCGATTCGGCGATTGTTCCTGAAAGCTGCACAGCCAAGTACATAAGCAATGACTAGGATTATAAGTACGACGATGTTTATCACTGACACCTTTCTCCAACTCTTCCTCAGGCTCCCCAGGACACCAGCCTTGCAAGAGTTACAGGAATAGCAGAGGAGCCCTTGATCGTTGTTCCAGCTGCTGCAGTCTGGATTATTAGCAGGCCCTCCTCCTGATGTCCACACCGTCTCGTTCACATATGTGAATCCACACTCCGAAGGTGGCTTGCAGCAACCAGACTACACATTAAATAACTTTGTTAGCATTCAAGGATGCAGGAAGAACCTTGGCCGTAACTAAGTAAACAGTCTAGTAAGACCCAACTTTCTAGTTCCGGACCGTCTACAAGAAGCACCATCCTTTGTCCTATGTAACACAACTGTCTAAATTACAAATAGACACGTAGACCTGATTATCGAGAAAGGGTTTAGCACTTGTCAAGTGGGACCGGAGACCACCGTCCAATGTGGTCCGAAAGGTATCAAATTGTGATCATGCGATAGTAGGTAGGAAATTGGAATGTTATGAAGGCCCACTAGATATTAAACAGAGAGAAAAATAGTATTATTATCAGCTATAAAAGTTTAAAAGGTTCAGAAATATCAAGTTGATTAAACAAAGTAACTACTCTCTTTTCCAGGACATGTTGGGTTTTGGTCATTATCGAAAGATTGGACCGGCATGGCACCATTTTTATTGCCAAGGAACCTCTAGAGTCTACACACCATAATGTCCCCATGCCCCTACCAAATACCAATTATTTGTGCCATAAGTTAAAGGATGGATATTTGTGGTTGACATGATGAAGGTACTTTAGGAAGGTTTTGAATCAGAATATACATTTCACTTTTCAAGTTACTAATCAGAACTGTAAAAGAAAGGTAATCAGAGATTCCAAAAAGGGATTTGAGTTTTGTACTTCAAACTTTCCCTCTTCTTTGATTTTCCTATAACCCTTTTACTTTAGTACCACCCCAAGCAACTTGGGATCTTGGTACCTAAATTTCTTAGTTTAATCTTTTCTGGGTTAGATCTAACGTAAAATATCGACGACAAATAATCAGAACCCAGAAGCAGTTTAAATTTTAAAATCTTGATATATAACTAAACTAAATGGTTGTAAACTCAATTTCTTGAACTTGCAGGTTCTCATCTTCCATCAAAAAGCCGAAATAAAAGTGAAGGGTTAGATCGATACATACCTCAATAGGACTAAGCCTCCTCATATAAAACATGTCAGCAGTCTCAGGGACACCGTTAACAGTCCTTCCCATCTTAGAACAAATCTTGGAGTCTCTTATACAAGAGCTAATCTTACTCCAGTAACTATCACTCGCGACACGCTCCTCTAACCACCCAGAGTAATCCTGCAGATAGTAGTCGAAGTAAGCCCTGTTGGGAACTGGCCGACCTGACCCTTTATCGGTGACGGAATACGCAAAGATGATGAACCCGATAAGTGCGGCTATGATGAAGAACATGACAAATAGGTAGAGCCACATTAAGAAGGTGTTTCTGTAACACGCGCCGGCGAAACCTGCTAAAGAAATGACCATGATTGAGACACCGATGATGATCAACGGCCACTGTAAGAACTTGAGACAGTCTGTGTTGTTGGCTCTGCTGCTCAGCCATATGCCACCTCCTAGGATTGGCAAGGAGAGTAAGAAGGTTATGAAGTTTAGTAAGCCTATCAAGTGGTTGCTGGTTCTCATGATGCTTTTTCTCTGTGTGTATTTATTGATATGGTCGTGTTTGCGTTTCTCTTTCCCTTCCTTCTTTGAGGCTTTGTAGTTTTGTTGCTAGGTAAGTTCCATTTATGGAGGGGAGAGGTTGGAGGAATGGCAGTTGTGCCCTTGAGCTACCTACGTGTCGATTACTGATGGTGGTTGCATGGGTAGTTAAGTGTATACACAAGAGTTTCTTGATTTGTTTACTTGCGGTTGGAGCTAGAGTGAAGTTATTTACTTGGCATTAAGGAGGCACTGACTTAAGGGATCAAGAGTGCTCGTCCGCATGTGGATACGATGACGTGTCAATAAGATATTGGTTCCAATATGTAGAAGGTCTTAGTCTTGCTCTATTCTTTCACCTGCCTTTGTGATCATTTATTCATTTTTTATAATAATTTAGAGAAGATTCTTAGTAGATGTTGTTATGTTATTATATAGACTTCATACTTTCATGATTATTCCGATAATAGGAAACGTGTAAGTTGATCATTGCAATGAAATTGGGCCAATGGCTTCGAAACCATTTTGCAACTCTATAGTCTAAAAGAGTAATTAAATATACCAAAATCATATTTATTTTTATTGGGATAATGACAAACAAAGTATTAGATAAATATATTTTAAAATTTTAATATTCAACTTAAATTGTTTTGAGAACTTTTAAAAACAAACAATTAAATTTGTGTTTTACAAGCACTATAATCTCCAACACTATCGTTAGGATTTTATATATATATAGTTTTGACATTTTAATTAGATATATAAGATATAATTATCATGTTGATATTGAAATTATTATAATTGTTGTACATGTGAGTAATTAGATGGGTCCTCTTGAAGTAACGGTGTTGTAGTGGAATTCTTGTTGTTGCATATTTAAATTTAAGTGGGACTCTAATTATGTGAGAGATTTGTGCATGTATGGTATCTGTGATAGAAGTCCATTTTAAAAGTAAGTTTGCAGCATCCAAGTTAAGGTGTGTGTGTTGGTAATTAACAGAGTGCTTTTCATTGTGTAACTTAAGCAAGATACGACTAGCTCGTCTCCTATTATTATTGAAGTAAATCTCTAATGTGTGAGGGCTTCATCATTATTCTATGCGTGTGCGGTATTAAGTAAGTGATGTGTGTGCAAATTTGAGTGGATGTGAGTGTGCGTTAATGGTCAACATAATAAAGACTACGATAGTATGCATGTTGGAGACGTGAAAGCTCAATATCGTGTGTGGTGATATAGATGTTGCGGTAAAGAGAGCCACGGTGAAGTGACTTAAAGTTTGCTACGATGAAGTAGTTTAGCCTATTAGTTTCTTCAAGAAGTCTTCATCTAGGTTGTGCCATGTTTTTGTGAGTCTCCATCCATCGACTAGACTTCTATATGATTTAATTGAAGTAGTTGAAGCTATGATGAATCGTTTTAATTGAAGAATTATTTTGAGAAGCTGAAATCATAGGGAAGTTGTTTTTCTATCTCAAGTGTATTTAGATTTTTGTTCTTTATTATTCTAATCACTTCAATTATTCGTTTATTGTTCTTTCGTTAAAAGATTGATTGAGAAAATCCTCTGTCGAGGTTAGTACAAGGTGATCGTACTATTAAGTGTGAAAATCTTTTACGGGAAGTGAAGTTGAGAGATAGTGTTAAGGGTTGAGTGATGGCGGCTCAGTAAAACCTTAGGTAAATCTATTGTATTTCGGTAAAAGTTATTAAGCTGAATAAGGGTTTCGTAAATGTAGACAAAGAGTGCCCAACTGCGTTATCAAATTTCTGATATCTTGTTAATTTTCTTTTGATTGAATTTTATTTTTATTTATACTAAAGATAATTACGTAAAATCAGACAGTTTATGAACTACTACTTTTATTATTTTTCTATTTAAACCAACAAAGTGGGAAAACGACATGTATTTCTCATCTCTTAGTTCTTATCCTAAACCAAATGTGTCCAAGACTAACCACAAAAGATGATTGATGTGTATGTCTGTTGGTGGACCAAAAATTCGACGTGTATTACCAAAAAAAAAAAATTCGAGCAAAGTTAGATCCCCCAAACAACACAATTTCAACGTTAAACCACACATGTATTATCCTGAATTTATAACGTTGAAGAAAAAAAGAAACGAAATCATTACTGAGCAATAATTAAGTGAATCTGTCGTCCCTTTTAACGGATTGAGATTATCTTAACTGTAACCGTTGACATTGCGTTTGCGTGTGAGCAAAAGATAGGACAATCTGCACTTACTTTATTACAGCTGGACCAAAACGGTCCAAATGTTTTAGTTTCGTGATTGTGAATTTGTGTTTGAAGTAAGTTATATCTACCATTATAAAAGAACTGCTTATTTGGTAACGTTTTGCAGTAATTCGGAATGGGCCAAGCATGATATTAAAGTTGCAAGTTAGATTCAATGATCGGGCTTAATTTATGAGCTCATACCATTTCTTTTTCTTTTTATTCTCAGACTAAGCCGTTTCAGGGTCCATTAAGCTAACTAGTGCCAAATCTTCATGCAGTTGGTTTGTGACACCAAGAGTGAAACACAGGTTGCGAGGAATACATGGGCAAAACCAAGAAATAGGTGTGGCTTCTTGGTTGTGAAGGGAAGATCAAGTACATGACTTCACAGAATCTCACGGTTGATGCATTTGCATATTTCATTAGCCCCTCCTTCACTTTTAGCAAATCTAAAAACCTAAAAAAAAAAAACTCTAAAACCTAAAAAAATTCCAAAATCCTCAAGATTTCTCAAACCTTAAAAAGCTAGGCCTATGCTCAATTCTATATTATACGTTTAAATTACCTATTTCTATTATTTTATGCCTAACTTATTTTATAAACACCTATTTATTTAATTTTTGTAGTTGGATGTTTGTAAAACATAAAGATGATATTATACTTAAATGAGAACAGTAAGTAATGAATATGTCGAGATATGATTAGACGGCAACGCGCCCCTCATTAACTTGATAGTGACACTTCCTGACAAAGATATTTGCTAATTGACATAATTAAACGTTTTCGGCTTCATGATAAATCGAACTTAAGATTTATTTAAGGTCCTAAAACGGCAAAACTGTCCGAATCTTACGTCTCCTGAAACGACAAAGCTGTACGTTGCGTGCCTCTCCGTTTGTTTTGTCACTGTCGGCGAGGAAAACGAACAAATTAGTGATTCGAGAAGCGCCATTATGTGAATAAGAACTGAAGGCCCAAGAAACAAGAAGCTAGTCCAAAAACGCATCTTTTAAGCTTCTATTCCTCTCTCTCTGCCTTTGTTTCTCATCAATTTGCCAGTCTTTAGCTTTTTCTGTCTTGCTTCCTAGTAGTCTAACCTGTGTACAAGGTGAGCTATGTTCTCGAGTTACCGCAGCATGCTCCATTCCAATTCTTTTTCTGTTCCAGTGTTTGTCTACTGAGGATGTGGAAGAAGATATTTATGGAAAGAATTTGTTTTCCAGTTCCAGGAGAATGTGGAAGCTTTTAAAATGATTTTTAAGCTTACCCAGCGTTAAAACAGCATTCTCAGAAATTATCCAACTTTCCACACGTTTCTCGGGAACCGAGCAGGATAAACTTAGTCTTTTTCCAAAATACTTATTTAAATGGTCTCTTTTGCTGTTTTGCAGTTTGCTTTCCTGTTTTTATTTTATGCTTTCTGATGGCAATGATATTCTTTTTGAAGTTCTTTTGCTTCAATTTTACAGTGTCCAGATTGTCTTTATCTAATGTTGATGTATTGCATACAAACTTTGATTGATTGAGTTGGAAAAGCTTGAATCTTGAAGCTTTTTCAGTAGTCTTTCAGTATAGTGACTAAAAGTTGAAAAGGAGCGAGCCTGAAAAGTTAAATGTATCTGCTAAAGACTGATACACATTTTTGTGTTTAAACATTTTCTTACTAAGTCTGCTTTACATCTCCCTGTTTGCCTCTTGGGAAAATATTCCCTGAAGATAGACCTCATCTCTTACATTGAGAATGTGTAATCAATAAATCACAGTCGGTCTTTGGCTTTTCTCTCCAGACAAAATGAGAGTGTTTCCCTAAAACAATTTCAAAGTTACTCATCAAACCCCACTTATTAACATAATGGTCCCTGATTTCGCGGCAAGATTGTAGGACTTCAGCTGTTCTGTCCTCCTAGTTACATATCTGCCCTTACCGTCTTTGAATCAACTGGTTATACGTCGTAGGGTTATCCGTGTAAAATTCTGTAGCTTTAGGAACGGTTGTAGGCTTGTAGCATTCAATGAGCAGAGGAAAAGGGTGAAGTTTGCCTGGTATTTCTTAGCAAATCGAAACCTGTTTGTGCTTTCTGACTTTCCAGTGTGATACCCTTACGTGAATGGTCAGAATTCAGTAAATGTTTATGCTTTTATTGCTTCTGCGTATGTGATGATAAGAAGCAGCTGGTTACTCTTCGTGATATCATTTATTTCTCCATACACGTCCACATTGGATTCTCTTGCCCTCCGTTTGCAATATTTCTTGTTTGTTGCAGGTCTTGTGGGTCAGGGAGCATTGAAGAAACAGTGAAAAGCTTACATTAACTCTATATTTTACCTTATACCTTTAAGGGTGACTGAATTATGCAGACTCCAAAAGGAAGGTAATTTCTTGTGCCTCTTGTATTGTGAGCTCAGTTTCCTTCTACTCCAGGGTTCTTGTTTATTTTCTTTGTATTTTATTGTTGCACTTCCTCCAACTAGCCGCACACTCTAACCCTTAAGTTTCGTTGTTCTCTCATTACAATAAAGGACGTAAGTTCAGGGCTTTTATCTAACTGCTAGGTGTAGGATAGTTCTACAGCTTTTGTTTTGGGTCGTTAAGTTTCTTCTGTTTATTTTTGTTTTTGAGGCTTTAATTCTAGTTTTTGTTTGAGTTTGCCTTGGCTTTGCATTCATATTTCACTATCCATTTCATGCGGTGGAGTCTCTCTACTCCTTAATTCGCAAATTTGTTTTTTTGCATGTAGGAAGATTCTTTCCATTTTGTCCTATGTCTCCTGCATTAATCTCAAACTGTGTTGGGGCCTATTATTGTGCTCGTTGATTCGATTCTGTGACATCCATTACTTTGCCTTTTCAATTAAGAGATAAAACTCCAAAGTTCTTGTTCTTGTTTTTGTTTTTTTGTTTGGTGCTCCATCTAATAGTTATCATCTAATATCAGTTTTCAAATTCCAAAACTAGGTCCGAGCTTGAGTCTTTTAAGTATCTGAGAGTTTGATGTTTGTGGTAGCGAGAAGTCTGAAGTTCCCCTGAAGTCCAAGTTGTAAATTTCTTCTTTTGCTGGCAGAAGTGGCTCCTCAGAAGTACATCAAAAGGGCACTGCTCGAGCTGTGAGACAGCTGAAAACAACTGGACTAGACGCTACATCTTCAAATAATCAGTCTAGAACACCAAGAGAGAGAAGCCCCAAAGTCACTGAGCGCAGGTCACCGAGAAGCCCTGTACCCGAGGTAGGTTATTATATTGCCACAATGCAGAATCTTTTTATTATCAGCTTCCTGGAAACCATTTAGTATTTTGTTTATTGTGAAAGCTTTTCATTAAGTTTATTTTTGTCTCCCAACACAGTTGGATAAATCTAATCTTATAGTGTTTGTTATTTATAAACATGGAATATGTACTTTCATTCCTTTTATTTGTTGATATCCATATATATAAACATAACACGCAAAAGAAAAATTATTCTTGAGCACAATTATTCAGAACTAGGAGTTTTGCATTTTCAATGAAATATTTAAGACATTAATTTTGATTGTTGCACCAGAAGAAGCGCCCAAGCAAAATTTCAGAATTAGAAACTCGGGTTTCTAAGCTTCAGGAGGAACTGAAGCAGGTAAAGGACCAGTTAAGTTCTTCAGAATTATTGAAAAAGCAAGCTGTGGAAGATGCAGAGGAGTACAAGAAGCAACTTGTAGACGTTTTTTCGAAGCTAGAAGAGTCGCAGAAACAGCTCAAGGAATTGTCTTCTTCTGAGGAGGTTTGTTTAATTGAGGTGCAGAGTATTGCGAAAGAAAAGGATCAAACATGGCAGTCGGAGCTAGAGTCTGTCCGGCAGCAACATTCTGTCGACTTAGCTGCCTTGGCCTCTGCAATGAGTGAGATAGAGTTGCTTAAATCTCAGCTTGAGACAGTTGTTGATTCTGAGGTTGCACAGAACAAAAACTCTAAGTCTGAAGATGAGGAGATCCAGATTCTGAAAGAAAAACT
This sequence comes from Erythroxylum echinodendron, assembly GCA_027575705.1. NCBI lineage: Eukaryota > Viridiplantae > Streptophyta > Magnoliopsida > Malpighiales > Erythroxylaceae > Erythroxylum > Erythroxylum echinodendron. Next base: position 4,023,721 of record JANZXR010000008.1, on the reverse strand, counting down.
GATGGATACACTTTCCCTTGTAGAGAGTGTGAAAAAACAACTTAAATACAGCAAAGAATCTGAGGCCGAGGTCCAAGCATTTGCTAATGAAACTCTTCTGCAACTAGAAGCTGCAAAGAAGTGTGTGGAGGCACTTAGGTCTGATGGTTTGAAATCCACTGAAGCCTACAAAATGGTGGCCTCAGAGTTGGACCAATCAAGGACACGTGTGAATGTACTTGAACAACTCGTGAGCAAATTAGAAACAGACCTTGGTGAAGTTAGCAACAATCATTCTCCAGCTCTTGTAGGCAATCATACTGCTGACCATGATATTCATGAAAACGAAAGGTTAGCAGAAGCGAATCTGCTGAAAGCAGAGGTCGGTTCTTTGAAATCTGAGGTAGAACAATTAAAATCTGCTCTTGAAGCTGCTGAGATCCAAGGCCATCAAGAGCAAATACACAGCACAGTTCAACTGAGGAGTGCTTATGAACTGCTGGAGCAGGTAAAATCTGGTTCTGCTGAAAGGGAGGCTGAATTGGAGTCAGAATTGAAGCAAGCCAAAGCTGATATCGAAGAGTTGAAGGCAGAACTTATGGACAAGGAAACTGAATTACAAGGCATTTCGGAAGAGAATGAAGCATTGAATATGAAGCTGATGAAGAGCAGATCATACCAAAAAGAATCAGGACTTGAGAATGAGCTTAAAAAATTGAATGAAAACGTTTGTTGTCTGAAGGCAAGTTTAGTGGATAAGGAAACTGAGTTGCATAATGCACTGGAAGAAAGCAGAAATTTGAAACTACAACTTGGGAGAAGGGAATTGGAATGGGGCAAAGCAAGTGAGAATGCACATGTATATGTAGAAGCAATAAGTACAGCTGAACAAGAGGCTGTTGCAAAGCTTGAGACTGTGATGGAGGAGGCCGATAAAAGCAATAAATGGGCGTCGAGGGTAACGGAGCAACTTGAAGCTGCACAAGCTGCTAATTCTGAACTAGAGGCAGAGCTGAGAAGGCTGAAAGTTCAGTCTGATCAGTGGAGGAAGGCTGCGGAGGCTGCTGTAGCTATACTTGCTTCAGGAAATAACGGTAAGATGATGGAGAGAACTGGATCACTGGACAGCAACTACAGTCCCACCAAGTTCATCTCTCCTTTCTCTGGAGATATCGACTACGATCTGCTGAAGAAGAAGGACGGAAACATGCTGAAAAAAATTGGGGTCTTATGGAAGAAGCCACGGAACAGGACTTGAGGCAGGCATTATAATGTTGGTTACTTGTGTTCGTATTCTAATAACTAGATATTTCTTTCACTCTATATCCTGTTTGTTCCTTTTGACAGATGCCTCAGAACTTCACCCAAATGGAAATTTCGCACTGCTCTGAGGCTTTTAACTACTAAACCGAGTATTCGTGGCAATGAGTGTCCTATTTTGGCATGTGAAGAAGTGATTGTCAAATCACATATAGTAAGAGTTCTATATTCATGCAAAAGGAACGTGGAACCACTTAGGAAGACATGTTTGGGAACGTGGAACTTTCCTGATCTGTAAATGGCTTAAGATACTTGAGCTTTCAAGTTGTTGCTTTCTAAATTCCTGTGATGACGCTATATATTTCGACGCTTTTGTTTACAAATATATGTATAACTACCTCTGCTGGTTTGTTTAGGTCGAAGTCGTTTGATTACATTCTCTGTTGGATTGGAATTCAATGAAATGTTCTTCCAACGTCGTCCCTGTTCCTGTCAAAACTCAAAAGACTCCACTTTCAACCCTTTTTTTGTTTTTTTCATTGTGAACGGGACGAACTGAAAAGGAGAGTTCCGGCACATGTCATTTTTGAAAGACAAATAAATGAAGGTCCAAAGACAACTTCGAAACTGGACAGAACCATCAGTCTTTCCGACAGGCCCATCACATATGTTACCGACACCAATAGGTCCGTACGTACGAGAAAAAACAAAAATGTCGCTTTCGATATTAGAGAACAACTAAACACTGACGATAACATTAAAATACTAAAATCTCTGGCTGTCAACAGATCTCAACTTATAAAATTCTTACACTGCCCACAGGAATAAAATGTAGTTGCGAAGTGTTAACTGGCCATATAATTCTCTCCCACGCCCAGATCTTAACTTAGATTTTGTCTGGTAAGAGAAGGAAAATCCATACCGAAGTTGGTGCTGAAGACGTCAGAGAAATTCTATAAAAACCTAGGGAGAACAGGACCTCAAGAAAGGGCATTATCACTTTATTATTTCAATTTAATTACTATTATATTTTATAGAATCAACCTGAAAATAAGAGTATTCATGATGGAATATCTTGAAAACACAAACTCATTCAAATCTGCAACGTTCAGATTGCGAAAAACCATGAAACATCCCTGTCAGTCCATTCTTTTTCTTTAAAATGGAAAGATAGTATCTTTATCCCAGCTCTGTAAGTTCCTTACTTGGTTAGCGAACATATATGAAATTTCATTAGTATAGAAAACCAGTAACAGGAAAGGGAAATAAAGGGCAAAGAGATGATTCGGTTGAATCATCTCTCTTCTAACACAAAATTCAAAAGGAACTAAAGCTGAGATTTTACCCTAATTAGATGAGAAAATTATGTGCTTTTTTTGGGTCTCTCTCTCTTTCTCTCTCGCTTTACATTAGTGGACTATTGAGAAGTCCATGCCAAGTAGAACCAAGTGCATTCCAGCTTCCTCTTCCTGTGGCTGTATCAAGGTCACCCAAGTTCCCATTTCCATTAACCTGCCATGGAAAGCCCCACAAGACCTTGTTCTCATCTTCTCTACCACTGCTACACAACTCTTGCTTCATTGTGGTCACTGTCACAGCTGGTGTTGTTGCCCCACTCATATCTACATAGGGCAGCCCCATCTCTCCACTAACACATACACCAGAATTTTCCACCTCTCCCATGTTCCCACTTCCATATCCATAGTACAGGTTTTGGAAATTGGTGTTTTGGACATCTAGGAAACCGCTCCTTAGTGCATCAATAAATGCAGGAGTTGCAGCAGAATTGTGAATGCTAGGGTTTCCAATAATATCACTGTTGGGATGTCCCAAAAGAGACAGATGATCATGGTCATGATCAAAACCGAGTTGTCCACTAGACTGTTTCTGTAGTCTTGCAAAGGCAAGTGTCAGGTCATTGGAATCATACGCTAAGGATGGGAAGGTAGAGAGCGGATCGTTGTTATTAGGAGTTAACTGCTGCTCTTGGCTTGACCTTTTCGACGATGAGGAAGATGATCTTTTGTTCTTCCTGCAACCTCCACCCACGGGAACGTTCCTCAGAGTGCCACCTTTGGTCCAATATCTCCTGCAAGATTTGCAGAAGTATCTTGGCTGAGACAAACTGTAGTTGTTGTAGTAGCAAAACTTGGTGTTGGTGGAATCACATCTTGGACATTTCAGTGCTTGTTCTGGTTGTGGCCTTGGCTTTCTCTCCTGTTGCTGTGCTTTTGAGCAGACTAAAATGTTCTCGAACGAATGTGCGGACATTTCCTGTATGGAGAACAGCATAATATGGAGAATCCATCAGCAGGTTACTTGAAACCAACCGATTATGCTTCTGTTTTTGTAATGAGAATTTTCTGATCTACAGTCGATTAATATCCAATTCTTCAACAACAATTAATCTGAGGGTCATAACTGATGGTAATTCTAGAGATTGTTTCCTTGAAAACATAATCAGTGTGACCGCTAGAGATAAATAACTAGTATTTGGTGGCCTTAATTGCATCAACAAAATGAAGAGAGTAAAGTATATCATGCTTAGATTTTGTTCCCTTAAACAATAGAATAAGAACATGCAAAAGCAATAAGAAAAATTTCTATTGAGTTCATGGTACTTTTCACGGAAATGAAATCCCCATCACCAGCCTGTTAAACTGACGTTTTGTTTTGTACGGATAAAAGAATTATTTGATGAAAGAAAAGCTCCATAAACCGTTCTCCATTAATTCAAAAGGATTTAGGTTCCAACTTGAAAACTGTTAAATTTGGATAGGTACTCTGAAACAATAGAAACATCAATTCACTGGAAGAAGAGAAAACAAACACAGAGGCAACTTTCTCTAAGAAAATCAAACTCGAAAACCCAATTCCTCATTGCATTCGTTCACTCAAAACCCAAAGCCTCTTAACTGATGATCGTCTCTCAAAAGAAAGTAGAAAGAATTAAGGTCAAACGAAAAGTGAGCACACGAAGAGCAGTCTATATCTGTATGCATATATGTGCGTTATTCACTAGAAACCTACCTGCTGGTTTTGTGCACTTGAAAGATCCATCCATGCAAAAACCAAATGACCCTCTTGAAGATCAAAGAAACACGGATATAAACTACTGATTAAGATATAGAAAGAAGAAAGGCAAAGACAAGATAGAAGACTAAGAAACAACAAGAGACGCAAGAAAGCAGGCGTTTCTTAATCAGTTCCGAGAGATGGGCCGTGGGCAAATGATGTTTTGTGGAACAAGAAGAGATAGATAGATGGAAATGTTTTAGGGTTTGTGTGTGACAGAGCTTGGAACTCCGAGGAAGCTAAATGAAGAAAAAGTGCTATCTTTGGGCGAGAAGAAAGAAGATTGGAGTAGTTCCTTCTGATACAAATCCGCTTCTCTCTCAATCTCAGCACACTCTTATAAATCTCAATACCATCTCATATCCAGAAGGAGCAGGCAGTGGCAGCCCCCACAAAGACATACTCTCTGTTTCGTCGCTAAGTAGGTCCCACTCTCGCGTGGAAACAACTACACAGTGGACCCCACATACGCCTTGTGGTCCCCACTTTCCACCACCATCTCCTCCCCTCCATCGTCATCTTCTTCTTGTAGGTAAACCTTCATCTTGCATGGGGCCTTACATTGCCATTCGCCAACTCATCCTTAAAACCTCTAAGGTTCATGTTTTAATTATTATCATTTTAAAAAACGGAATTAATAAACATTATAATCAATAAATATTATAGATGCCTTTCTCTCTCGTATATATTTTTATAAATGGAATTAATAAACATTATAATCAATAAATATTATAAATGTCTTTGTCTCTCGTACATATTTTTATAAATTTCATAAATTTTAAGATTTACACCCGAAAGGGTCTTATGATTTTAAAATACAAATAATACTATTATTTCCAGAAAGATTTGAGATTTCTTGTCATATAAGGGTGTTTCTTAAGACTATTATAGAGATATTTTTCTCTTATTTTATTAAATTTTATTTATATATTTATATAAAATTTATATAAATAAATAAATAAAATTTAATGATTATAATAGAAAATTAGATATGATTTTTTTTGATATGTTGTCCTCTTTCTTCTATTAAATCAAGGAAAGCATAATAATAACATTACCAAACCTCGTTTGCGGAGAAAACCAAGGGCAAAAACATAGCCAAAAAGGGGGGTAACAAAGATGCACGATAAGACACTTGGTCTAAGCAGGGTTCGGATTAGTAGTAGTTTCAGTACTGTGTTTTGATGGGTCCACCTCGATTGATTGATTGATCGAGACCGACTAGTTGGTGGTGGTGCTTTGTTTGTTGTGTGTTTTGCGAGTAGTGTAGTGAAGGTACTGGTGACGTAGGACTACTAGGTAAGAGGAAGGAGAGGAACACTAGTGACAGCAACTGAGAGGATCATCCTTTTGATATCTGCATCGCATAATGGCTAGCCCACCGTAGAATTTTTGGCTTTGCTTCAGCAATATAATATTAGTGGTCCATCTTTTGAAACATTTGTTCTGACCGGTCACGTTCACCTCCCAAAGTTCATTATTTGGTTTCAAAATCAACCATTGTTACACTGTTTTTAGCTTATACGTACATATCCAATATCACCAAATCATATCCCACGCCTACCCATCACAATCCCTTAAGATAGAGATTCAATTTTTAGATATTTATAAGAAAATTATTACAATCAAATGAAATTATTTAATATTAGGTTAACGAGTCATTCCACGTCATATCCTTTTAGTGTTTTTTACATCAATATCAAGAATCAAACTTCGAACTTTTCCAAAGTGTGACACCAATGCGCAAAATGTTGTATTTTATAAAGAATAAAATGATGTAAGTTGCTATTAAGAGGTAATCTAAATGGTAAGTCTAACTTCCTCACGAGTTTCTTAATTTAAAAGGAATCAAAATTGAGTTAGTGGTAAGAGGATTTTAACTTATCTTAATCTTATAGAGAATGATTGCTTAAAAGTGTAGACATGTCAGGACTTCAAATTTTATATAAGTCGAACTCGTTACTTGATTCTAAATTATAGAGACTTCAAGCGATTTATTCTAAGCAAGTGAATTATGGGATATTGTATCTATCTAATTGTTTATTCAATTTACATTTTAAAAATATTGTATATTGATATGCACTTTTAAAAATATTTATGATTAACTAAAATCTAAAAAATAAAAATGTTAACATAAATACGAATAATTTTTAAATTTTTTTAATATTAAATAATTCGTTTTCTCTAATTATAGCAGACAGTGAAAGAGAAGTCATTGTTATGAAGGCAGCCTCCAAAAGGTACATATGAACACGTATCCTGTTCCTTATGCTAGAAGGAAAAACATAAGAAGACAAAACGAGATAAGGAGACAAATCCTGCGTGTAAATCCATGTTGTGCTGTGTACATATGTTCACATCAACTTGATGGCGGGACGACAATGGATGACACGAGTTGAATGTAACAAGAGTTGCTTCACCATTTTCTAGTTTTAATTGGAATGATGTTGAAGGACATTGGATGCTTTCAAGAACAACCCCAAAGGTGCGTAATATGTATGGTTCAAATTGGTATCCAGTTGGTCACATCAAAACACCTATTCATTTGTGATTGGAACTGAGTAGTGGACATAACCAACCAAGTACACACATATGACGTGTCTTATTTAAGAAGGTTTGAAAATAATATTTTAGGCACATGATTGACCCGTTTAATAATTATAAGCTTAGATTATTATTTTCTTACATACACTCTCTTGTTTAATCATTCGGACCAGATGTGGAGGAGCGTTGTCCTTTGAACATACCAATGTAAGAGAATTATACAAAATCAAATAAAGCAAATCGTATCATTATGAGCATTTCGTTTAATCAATTTCATCATGACAAAAAGGAAAAGTAATAATAGAACTTGCAATCCACATGCAGTCCACTGACGTGATGCATCATGATAAACCAATCAAATAGTGATTACACGGTAATTAGCATTCAGCTAGCTATACCTAGACACTCTTTCTTGCTCCCCTATGGTAGTCTTTATCCTTTTTGTTGTCAATAATACCATTTATGGAGCAAGATTCTTGGAGACGAGTGGCGAGAAATCCCATGTCAGGAAACCAGAATTCTAAGCTGTCGTCTTCTGTATGGCATAGAAAATCATGAACAAGCAATGATTGATTCCACTCTGGTTAGCAAATCCCTTTGGATCCTAAGAAAATTTGGCCACTCTACACAAAATTTAGTTACCCAAATGAATAATTTACATATATATAAGCACCGCAGCTTTGGGAACATTGATGATCATCAACCATGATCACAAGTGAAGAAACAAGGTGTTGTGGCGGGGCCTTGAAGAACATCATGGGGATCCGTGGAGTTTAGTTGACTGGTCAACAATTACAGTCAAAGGAAGCACTGGTGACAAGGAAAGTGAAAGTAGGATGGGAAACTGTGCCGGAAATATTGTAGCATCTTCTGTTAAGAAAAGAATCGGAAGGCTGCTCCTAGAGAATCCTTCTAAGATATTTTACATATAACATATTCCCATCTATACGTTGGTAGGTTGAGCGATTTACATTGAGCGTTTCGTGGAGTCAGTATTATCTATAGTGCGTTTAAAAAAGCTCTAAGCTTCTAGGGCATTAGCAGCTTAGGTATGAGCATAGAAAAACCCGTTCAAACCAACTTGCATATCAACTAGTAGATTTATGTTTTCGAGATCATGAAAGAAGTTTCTCTCTATAAACTGTATTGATGTTAAATTATACAATAAAGATTAAAAAGTCACGGCATACTTAATAAGCTGAGAGAGAATTACCTTTCACGATTCATTTATAAAAACCTTGACAAATGAAATGAATGCAAACTAACTAAAATTAAAAGAGTGTTTGTTTCTATTTTTATTTTTGATTTTTGTTTTTGTTTCCAAATTCAACAAAAAAAAACATGTTTATTTGAATTTTTATATTTTGTTTTTAGTTTTAGTTTCTTTCAGTTTTCAAAAAACATAAAAACCATAAAAAGTGGTTTTCTGATTAACTATTATTTAAATATACATTATTTAATTATTTAATTATTAATAAAAATTATGAATAATTTAACTCAAGATTATATATTTAATAAATTAAAATTAATTATTAATAAAATTATAAATAATTTATTTTAATTTAATTTTTTTAATTGAACAATTAAATAAGTTTTTATTTTTGTTTGAAAAAAAAACATAAACGAAAAATTAAAAACTAAAACTGATAACTAAAAAAAAATAGAAGTAGAAAAAAACGGCAAAACAATTCGTTTAGTTGACGATTGACGAAGACTAAATTAACAATTGAGCGGTACGTGAACAGCAACAGCCAAAACAGAGAAGTAGAAAAAAGGAAATTCAAAATTTAGGGAGCGCCGAGGGGACTAGGAGGAGCCGAGGAGGAGGAGAGAGAGAGAGAGAGAGAGAGAGTTGGTCGGTGGGAAATGGGACCCGCACGTTGTCTGAACGAGAATACGTGGCAGTAAGTAAATGCGGCTACGAGATAGAGAAGAAAAAGACCGATATTTGGGTTTACGAGGAAAGAAAGAAATTACCAGACAGCAACCATCAAAGATCTTCGACAATGGATCTGCTCCCATGTGGGCTCCACAGAATGGGAAGTGTGTTTTTGGTGGCCCCCACTTGCCCACTCATTCCCTAACTTCTCCTCCCTTGTGAAGCAAGGTATAAATTTACCACTTGCTCACTCGCACTCGCAGTCACCGGTATGTAATTTTTGTGTACTGCATCATTTGTTTATTAAATGAAGAGCCACGTACTTACATTTTTAAGTACAACTATATTCTATTAACTTAAAATTTAAAAGAAGTCGTTTTCACTCTGTTATTTGAACATACCAAAGCCAAACTATTCTATGTGAAATCTTTCACTCTGTTTCGCAATACGAAGAACTTTGTTATATAAATTCTATCATTAAGGTAAGTTCAATAAATTACAATTACGAAAGTTTAATGTTGTAGTAAAGTTTGTGTTAAAATTCAATCATATTTCTTAATCGTTGTTTGTGATATTTCTTAAGTGTACTATTAAGAACTAAACCCTTGCATGTTATGCTTAAGTTAGTTGGAATTTTGTCCCTTTTAGATTGATAATAATGCATACGTATGACTGAGCAAGGAGGCAGCGTTGGAGAAATGGCACGTGGGAGAAATGATGGTGATCACGCGAGGCACGGGACAGGTTGGGACGGAAATTCACACGTCACACGCGTCATAGGGAGGGTTTTGGTAAGGGATTCGGTTGTCCGGACCGAGCACGAAGACAGGACAGAGTGGGGAAGTGGCGTGCTCGTATGGCTGGGGCTCAAACGGAAGCAAAAATAAGCAAGCAAACAACCGTTACGGAAATGATTGTGACGCTAAATTCCAAACTCCGCATTTGGTAACGTATGCGAGTTGCGAGAGAAGACATGTACAAGGTGATAAATGCATCTCACTGGCAGATGGGGACTAAAGACAGACGGTTCTAAACATGTATGCCTATATTTGTACGTTTTAATTTCTGTTTTTTTAATTATGTCATATAGATTCATAGAATTTGAATTTGATAGGCAGCATGTAATTTGTCAATTATGGGCACAATTTAATTTGTTCAAGTCACTCAACTTGTACCTTACGATGTTCATAATGGAAAGTAACAAATTGGTTGAAACCCACGAATCCTGGAGATGTGAAAAAGATTAAAAAAAAGGCATTACTTTATTGAAATTACACGTCATGGAAATGACCAAAATAATTTATACTTCAAATTGTCGTTGTATCGTTGTTGTTGTTAGGCCGTACCTAGTGCTACTCAAGAAGGACTGAGTTGGGCCGGATGGACGCATTCGAACAATGTGGAGTTTAACCAGTGAGTTGGGCCATGTGTATACTATTGGAAAATATATTTTAAGAATGCATTATGATATTTCTAGGGTTTTTTTTTTCCCTTTATGCTTGTCCTGTTACCTTACCTCTTTTATATGTCTACCAATATCTTCCAATTTAGGCTTTCGTTTTGCAAATCTTGTATGCGATATAACAGGCTATAGCGTCAAAACTAGGCCAGAAAACCTTTAACTTATTAAGTATCTAACGATTTAGGTCCTAGATCTTTCCGTAACATGCTTAAATTCATTGGTAAAACCACAGCCATAGACTTGGCAAAATTTTGTTTGAATCGATAATTCGGTCCTATCTAATTCAAAAAAAATTAAGTACGGGTTAGAATTTTTTGACCGAATTTAAACTAAGTTGACCAATTTTTATTTGAATTAAAATTAAACCAAAATTCGAGTTGATCTAATCAGATAAAATATTCAAATTTTAAAAATTGGTTAGCATTGCTTACTTAAAACAGATTAAAATTATCCGATCCGAATTTAAAAAAAAGTAAAAAATCATTGTTTCAAAATTTGGCAAAAAATTTAAGTAATTTTAAATTTTGATTTGAAGTGCTCTTTTTTTTGCCTTTTTTCTTTATGACAGCTGGAGAGCACCAAAAAGTTTGCTTTGTATTTTTTTTCCTCAGATCATGGAGTATTTGGGACATGAAGAGTTTGATGATGAAAGATTTGTTATTTCTTGCATGCTTTATTTGATTTGAAGTTGTAGTATGAACAATAACATTTATTGTTTTGGATTTAGTGTACTGTTTGTAACTTTGTGGCTTCTTGTTATAATTTTGTTAGAGACTTTAAATTTAGTGATTGTATTTTTGTTTTTCTGAATTTGGTTGTATATTTACTATTTGTTTGGTTTGAACTTCAATTAGAAAATTATAATTTAGCTTTCTTTGCTTTTTGAATAGTTTTACAGAGAATAAAAGATGGGAAGAAGATGGTACAATTCAATAGCCTTTTGCTATTAGTTAAAATCGGATAAATTGGTTCTAAACTGGATTGACTGTTTTCCAATCCGATTCGATTATGAATCAACTTGGTAAAAAAAAATTAGTTTGAAACTAATTTCGAGTCGTAAAATTTTTACCTTTTTTCAAATTGTCCGAAACTAATTTAGTTTGAAACAGATTTTTTGCTAGCCCTATATAACCATAACAAGTTAAACTGCTCCAACATGTACACGAGAGAATAGTACAAATACTACGAGTCCAATAACGATCACATTATCATAGGAAAATTTCCTATCAACATTACGAGGAATTAATATATTTTAAAATTTTTGTTAAGGTATCTTTTCTATAATTCAAAATCTTTTCTCATTATTTTATAGTTTTACAAATACCGTGGGTTATATATGTATATAGAGATTTTATGTAGGAAAAGTTTGGGTCTCGGTATTTAACTTGATAACATTCAAAGGGGGGAGTTGATTTGTTTATTTCTTTTGTGTTTTATCTTACGCCCAAGGCATTAGATATGGATTACCATAAACAGTTTTCATTAATTCTAGAATCTCATCTTAGGGTGAAATTGGGATGCAATTTGAAATTAAACTCACTTAAATTTTATAAAATAATTAAGATATACAATATTTAAAAAAACATAAACAATAATCTACACTTCATTTTAAAATTTGTTTTTTTATTGTTTTTCTCCGTTCTTTTCTAAAATTAGTTCATTTCACCTAAAGAGACAAATGTCAGACTTCAAAGTATTAAGAGACTTTAGAACTTTGTTTAGTAAACATCCTATCAGCCGATTTTTTTTGCAGTTTCAAAACTTTTAGTTGATTAATTGTATGAAACAGCCGATATAAATATTTGGTAAGCGATTGATTGAGTTGGCGGATTAACTCAATTAATTGAAAAAGATAACGCTTGAGTATAGGAGCATTTCAGTCGTTTACTTGCAAATGTATATGTAAAAGTCAATTATACTTTTTATGTTGCTGTAAAAACATAATTGTTAAGTGTCATAGGCATGATGCCACGCCCGTGAGTCGTTTTTATTATTTTATTTTAATTATGCTACTATTAATTGAATGAAAAATTAAATTAAATTTTAATTTTAATTTTAATTATGCTATTATTAATTTTATTAAAATTAAAATGATAATAAATTAAAAAGAAAACAAAATAAGTGTCATGGGCGTCACACTTATTTTGATTTTGTGGTTTTTATCATTTTAATTTCAACTTTTTAAAATAAAATTTTTAAGATAAAAAATTTAAAGTTTAAGATTTGATTAATTTATTAAAAATTTTAATTAATTTATAAATTATAAAAATATTAAATTAAATTAAAATTTTGTTATTTTTATTTTTATTATTATTATTATTATTATATGTTATATGTTTTTTTATTAGAGTTATAAATTTAATTTTTATAAAATTAAATATTTACAATCTAAAATCTTATAAAAATATTCAAAGAAAATATCTTAATATTCATATTTTTATAATTTTTTAAAAATTATACTCTTATAAACCATTTTATATATAAATAATTATTATTAAATAACTAAATTTATCAAATATTTTTAATAAATAGCTAATTTCAATAAAATTAGTTGATATAATATGTCACTAGCTAATAAATAACTGTTAATGCATCAAACTGATCGTCCAAGAAAGCCTTTCCGAGAAAACGCAACCAAAGACAACATTAATAGCACTGCACATGCCATGCCACTACTGTCGCTTGTCCTTCTTGTCGAGAAACCCAAAACAAATGTGCACCTATCCTTTTTTCCAGACGCAGCAAATGCCCAGATGCCACCACCTGTTAGTGACTCTTGCCATATTAATGTCACCGGCACGCTCAGTGGCATTTCATGCCACTTGCTTGTCATCTGCACCACATGTCGCATCTCCACCAACCAGCGCTTGTTCTAGACATTATCGCACGATGACAACTGCCCAACAACCCCCATCAAACTGAAAGCACAACCAGCCACCAAAAAAATCTACGTCATGCTGCATGGACGCCAGTCTCAACCGACGGTGGCATTCTCTTCGTTGTGGTTTCAAGTGACTTTCAGAACCCAAAAAATAATTCTAAACTTGTACACAACAATCGGTGAAAAAAATCTAGGTCTTATATTTCCATAAGTCACTTATGTGTATTCTTTTTTTTAAATGTCTAACTTTGGACTTTTAGATTTCATAATTAGGGGATCTGAATTTTAGGGATTCATATACATTCATTTGAAATTTTCAAATTTCAATTTTTTAATTTCAATTCTAGCAAACAAACAACTTTAATCGAACCATACAATTAAAGGATAAATCTGGTACTATTATTATAAAATCAGGATCAGTTCCGAACCTATGTGCAGCAAGATAATTACATAATTTTTTGTTTTATTTTTTGAAATTAATATCATTTAAATTATATAAAATGATTAACATATAAAATAATTATAATCTGCATATAAAAGATTGTTCTTTATTTGTTGTTTCTCTCAATTTGTTTTCGAAATTGACTCGTCTTAGCCACTTTAGTTATGCAATTATTCCATCTCTAAATGGTATAACTATTATGGGAAGTTTATAACTATTATAGAGAAGGATTTGTAATAAGTGCTAACTGTCTTTAAACCTAAGCTAAGCCTATTTATAATAAATTGAAAATATTTTAGTAATTTAATTAAAATAAAATTTTAATTTTAATTAAACTATAACTATAATAACAATTAATTCTAATTAATTACTAATTGTGTTTAAATAAGATTCAACATTTTATATTGGTTCTTATTTATTAGATATTTCATATTAAAATCAAATTTAATTTGATAAAACAAGATTTCTTTATTCAACTTATTCTTTGTGTATGACTTATTAGGTTTGTAAATATATTGACGATAGATACAAATTATAGTCCCAAATCATATTGAAAATTAGATAAATTAAACTTCTTTAACTATCTAATTAAACAATTTATATTCATATATCAAAGTTAGTATTTAATAACATATTATGATAATTCAAATATTTATTAATACCAAAGTGGTTTTTACAGATATTTTTGTATATGATTTTTTTTATAATTCAATAACTTTATTATACAATATTTCAAATAGAAACAAAACATCGAAAAAGTGCCTACTCTATTTGAGGCTAATCATATTAACTTTCTGTCATTAACAATTGATTTTATTAATGATATTTGAAAAATATTTTCGAAGTATCATTACAACTTAACTAAAGATTTTTCAAATCAATACTAATCGAGATGAGTCATATATTGGTCACTCAGCTGTCTCTATATAGTTGAGGTTATATTTAATAACTATCGATTGAACTATTTTTGAATAAATATGTCATAAGTAGTATCAAAATATTGAAATATAACAATATCTATACAAGATAATTTAGACATATGATTACTTATATATCTAGACATACAAGTAACGTTCCAAAAGAAATTCATATATAAGATTGGTTTAGTGAACCTTTTTTCTAATAAGTACTTACATGTTTGCCTAAGTATATCCATATTTCAGTCTATGAAATTGATTACTTCATTTAAAAGAAAGAAACATAATGTATACAAGTTATTTTACGTTTTATTAATTTCCAATTTTAATAGGATAACCACTATAAACAATTTATAGATAATGCATAAATATGATGTGAATCTTATTATTTTATTTGTAATATATCATAGTTTGTATATGAATATGTATTAGATAAAAATAATACCTTTAAATAATTATATCACTAAACTATATCTAATCGGTTGGTTGTAAAGCATAAACCAACCCCATCTTACATACTAAAAAACAGCAAATGGAGTGACATGCTCACTGATTCACAACAGAAATGAGAAAACCACAAACCATCTAATTATTTCAAAGGGCTAAACTTATTTAGCATTTGCAATTGCAACGGCTGTAACAGGTAAGTCCACAATCATAAGAATTCACTTAGGGGGAAGTCATTCATTTGCATGTAGGAGGCAACATGTGGTTTTAATGTTTCTGTAAAATAATACTTCTGTCTTAGACACTCCCAATATTGAAATTAGATTCTGATCTGTTTAAAGAAAAAGTTATTCAAATTGTGATATTAACTTGCTTGGTAAAACAAGATTGTCCATACTCATACACGATATTCAGGTTTTAGAAATATTTTCACAAGACGTTCACGTATTTGCAGTAAAGAAAAAAAAAACCATATCAATAAATGACTTAAGTAATGAATTGCCATAAATAATATTTAAAATTAAGTAATGAAAATTAAAATATAAATTATCTCACCAAATATAATCTTATCAATTTTTATTATCAATGAAAATAAGTATCATCAATAAGGAAAAATAACAATAACAACAAGGATAATAAAAGATAAGTTCAGTTAGAATTTTGGTTTTGAAAATTGACTTTTAAATTCATGTCCATCTAAAATTTAACTGACTTACACCCAACCTATTAACTAGACTCGACAATCAAGTCTGAGCTCAATCTGATTCGATCTAAAATCAATTGGCTCAAGCCTACTTATTACCATCCTATTATTGATTTCGTATCGAGACGTACTAATAACCGTTGCCAATATTATCAAGCTTGCAAGTTGCAACAAGGGTTCTACAAAAGCCACTATACGTTGCAGTCTTTAAGGACTCCACCTCATATTGGGTTAATGCTATTTCTCCACTTGTAGCCTAGGTTAGGCCATTGGGCTTCTTTGTTGTGCTAGGCTACTGGCTTAGGTTTCATGCTCAAATTAGGTCCATCAACCAATCTCCCTCGCTTTACATGTAAAACCAGAAAACGTCGGCGTCGTCATTAGTTTTTAGTTCAAACACGCTCAAAGATCCAAGGCTGCGTTGACCGGAGTACAACCAAACAATGGTGTCATCAGATCTTCTGTGCGGTTTCTGAAGTTTCAACCCTTTGCTATTTTATGTACACCACAAATAATTTTGTCTCGTTGTTAAATTTGTGGTTTAAAGTGACTGGCACAGTTTTTGAAATTATTAAACGCTGATATGGAAATAATTAAAATTAAAAAAATCAAGTTTAATTGAATTTATTTTAGCAATAAATTCATCATACTTCTCTTCTTATTCTGTCTCTTTTGTTTTTAGTAATAACAGAATGAATTAGTCATTAAACATTAAACATCACTTAAAAGAGTGGTGCTAATCAAATCAGTGTACCACTACCCAAAGAGAATAAGAATATATTCATATTTCCCTGCCGCATAAGCATAAAGCATCGCACCCATAGGTGACCTGCCACAGTGGACCCTGACTGTAATATCTAATTACATCAACTTTCTCGTATGCGAAAATATTAAAGAAAGAAACCCCCCCTCTTTATTGTAAAGAAATATATAGGACTTAATAATACGAGGGAAGCAAATATCGATGGCAGTTGACGATGAAAAACTGAACACAAAGCAGAGAGAGAGAGAGAGAGAGACGCACTCCACTTGTAATAAAACAGCAGAGGGAGATATAGGAAGGGAAAGAAATGCCATATCTCAGATCTGAGACGGTTACAATTTCAGATTTTCATATAGAAAAGTAAATAAAGATCAACCGTCATTAACATTCAATCTCTTTCTCTTTTACTTCTATGCTCTCTCTCTCACTTTGTCCAAGAATAAGAGCTGTGAAAGCCGAAAATGGTTATGGAGAAATGGGAGCGTTTCGTAGACAGCTTGCCGTCGATGGATCTGATGCGCTCCGAGAAGATGTCGCTCGTGCAGCTCATCATCCCCGCCGAGACTGCCCACCGCGCCGTCTCCTATCTAGGCGAACTCGGGGTTCTCCAGTTCCGCGATGTCAGTTTTTAATTCTCTCCTTCTGGTTATGCGTGTGTCCACGTAGATTCAAATCGCTTCTGTTTTTCTGTCTTTGCCCTTTTTTGTTGTACGCTTGTTCGGTTGCTGTAAAATCGAGGGAATTTAGTGACGGAGATCGGGAATTTCTAATGTTTTATTGGCTTTGGAAATAACAGGTGGATTTGAATGGTTGTTTGTCAGTTATTTGTTCGATGACTAACAAGATTAGGAGATCTTGGTTTTGCAAAGTGTTTTTGGGACCGTTATTTCGTTTAAACTGTTGAAAACTATCTATTTGTTAATAATTTGGCCTAGAGATGAATGTTTCTTAAGTCTTGCACTCATGTTGAAGTATGAATCCATGTTTATTGTGCAGCTCGTGATTGGATTAGATATCCTATTCCCAGAACCAACACCCCTTCGCTTTCGTGATTTTATGAGATAGTGAATTGTTGTTTACAGCATAACTTGAGATTGGTTATGATTGCGCCCTTTCTTGATGATTTCTTAGCTAGTCATGTTATCTTAGTTGGAATTGTCTCGTGTCACTGTTTAATATATACAAATGGAGAAATGTAGTATACTGGACAACTTTTGAGTCCGCTTTGATTCTGCCACGGAGAGTAAGTTCAAGTAAAGTGCTGGGTATGGTATGATTCTCAGTTATTTACAACGTGGAATATGTTTCATTCCTGTTAGGTTATCCATGTGGAAAATTTGGTTTCTTACTCAATCTTGTGGTGTCAGTTAGAAGTGCTAATGGCTACTTCTCTGCTTGGCAGTTAAATGCTGATAAAAGCCCTTTCCAGCGTACATTTGTCAATCAGGTAACCTTTTTGCTCTTGTGTTTGCATGTATAAAGTTGCTCTTCTATTGGTTTCAACAAACATGACTAGCAACGAACTTCTGCTACTCAGTTATCAAGTTTAAACATCTAACGTCTATGTCTCTCATTTTCTTGTTATCTTTAATCATTTGGCTGTTTCATTGGATCATGAACTTATCATTTGTAGTTCCCTCATGCTGACTATCTGTCTTCATTTTAGCAGTTTAGGATAATAACAACTGCGATTGTTTATTGCTTCTTGTGATTTTTTTTAATTAGTAGAGATTTTCCCATAGGTAAAGCGATGTGGAGAAATGTCTAGGAAGTTGAGATTCTTCAGAGATCAAGTCAATAAAGCAGGTCTACTATCTTCTGCGCTTCCTGTTTTAGAACCAGATGTTGAGCTGGAGGAACTAGAGGTGCATTTGTGTCTTATTTTGGTTGTTGCTTTCCCTTGTGTTTGTTTTTCTTTGGCATTAACAGTAGTTGCAACAACCTACTATTTCATAAAACTAACCTGCATAAACTCAACATGGAATCATCATTGAACCTAATCATATCTGTTGTCTATATCTTCTGGTATCAGGTACAACTTGCTGAATACGAAAATGATCTGATTGAAATGAACTCTAACAGTGAGAAACTTCAACAAACATACAATGAGCTTTTTGAATTCAAAATGGTGCTGCAAAAGGTAAATTTCTTGACTATCATGTTCATGTTGTGCGTAGAAAATCAGAATTGTGAACTGTTACTAATTTATTCATTTGTAATGCTTTTGCTTTATAAATTAGCAATTTTGGTTGTTCGACCATTCAGCCGTCCTACACCCTTTTAATGGCTAAGCTTTCCTATCCTTTATGGAGATTCATTGATGCTTTTTTTTTTTAGGTGAATTTAATCATTCAGAAGCTATGTTTGTTGTTTTGCTAAGTTAAATTGCTAAGAGTAGCGATGATTTCTCAATTCTTATGTTCTGCATATGGATTTCAGTTTGCAACAGAACTAAAAGATCAAAAATTCCCTGCAACTGCAAATTCTGAGAATACTGGAACCACGGACTTTTTTTCTGTCCAAATTGTTGATTTTGTTGTGTTTTGTGGTTGATTCAGGCTGTTGGCTTTCTTGTATCAAGTAATGGTCATGCAGTAGAAGATGAAAGAGAGTTAAATGACAGTGTGTTCTTAAATAATAGTTATGAGGATTCAGCTTCTCTACTTGAACAGGTTCATATGTTATCCCTTACAACCTTGGAGTTGTTCGTGTCAAACTAATTGCTATTGTTACATTCATGGAAGAACTTGTATTATATAGGAATTGAGGTCTGCACCATCTAACCAATCTGGTTTGAGATTTGTTGCTGGAATTATACCCAGAGCGAAGGTTATGAGATTTGAAAGGATGTTGTTTCGTGCTACAAGGGGCAATATGCTTTTCAATCAGGCACCAGCTGATGAAAAGATCATGGATCCTGTGTCAACTGAAATGGTTTGTTCCTCTCATCTGTGACATGCTTTCTTATAAAGCTTTGGTTTCAATGTTATCATGTTTAATATTTTTCTTTGTGTACCTTTCCACCTATCTAATTTTCACTTCCTCTAATGTGTTGCTTTTATCAAAATGTATTGAATGATTTTGTAGACTGAAATTGATTCCTAAAGCATTTATTGTTACAGGTTGAGAAAACAGTATTTGTAGTTTTCTTCTCAGGTGAACAGGCAAGAACAAAGATTTTGAAAATTTGTGAAGCTTTTGGGGCAAATTGCTATCCTGTTCCTGAAGATGTAACAAAACAGAGGCAATTAACCAGAGAAGTAAGTGTATTGTTATAGAGATACACTATTGTTAACTTCATTCTTGAGTAAGATACACTATCCTAGTTTATTATGTTGGAATGTTTTCTGTGTTAACCATGTGTTGTTACACTTCTAATTCTTCAGAGTGCCTCTTTTACAAATCTTCTTCTTCTCCATAGTTTTCTTAGTTGCCAAAATGTTATCGAAGCAATGTCCATGCTACTTTGTTCACTGAACTAGGTCTAGTCTTGCCCAGTTCACAAAGTTTACTTTAATAGTCATTCAATCACTCAAAGAATCTTGGATTGCCTTGTGTTGAAAGTCCGATTTTTGTTTTAGGTTTTCTCAAGACTTTCTGAACTGGAATCTACTTTAGATGCTGGAAATCGCCACCGTAATCAAGCCCTAGCTTCCATTGGATTCCGTTTAACAAAATGGATGAACCTGGTAGGATTCATTCTTTTCGTGCTGATTATGTTTTGATGTATTTTCTTGATTTTTGTTGTTATTGGTTTTGATTACGCTTACAAATTGAAGATGATAACCATGAATAGAAGGTGTGTAGTTCATTATTATATTGAATGCCTCTTCTTTCCAGGTAAGACGGGAGAAAGCTGTATATGACGCATTGAATATGCTGAATTTTGATGTAACAAAAAAATGTCTTGTTGGAGAGGGCTGGTGCCCTATATCTGCAAGATTGCAGGTACCTTATGTGATTTCTTTCCGAATATTGTTCATTTGTTATTGAACTGTGGTACTTGGTTAAAAGTTTTGATGAATTTTCAAGTAAACTTGTTTTATGATTGACAGATTCAGGAGGCACTTCAACGTGCAACATTTGACAGCAGTTCACAAGTGGGCATTATATTCCATGTGATGGATACTTTGGAGTCACCTCCTACTTATTTTAGAACCAATCGCTTCACAAATGCATTTCAGGAAATTGTTGACGCATATGGGTTAGTTCTTTAATAAATTGCCATCAAATTCTATATTTCTTGAAAAAAAGAGAAAATTTCAAAATTTGACTTATTTCCTTATAAGAAAGTAATTATGATTTTGGTTCATTAAAGATCTCTACGATTTAGCTTCACATCCTTTAACTAATCCATTTGTTCTATTAGAGTTTTCAACTAACAATTAGATATCTGTGCATTTGTTCTTTTAAATCACTATCTATCTGTAATTGCAAACGCATCAATTTTTGAGAGCACTGGTGCATAATGATTTCTTTTTGGTCTTGTCTGTTTGATGCTGTATATTGCTAAGCTATTGGATAGACCTTTAGCAGATATGATTTGCCATGTTTTCTACTCATTAAACTGATCAAAATGCTAATACATTTGCTTATTTGGCAGTGTTGCTAGATATCAAGAAGCGAATCCTGCAGTTTACACTGTCGTTACATTTCCATTTCTTTTTGCGGTGATGTTTGGGGATTGGGGCCACGGAATATGCTTACTTTTGGGAGCACTACTTCTTATTGCACGTGAAAATAAACTTAGTAATCAGGTATACAGTTTGTCAAATTGTTGTAAGACAAATTTGAGACAAGGTTTTATCAGAACAAGTACTTCTACTGATGTGGATTTTGTTCCTTGTTTGAACTGTGTTCAGATATTTATGTTTCTTTCTCTTTTCCTCTTTCTTATCAAGATACGCACATGCTAATATTAAGTCATTAAAAGGCATTCTTTTGAGGAATTGAAGGTGTAAACTTTTAGAATTGCAAGAATAATGACTTTAACAAATTCTTGTCCTTTTGAGCTTGATTTGATGTCTTGAAAGTGATATGGGAGAAGATAAGGTGGTGTACAACAAAAAAATAAACTTGTCTTCGCGTTTATAATAATGGAACTGTACAAGGCAAATTAGGTTTATGCTTTTTACTAAATAAATGCTTCCTTCATCTTTTGTGCAACTTCAGAAACATATACTCGATTCCTATGTAGCTGTAGCAATATCAAACTTGTTATCATTTTTTACGTACTAACATTTATGCAAATGCTAAAATTGGAAGATTTATTCCAGCATCTTTTTAACGGATTGAATTTTATATTTAATTCTTGTAGAGACTTGGAAGCTTTATGGAGATGCTTTTTGGCGGGCGATATGTGCTCCTTCTAATGTCAATTTTTTCAATTTACTGTGGCCTTATTTACAACGAATTCTTCTCTGTTCCATTCCACATATTTGGTGGATCTGCCTACAAATGTAGGGACCCTAGTTGCAGGTTTGTACACTTTTTGCAATTCTATATGTCAGCTTGGAACAATTTCAATTGTCTAGAACTTTATATGGTGCCTCAAATGTTCTAGGAGTTGCACTGCTTAGTTGAAATGCAAAACTCCACCTCCTCTTAACATGGCCAGATTCGTGCTCATAGACTTGAGTGGGGTTAACAAGTAATCTTAATTAAATTCAAGGCAAATAAACGATTCATTTTCGAGGAGTGCTTTTTATATAGTCTCTGTTTGGTTGTTAATGTGGACGGGAATCAATGTACACTCTGTCAATCAGCTTTTTTTCTAGATTGTGATAAACTATGAACCTCTATTTAATGTTGGTATTCATGTCTGTTGATGCATTTCGTCTCTACTTGCTTACAAGTTCACTAATGCCTCAGTACTTTATGCTGTCATAGATTCCAAAAATAATATTCTTACCCAGTTTTGCCTTGAAAGAACATAGTTAGTTAACATTATTTTTATTCTTTTCTTAATCAGTGATGCACAAACAGTTGGTTTAATCAAATACCAAGATCCATACCCATTTGGCGTGGATCCTAGTTGGCGTGGAAGTCGTTCAGAGCTGCCCTTTTTGAACTCTCTAAAGATGAAGATGTCAATTTTACTTGGTGTGGCTCAAATGAATCTAGGAATTATATTAAGTTACTTCAATGCACGCTTTTTTGGCAGCTCAATTGACATTAGGTATATTTTTCTGCCTCCCCTTTTAGCTTTGTATTTTAACAGATCACTTATTATGCATCTTGTCAATAGGTTTCAGTTTGTGCCCCAAATGATCTTCCTCAACTGCCTCTTTGGGTATCTTTCACTTCTCATTATCATCAAGTGGTGCACTGGTTCTCAGGCTGATCTCTATCATGTGATGATCTACATGTTTTTGAGTCCTACTGATGATCTTGGTGAAAATGAGCTGTTTTGGGGCCAGAGACCACTTCAGGTATGGTCCTCTACATTCTGAGTCCAGCATATGACCATCTTTCTATTTCAAATATTGATTGGCTAATTGATCCTTGAGTTTTTGCAGATAGTATTGTTGCTTTTTGCCCTTATTGCGGTTCCTTGGATGCTGTTTCCTAAACCCTTCATATTGAAAAAAGTTCATTCAGAGGTGCGGCTCATCTTCTTGTTATTATTTTGACCATAAGTGTTAATATTTTTGGTGTATAAAGGGTTCAGAAATGTTAATTTCAGAGTGGATGTAGTTCATTGGCATGTCATGTCCTCGGTTTTTGTTCTAACATCAGTTGTTTTCTTTCGGTAAATGCTTAGTTGGTTACTTTAATCAACTGAAGCTTGTTTTTAGATTTTCTTTAAAAGTTCCAAGTGCATTAACATAAATGCAGCTGTAAAAGAGGCAATACAAAAGATCTGACCTTTGATCTGATTTTATCACAAAATTTCCTTTTCTCCAACATGCGAAGTGTTCTCTTTCTAAACAATGAAATGCTTGGAAAGTTTCTCATGCTTGCTCCTGGTTTATGTAGAGATTTCAAGGCCGTACATATGGGATTCTTCGCAATGCTGAGATTGATCTTGATGCAGAACCTGATTCTGCCCGGGGACATCATGAAGATTTTAATTTCAGTGAGGTGTTTGTACACCAAATGATACACTCTATAGAGTTTGTTCTTGGTGCAGTCTCAAATACGGCATCATATCTTCGGCTTTGGGCTTTGAGGCAAGACATGTCTTTTAATTTAGAAATTTTCAGTTAAAGTTTTTGTTTGTTTCACAATTTGCTTATGTTCATTACTTCTGTTGCAGCTTGGCGCACTCCGAGTTGTCAACTGTTTTCTATGAGAAAGTTCTCCTCCTTGCTTGGGGGTTAGTAATTTTATGTCAGCCATGAATGCTTTATTTGCCTATCTGCTATTCCCCTCTCTCTCTCTTCCTCTCTTTCCATTACATATACGCATGCATGAATACACCTGCCTTTGTATTATTTACCTCTTCACTGCTTCCTTCACTGGATGCATACATGAAACTTCAATTAAACAATCTGAACTGCACTTAAACTTGTCAAATGATCAAATCCAGGTTGTTAACCAGGTGCTGTGGTAGTCGATCAATTAGGCAGATAATTCTTCATGATATCGTAGATAAATGAATGAGAAAAAATAATTTGGATCTGTTTTGGCATTGGTTTGGCAGTACATAAGGTTGCAGTTGGTGGTCTTGAATATCCACGTGCATCTTATACGGACATTTATTTCATCTGCAAATGTTTTTATTTGCTACACTTGTTTCTCTGTTTTAATACGGAGCTGACAAGCTGATCTGTTCCGGTTTATAGAGGACTACTTTTAGTATAATCATCAAGATGGTTTAACCATATTGTTGCTAAGTTTTGAGGTATAGCAACATCCAGATCATTTCCATAATATAATCTGAAACCTCGCGCACAAACTAATGAAGCCAAAAATATCTCTTTACGTCTAATGGAATAGAATAATTCTTCGTATCTTAGTTTTGACACATCTTTGTGCCATACTTATAAGATACAGATGCAGCTGTTGCTCATGCCTCATAATTGTATAATGCCATAGGTATGACAACATTGTGGTCCGATTGGTGGGACTCGCAGTTTTTGCATTTGCCACTGCGTTCATACTACTGATGATGGAAACACTAAGTGCTTTCTTACACGCCTTGCGTCTCCACTGGGTGGAATTCCAAAATAAATTCTACTTTGGTGATGGTTACAAGTTCCGACCTTTCTCCTTTGCCTCGTTAACCGATGATGATGACTAAATAATATATCATACCATTTTTTAAAGATGAAAAAGATACTATGAAGAGAAGGTATAGATTTTTCAGTGATCAAAACTGCTCAAAGTGGAGTTGATGGGACATCGTATTGGCTGGCAGGGAATCAAAACCTTTTTCGCTCTGACATTTGACACAAACGTATACTCTAGATTGACAATCTTCAAGTTTGCTGCTATACTGGTTTTTGCTCAATAGTCACCATGGTTAGTTAGATAGATGTTGTACTTGTTTTCTTATTCTTTTCTTTTCATCCTTTCTTTGATATTTCGAGTATTAATTGGGGAAAAAGAAGGGGAAAAAGAGAGGTTGGAGGTTACAACCATTGTAAAGACGGAGCTGAAGAATGTTTTGTATACCTTGTAGCTTTTACCTGGATTATGTAGTGGTTTTTTCTGGGGTAGGTGTGTAGAATGTCACACACACAGACATGTGATTTGGGGGTCTTGCCAGTTGCTGTAGCATTTTTATGTAATGATCAATGACAATAAGAGAATTCCTTCTAATTTTTGTAAACCAGTGATTTAGAGAATTACATAGAGAATAACTTCCTTACACTATTTGTGTCCATCGTACCATCTTAATCTTGTGTTGGCAATTCATAACTTTTAATGAAAGAAAGTTGGAAGTATTGATTTTTTGAAGTATATTGTTTGACAAGTTCTACTGTATTTATATATAGTTTGAGAAAACATGAATCAATTTAATTTTGAGGCAATTTAAACTACATGATTAGGTATAAGATGATCAGATGATATTACAATAGAAGTATTAGGAAGATGAGTTGTTATCATTTAAATTCGACAAGCTTAAGATAGTTTTGAAGCTCCAAAATGAGTTTCTGGGTACTTTAGATTCTTATTTCTACTGAAGTTGCTGGGGAAATGAATTTATTGAAAGAAATATTGATTTAATAATGAAGTCAAATGAACCGTCGTTTAGAAGTAGAAGTCCAAACTTCATCTGGGTTGTAATTGCTCTAGAAGAAAAGCTTTAATGAAAAATTACAATTTAAGCGTTATGTTCCCTCGATTAGATGCCGACGCAAAAGTCTTAAGACAACGCTTAAAGAACACATGATTATTATTTGACAATGTAAGGATTAGCACAAGGTTGTAAGCGTTCTCTTCATTGCAAGTAACCGTAATTAAACCGTTTGGAACTCAAAAGATTAAACCATAATTGAAGAGCACCAATATTATAGGAACCATTATTCTTGTACTCAAATCATCTTGCTTGTCCAATGTCTACTAACTCTAGCTTCACTCATCACTGGTTGGAGTACTTTCATCTTCTAGTTTCTGCAAATTCTGATACTTGTACCTCTGGGCACAACCTAAATAGTAAACGAAGTTGAGCAACCCCACAGCGCTCAGTAGCCAATAGACAATATCTAGCCTTCCATTGTTTATATCGTTCGGTAAACATTTAGTTCCCCTTCTAAGAAGATCAGTAAAAGCTGTGCTCAGGTAGAAAGCAATCCCAAAAATCAAGGAAATAATTCCAGTTGCTGTCCCTCGCCACGACAGTGGAAATTCTTGGTAATAAAGTTCAGCTTGTCCAGCAAGCTGAAACGCCTCTCCGATACCAACCAATACTATCTGAGGAAATAGCCATAAAGCCGACATGGGCACCGCCGGTTCAAGGCTGCGGTGCTGATCAGCATGAGCCGCATTCAGCCTCCTCGCCTCCACCAATGCTGACACGGCCATGCTGAGGAAGTTTAACACGAGTCCTATTCTTTGGAAGGGTGTTAGAGATCGACGGATTAGTTTGTGAAATAAGGGACAGATTATTTGGTCTATTATGAAGAGATATAAGCCTGCGGAGATCAATGCCAGCACAAGGAAAAAGCCAACTGGAATTGTGAAATTTGGTCCTAGTTGACGATCCAGGGTTAAAGCTTGGAGGACGGTTAGGCTTCCTTGAATGGCTATTGGGGTGCTTAGAAAGATGCTTGATGACCAGAGGGGGAAAATCCTGAGGAGTGTTTTGAGATCTTCTACATGATGTACGGTGCATAATCTCCATAGACTTCTGATATATGCATCTGGTTTCACGTCTCCGACAGTTTTCAAAGCTGCGCGGTTTAGGAATCTGTAAGTGTTGTAATAGCACTGATGATCTTTAACTTTTAGATTAGAATCAGACAGCAATACTAACCCAACATCAAAACGTGGTAGGACAATGCATATAGTAAAAATTCCTACTTCCATACCTGAAACTATTCGTCATTTTGGCAGGCATTCTTTGGTCATTCCAGTCTCAGCCTGATGGTGGTAGTCTTCGTTCCTTAATGACAGAATGGCTTTCCTCTTTCGTATGGAAGCGATAACAACAGTAGCTAAGCCCAAGAAAGGGTTTTCTCGTGGCTTATCTCGTCGATAGAAATGAGTTCCCTAGAGGAAAATGACCAAACAAATAAAATTGGCAGCAACACACAGCGCAAAACCCAGTCCCCAGCCAACACTTTCCTCTATGTATACAATTGCAGTGGCACTAATCACAGAAGATGTGTAAACTATAAAGAAGTATCAATCTAAGAAACGGCCTTGATCTTCAGGTCTATCAAATTGGTCTGCCCCCATTGTGGCTACAGTAAACCTTGTACCTCCCTACCCTGTAGCTGCCATAGCTATGGCTACGAATAGGACAGCAATCTGGAATTTTGTTGGGGTCTGACAAAATCCTGATCCATCTTCACATTTGTCAGCTCTCAAGGAATGGAGCAAAGCAGTTTAAGGCTAAAAGCACCACACCCTGCACTTGAGAAGGTCTAAAGACATTATCTGACATTTAAATTCTAGCAATCCTAGTAAAGTTCTGGTACCAATAAATGCAAGAATATGGTATGAAATCCTGAGTAGGGAATCACCTTGGCTTTCCTTTGACAGGGTTCAATTACCAGAAATAGCGCACACACACACACGAGCATATATATATGTGTGTGTGTATGTGGACGTAGAAGAACTAGAGCATTACCAACAAAGACACGCAAGAAGATACAAGGAAGACAAAAAAGGAACCTAAGAAAGAGTCTGCAATGATTGCTCCAATGATCGGTAATAAATTGAAGAAGCCGTTTACGACATTGGATATCTGCGTAGCATCTATGCTCTTTACATTGAATTCTTTGATAAGATACACAATCAAGTTTGATGTCCAACCTCCACTAGCAAGTGTCAAGCCCGTTAATGTCCCTGAAGGTGAGAAGAAGCACAGCATTTCTGCATCATATACACGAAAATTATGGACATATATACCATATATATCTATATATACAGAGATATATATGTAGAGAGAGAGATCAGTGAGAGGTGCCTGTAATAAAAGGGAAGGTGACCCAATTGCCTCTTTTGCTACCAGCATTAGACGCTTCCGCGTCTCTAGAGACTGACTCCTCCATGCCTGCTGCTCCTTATATATATATTGCCAACAAGATGTTACAGTACTTGGCATACTCAGGCCATGCATGCTCTTAGAAATGTTTATAATTACGTGAAGAAAAAACTGTTTTTTCCATTTGCTGCTAATTGTGCTTTGTGAACTGAAATTTGTCCAAGAAACTTGTTGAGGAACGTGGTAAATAACTTGGAAAACAATCCAAATAGTCCTATTTTATCATTAAATAATTTTTTTAAGTAAATTAATGACCTGACAGCTCTAATACATGACAGGCTAGCAGTTTCAGGTACCAATAGAATTAGGGTTACATCGAATTAGCGTTTATTCCTTACAGAGTTCTCATTTCTACTTTAGAAAATACGTATCTTACTAGACCAGATCATTTACTAGATATGTGAGTACGATCAATCAAACAAAACAGTATCTTCTGATGATGACATTCCCGATCTTCTGGCTGAGATCAGATTGAAAAGGTCGATCAAATTTAATAAAATTCTAATACAGTTAAAAGTTTATAATAATTTTAGGTATTATTTTGTTAAGTTAAAACCTAATTGGGTACCACAAAATAATAAGGAATTAATTTAAACCTGTGCACCTTTAGGCCTAGTTACAACACGCAGGTCTTTAGTTGAAGATATACATCTCACTGGAAGCTTTGATACTCCTTCACCTATCAGTTAATTATCAAAGAAAGTCATCCTCGGAAACTCGAAAAAAGATAACGAGCTACATAGTGGCCCACATAGAGGCCATGCCCCATGATGAAGATGAACCTCTGCAAGCTTCTGTGGTAAAAGAAATATCACCTCACAGAGGAATGTCATAGCTCCATTAATGGCGACTATTTATAAGCCTTGTACTATAGTCTTTGCAACCATCCTTTATGTCGTACCAGATGGAAGGATTTTGCAGGCTTCCTTTAAGCTGACGAAAATGAAAGATCCCTTCATAGAGAAAACTAAGCCACCACAACGGACCATTTGGTTTTTCTTGCCGACATCAATGGAGAACCAGATCTTCTGAGAATATGAATATCACAAATGCTGAGGTGTAAACAAATTGCTGGCTTGATCCTTTCATCGGCTTAAGGCATCAGAAAACCTGCATAGGATGCATTACAAGAATGACAAGAGAAGAAAACAAATTAGTTCTCAGAAGTCAACAATTTCACAAATAAATGGAGTCAGATCGTTGAACTAGTTAACTTATCACCATTCTGGAAGCTTAAGCTGCGGTTCAACAGAATCTTCGAGGAAGACATCCCCGTCCTTCAGAGAACAGAGCAGTCACAACCATACAGCAAGAAGCAATTTTGTTGGCAAATACCATTATCACAATAGCTGGTGATGGTGAAAAACTCGAATCATCAAAAATACCCATCGCAGCATATTTTGCAACCAAACAATCCCTTTAATATCTTCTCACTTCCCTCTGAAGCTTATCCTCTTACGCTTTTGATTTAATGCAAAACGTCTTGCCATAGCAACATTGTAGAACCTTCTCATGTGCTCTGACAGTTTGTTGATGATTTGGAGATTTCCTATCAATGAGAGCTGCATCAAAATGGAATCAAACTTCTGATATGGCAATTTCATTCCCATGTTCACAACATCTTCTATCAGGCAACATGCTTCCTCTAGTTTATTGCAGCCAAAAAGGCCATCAATCATCACACAGTAAGTATCAACATCTGGTGCACAGCCTCTATCTTCCATCTCACGCCAAGTCTCAAATGCCCCATTAGTATCATCCATTCTAAAGAACATTGAAATCAACATATTATAGGTCTGGACACTAGGCAAACAACCCATCTCAATCATTTTTTTGTAAAGTCTTAGGGCTTCATCACTCTCTCTAATCTCACAAAGGACCTTTAGAAAACAGTTATAAGTGACTATGTCAGGAGGATAGCCTTTGTTTCCCATCTCTTCCAAAAGTCTATAAGCTTCTTCAATCTTCCCACTTGAACACATCCCTTCAATTAATTCTTTATAAGTTGAAACGTCAGGGAGACAGCCACCGTTTATCATTTGCCCCAGAAGCTTAAAACAATCCTCCATTCTACCATCCTGAGCCAGAGCTGCAATTAAGATTGCATAAGTCTTTGAAGTGGGCGAAGACACAGTGGACCCTTTTGTTTTCATGAACTCAAAAAGCTCAGCCGCTTCTTTAACCATCCCTGATTTACAATAGGCATCAATGGCAGTATTATAAGTGAAATTATCAGGGGTATGCCCTAGCTCGATCATTTCTTCCAAAACCCTCATTCCCCTAGTTGGGTTCCTAACTCTACACCACCCAAAAAACAACACATTGAATGTATTAGCATTAGGCTCAATGCTCTTCTTCACCCTCCTAAACAACGCTTCAGCATCTTCAACCAGACTACACTTGCATAATGCATCTAACAGCAAGTTAAAGGCATTAATTTCAGGCTGAGTCTTCACTCTTATCCTCTTCTTCTTGGCAAATTTCTGAACATGGGTCAGATACTTCTGGGTATAATTCCTCAATATATTCAACAAAACCTCAACAGGGACAGCCTTCTTATTACTCCTTTTCATGTAATCAAGCACATCACAAACTATTCTAAACTGCTTCACCTTGTACTTGGTACTAGACAAAATGTCAATCATCTCATTATAAGCAACAGGCTCGTGGTCATAGTTCTCTTGACGATCCGCCCACATAAAAAATCTAAACGCGAGTTTTTCCTCAAAATGAAGCTTGCCCAGAATGCCAAGGACCAAGTCAGTTGTAAGCTCCAAACCGAGTTGATCAAGTGCTGCTTCCATATCATGATTCCGATTATCCAAAACACTATCAAACACCTTATCGATATCACTCTCCTTAACAAGAGTTCGTCCCTCTCCCGATGACGCATTTATCTGGGAACAATATGGATGAGTGGTAACAGTACTACCAATCAAAGGAGATGATGGATTCATCGCATGACTGAGGATTGTATTACATCTAGAAGTAAATAAATAGTTACTTGAAAAGGATAGGGATGAAGAAGAAGAGAGAAGGCACCTTCTAAAAGAACACAAAAATGCATCAACTCTCCTCATTCCTATGCGTACTCCTGGAATCAAATGGCAATAGAAAACCAAACAGGAATTGGTATTTACAGAAGAAAAACCAAGAAGAGGCACTAGGAGCAAAGTCGAGACGAAGATCGAAGAAGGACATACAGTGGAAATGGAGTTGGGGTTAGATTGATTCCTCTAGGAAATGATTTCTCTAGGAAATTTTAGCTCGTTTCATTTGGGTTCATGGCAGCCCAAACTCAAACGAGGGGAGAATTCTGTTTACGGAAATGACTCGATCTCTTGCTTTATAAACGACCCGTACCAATTTTTTATAGAAACATTTCTTTTTCAGATATTTTCATTTTCGCTTTAAAATTTTTTAAAAAATAAAACATCATCAATTTTTTTTCTTAGTACTTGATTGATTCCATTGGGTTTGTTTTTAATTATTTGGCTGAGTTTCTATTTTTAGTTTTGGGTTTTTTAAATTTTATAATTTATAATTTTATTTTAATTTTTAATTTTATTATTAACTAAACAAATATTATTTTATTAGTTAATACTATTAATAAAAATATAACTAACGTAATTTAATAATTTAATATATTTTATAATTAATTTATTTATTAAATAAAAATTAAATATTTAATTAGATGAAAACATTGAATTTAAAACGTATTTTGATTAATAAATATTAGTTTAAAAATATTTTTGCAAAGTTATAATTAATAAATCTTTGTTTTTAATATAATATGATGAGTTTATCATTAATATTTATTAAAAATTTTATATAAAAATTAAAATAAAATTAATTCTATAATTGAAGCATAAAATTATTTCATCTTTATATTTATATTTAACGATGAAAATGTAACAATAATATTTATAAATAATTAAATGATTTTAATTGAAAAATAAATTAAATATTCCCTTGCCTTGTTTTTATATATAACTGTTCAGTTAAGTTTGACAAAAACTGTCTGACATTACCCGAAATCAACAAGTTTACTTCGAAATTTATCAGATTTGAGGATATATTCAAAAAATTTGGGTTTGATGTCCAAAATTTTTAAATAAAACTAAATAATTTTGACTAAAATAATTTTTAATTTTAAAAATAAAAATAAAATATATTTAATCTGTCCATTCAAACTTAAACAACTTAAAAAGTTAATTGAACTAGAGCTTTGGCCAATGTTGCAAATATCGTATCGGATTTAGTACTAGATTAAATTTCGATACAGTACTATATCAGTATCAGTCGATACTAGGTATCATTTCGGGTAAATTTTAAAATTTATAAAATAGTCCCTAAATTTTTTTAAAATTACAAAATAGTCTACTGTTATATTGTACAATTATATTGTATATTTTTAACTGTGTCTTTAAAAATCAAAATAATGAATAATAATCACAATTAATATGAAATAACAATAATTTTCAAATGTTTCATATATAAATAATAACCACAATTTATATGAAAAAAGACAATCATTATCATCTAAATATAAAATTAAGAATAATATAAAATATTTACAATATTATAATTACAATTTTCATTATATAATAAATAATAATTACATCAAAACATCCAATAAAAAGAATAATAAATATTCTTAACTCTCAAATTATTATAATTTACAATGAAAATTCGTGATAAGGAAACAACCAAGCAGAATTAAAACATGAAAAAAACATATATTATTTAATTTATTATCAATTAAATATATTATATATTTGATTAATTAAAATTAATAATTATTAAAATTATAAATATCTTAATTTAATTTAATTTACAAAATTAATTAAATGATTATTAATAAATAGAATTAAATTTAAAAATATTTTTAATATATATTTCAAATAAAATTTGATTTAATAATTAAAAATATATATAATAAATATTAGTTTATAAATAACAATTTTTACATTATTTATTTTTAAAATTTAAATTTTTATTAATACTTTATTTTTAAATATGGTACAAAATATTAAAAAAATTTAAATAAAAAAATTTATTTTAATTTTTATTTAATGTATAATTATTATTAGTAATAAAATATTTACTTTATCTTAAAAATTAAAATTAAAATTTACGGTAAAGGTTTTGCAACTTATTCTTTAAATTTTTTAAATTTTTCGATACTGACAAATATATAGCTGGTATTTATAATACTAGTCAGTATCGACCGATATTTAAACTCAATACTAAAAACCAATATTTCGGAACATTTTTTGATCAGTACATTACATATTTCATTCCGTTGGCTCTTCCTCGCCCAACCCAACTTGTTGCTAAGTATATGCTATCTTGAGTGCTCTTTTCCATTTAAAATTATTGATATAATCTAAATATTGTGTAATAAGTAGATTAAATTTATTTTTTATTAGTAAAAAAAAATACTCCCTTTTAATTTCATCTCACTTTCGATAATTTTCACTCAAAATAAACTTAATTTTTTGTAATTTTATAAAGTTTTAAAATAAATATTAAAGTTTGAATAATTGTTCAAATTATAATAGTCTTTTTAATTAATCAAAATTATTAATGTGCATTAAAATTATTAAGATAATAATTAAACCAATCTCAAAATGTGAATGGTAAGATATTTGAACTGCCAAATAGTTTATTTGAACTTGTATTATTCCTTCCTTATAAACTTAATCAACATATTAGGTCCGATCATAATTATCTACATTCAATTCGATTAAATTAATTGAATAGTATTATTTTTTTAAAATTCAATAATTAAATTGGTACAAACTGCTTTTTACTTTTTGAACCTATGCTGCTGAAAAGAAGGAAAGAGATACAAGAAGAAGGTTTAATGGAGGAAACCAAGGCCTCTACG
>JANZXR010000008.1:3972319-3989717 GCA_027575705.1 Erythroxylum echinodendron | reverse complement strand
TTAAATAGCAAAACAAAGCTAACAGTTTAGCTATTTACAAGGAAACTAACTCTGCTATTCAATAGCAGCTAAAACAATAAAATAAATCAAAACAGAAACTGATGGTAGACTTATTCAAAGAATTATAAACGTAACGTGACATAAATTAATTAAAGTAAACTCGACAAATCTAACCAAATTTGAGGGAAAGCAAAAATACTAGGAATGATTCCAAGTCATAAATGGATCAACTAATTCGGTTAATTGCCAATCCTGAAAGTAATAATCATATTTGCCAAACTGAGATAGGTAGATCCAAAAAAAGCCGCATTGAAACTTCCAACTTGTCCTTTTAAAAATATTTTCTCGAGATAACATCGCATAGTTTTGGTAATAAATCTAAAAAACATTACCGAAATAATATTTTCTAGTTTGAGTTTTCAAATTAGCAATTCGCATGTAAGTAGGGATGGTAAATTGTGGGCCGACTCATTCGACTCGACCTAATTTCGACGTAGGTTAATCTCATCATAAGCTGAGATTGCTTGACCTAAAAAAAAAACAAAATAATGTTATTTTTTATTTTTTTTTACTAAAGTCGGCCAGCTCATAACTTATTGGGTTAAGGGACAGGGCAAGCAACCTATAAGTCGAGCCGATTATCCCTACATGTAAGTATTTTTTTGGAACTAAAGCCCAAGGTTTAGGATAGATCTAAAGGACTGCCTTAATATAGAAAGCTAAACGGTTTGCGCAGGTTAAAGAAGAGTCATCAATTATATAACGATTCAAGAAAAAGTTATCAGTTATGATAAGTTGGTTTCGCTTAATTAGTTTCAACTCCTCACTTAAAGCTCTTATTTGTAGGGATAATAATTTAAGTTCGGGGTCGATCAGGGCGGGGATTAACAAAAAAATCATCCCGTATAATTAGAGATGGGACAAATATAATCCCCAAGATAGAGTTGGAGATACAGACAGATTGAATAATCCCCGTCCTGTAGAGATCTCCGTTTACAATAATTTTAGAAATATATTATATTTTTTAATTTTATACTCTTTACTATATTTGAGAATATACTGAATATTGAGAATTTGATATTATAGTTTAGGAAGACTCCTGTTAAATTTTTCAACGTAATGACTTTTTTTATTGCATCATAGTATATTTTATGGAAGTGTAATATAATCATATAAACTAACTTTATATGGGTGCAGGGTGAAAATTCGGATATTCGGGTCCCTGTGGGAACTTCACAGAGATCTCAGGAATGAGAAATGAGACAAAAATATCTTCACTTCGGAAGTCAGGGATCGAGGATCGGGGAGTGGGGGTGCCGGGACTGGGTTGGAAAGGTACTTCCCGCTCCCCCCCCACCTTGTTGCCATCCCTACTCATTTATAAGGAGGTCTTGAGTTCGAGTCATTACAAAGAAAGAGAGAGGGAAAATTTTCCCTGTTGATGATTATCTAGTCTTCTGGGCATGCTCCTTGACGGAATCAATTGCGGACGTCTTCACTTCTAGCAGTGTGGGAGTTAAAACTCTAGGAAATTTGGGGTTGATAGGAAGGTGATTCTTAGCAAGATAGTGATCAATCAGCAGCTGACCAATTATTATGTGACGACTTTTTGTACGCAGAAGTGTACAGGCTACGTAAGAACATAAGGAACCTTAAGATCCATATTTACCGCTTTTAGAATTCTTAAGTAGAATCTTAAGAACTTAAAATTATTTCAACGAAGTTGAAATACTTAATGTATAAAAAAAGGTTAAGAATTATATGCTACTTTCATTTAATATTTTATAAAAAGATTATTTTTATGACTGCGTTACGTTACTGATTGTTACAGTACTCGCCCTCAAAAGTTTGGGATAATTTTAATAATATAAAAGCGAAATTAATATAATAACAACAACAACCTGTTCTTTTTCTTTTATTTTTAAGAATATAAAAGCATATTCTCTTTCCAATAACAAAATAGTCCTCACGCCCATCTTCTATCGTTTTATTTATTTATTATTAAGAAAATATACGGCGAAAGCTGGTTGTTTAAATTACTTCCACGCGGCGTGTTTTGATTGGTCCAGCCAGTCCTTGAATTCCGAGTTTGTAATTTTGAATTGGGCCATGCTCTGTCTTTGATAGACCAATCAAAGTAAGCCGGCTATGGAAAATGTATCATCTTCACTTGCGACCTCAGCAACGGAATCTTCCGAAGCCAAATGCGTTCACACTTGAGGATAATGATATTTTCCTAGGTTTGAAAGCTTCACCTTAGCTTTAAGAAGTGGAAATGACTAAAGTATCCTTTCGCTTGTTTCTATTCGCTACAGCTGCTTCTCATTTTAAACTTTAGATTAAAAGTGTTCTTTCATGTCATGTTGTTGCCGAGGTAAAAATGTAATGTCACGTAAAAGGGTTGATAATTTTCAATTATAATAACATAAAATTTTATTCATAAAACAAAATTGAATTAAGAGACTCTAGAATACTATAATGTTATATATCATAATTTTAATATTTTCTTATAATCATTTTTCAATTTTATAAGTGGATCTAAAATAATTTTAATATTAATTAAAAATAAGATTGCATATTTTTTATCTCTCCACATTTTACATATTAGCAAAATTCTTATTAGAATGTTATTATTATTTATCATAACATTCATATAGTCATCATCATTAGCATCTAATTAAAGTTATGCATAAACGCAAAGATAAGGTTAATATAATATAAGAAGATGATAGGATATTTAGAAACTATTCCACGTCTATGACATGAAAAGAATCAAAGGCATAAAAGAGGTAAGTTAAGAAATGAATATCAGGCATGCTTGTAGAATAGCTATATACAAATTATGTAAAGAAGAAGTCTATTAGAAAAAGACAAAGTTAAGAATAATTTGTTCTTTTTATAGTTTATAAATTTAATAGAATTTGGAAAATAAGTGTCAAATTAAATTAAATAATTTTATTTTAATTTGAATTAACTATTTCAAGTCTAATTAAATTATAAAGTTGAAATTTAAATTTTGGTTTTTTAGTTCAATCTCAATTTGAAAAGTCAGACAGTGTTCAACATCACAGAAAGTCTACGGTGAAGTACATCTTGTCCAATACCAACACTTGAATATAATACACTCGAACGCACCCTAACATCATCGTTTTTAAATTATGTCCAGGTACATAGGGATAGTTTGGTCACATTACGCTAAATTTCACTGTGTTTCGTCTTATATCTCCTTTGACCTTAAATGTTTTGATTTCACCTAACCACTTGGCATATACGATCATCGCATTTCTAACTTCACATCTCAGCCTTCCATTTCAGGAACGGATAACATCCGCAAGTTCATCCCAATCACACGGCTAATAACAATTTACTGGAACATTCTAACCCTTCAAACCCCTTATATTTGTCCTAGTGGAGGTAGGGCTTGTGTTCTACTCGTGTCAGTCCCAAGCCCCATTCTTTACTCTTCATTTCTGAAAGGTACGTTCTCGCCCCTGTCTTTTAGATCTCTACACTCTCACACTCACTATCTTTATATGATGATTTGGAGGCGATCTTAGAATCATTTTACTTGTCGATCCTGCCGTGTAGATCTGATCTGTAGTTATTTCTTTTCGTGTTAGTAGAAGTTTCATACTGTTTGGTAATTCTTGAGAAGCTGTGGTTCGGTTTTATTTTTTTGCATATTTTTGGGATTTGACCTAAAAACTAGTTGTTTGGTTGTTCGTGATGTAGTATAGTTGCAGAACTAGGGAAAATGACGAAGAACTATCCAACAGTGAGCGAAGACTATAAGAAGGCCGTCGACAAGGCCAAGAAGAAGCTCAGGGGATTGATCGCTGAGAAGAACTGCGCTCCGATCATGCTTCGTCTGGCGTAATGATCTCTCTTTGACTAACTTAACTTTTGTCTGTTTGTGCTGCCTTATCTTTTTTTAATATTTTATTCCATGTTAAAGTGAGAATTGATTGGGTGGTTTTGTGCGATTTCAGATGGCACTCAGCTGGGACCTACGATGTGCACTCCAAGACAGGTGGGCCATTCGGGACCATTAGACACCCAGCGGAGTTGGCTCATGGAGCCAACAATGGGCTTGACATTGCTGTGAGACTCCTTGAGCCCATCAAGGAGCAGTTCCCTATTCTCTCCTACGCCGACTTCTATCAGGTACGGTTCCTCATTTTGCTTGCTCCTTTTTTACGAAGTTTTGGAAAGGTCTTGTTTATTTTTATTGATTCTTTCACTTAATGCCTTTTTTTTCCGTTTCTTGTTTTGGTAGCTTGCTGGTGTTGTTGCTGTGGAAGTCACTGGTGGACCTGAAATTCCATTCCACCCTGGAAGGGAGGTTAGTGTCGTCTTTTCTTGGGCTTTTCGATTGTTGAAAGTAATGCGCTTATCCCGTCTGTTTGTGTTTTAATATTAAGCAAATAAACACCCTATCCCAAAATAGAAGGATAATCAAATTCCAGATTCTAAATGTGCGTGTTAATGGCTGGGTAATCTCATGTTTGTGTAATCTGTTTTTGGTAGAGGCCGGTGTGATGAGAGTTTAGTCTCCTGAATTCATCTTGTGCTAACGATGATATTTTGATCTCAGGACAAGCCCGAGCCACCTCCTGAAGGTCGACTTCCTGATGCTACTAAAGGTCAGTAAGTTTGTTAGGTTGTGGGTTGTTGCATGATCGTTTTTGTTGGGTTGACAATTTGGATTAAATTGTGTTTGTCTTAATTACTTGTTTAACCTCGCCTTGTTCCACTGTTGCAGGTTCCGATCATTTGAGAGATGTGTTTGGCCACATGGGTTTAAGTGACAGGGACATTGTTGCTCTTTCTGGTGGCCACACTCTGGTAAGTGACCCAACTTACTGAACATTTCTTGTTCATGTTTGATGTGTTACTGATTCTTGTAAGCTGGTCATAAAATGATTATTTCAGGGTCGCTGCCACAAGGAACGCTCTGGTTTTGAGGGTCCGTGGACCACAAACCCTCTTCAATTCGATAACAGCTACTTTAAGTGAGTGCGATGCATCTCTTGCATGTTTTGTACATTCTGATGTCATGTTTATAGAAACCCAACTTCCTTGCATGAGTGGGTTCAGGAGCTTGATGGTGTGTGTTTAATTTGTTAGGGAGCTCTTGACTGGGGAGAAGGAGGGACTGTTGCAGTTGCCATCTGATAAGGCTCTTCTTTCTGACCCTGTATTCCGCCCATTTGTTGAGAAATATGCTGCGGTAGGTGTCTTTATCTTTGGAGTTTAATTATTCTTATCTATTCTGTTTATTGTTATGCGAAACAAGTTTGCTTGTTGACATGGTTTTGATCATTATGTCATCCGCAGGATGAGGATACTTTCTTTGAAGATTATTCCGAAGCTCATCTTAAGCTCTCTGAATTGGGGTAATCTAGTAATTCGACTTCCTCTTCTGACCCCAGTTCCTTGTAGGTTTTTTGAGGTTGGAGAACTGAATTGGTACTTGCGTGAAAATTATTGTAATGCAGATTTGCCGATGCCTAAGCTGATGAAGAGGAACCAATCCACAGCAATTTGTGTGCCCTGCAGCCTTTTTGCTACTTGTAGTATCACGATGATTTAGTATGTGCTGTTGTTGCCTTGGTGGATGATTAAGTTAGTGTTTGCTTTTGGTTTGCATATGATCAAAAATGAAAACAGTTAGAAACAATGCTTTGTCACTCGGGATTAAATAACAACATTTTTATTAGACTCCCGGATGAGTCGTGCCGCTTCCGTACGGCCTATCTCCATTTTGATTGTTGCATTGTTCGAGTAGCGCCATACTTTGGGATCCTTGGGGAAGATTTGAATAGGAAATGCTCAATATATATGCTAGAACGTAATCGTTTTTCCATGTGTTTTTAAGAAGTTAGGCACGTATTGAACGCACTTTTCCATTTCAGTACTTATACGGCTAAACCAGTTTTTGGGTCAATTATGACGACTGCAAACATCCCCACAATCTCCACTATAAGAATAATTCTGTGGGCGATCAAGATAAAACAATGAGAGCAGGTTGAAACCCCCTGTTCTCTCTCGAGTGTACGAAAGCTGAAGTTTCCTGTCCTATACGCTCTGTTAACATTGCTTACCAGCATATGTGGAAATAGATTGCTGTAATTTTCAAGTCTGCCGAGTTTTCTACAATTCTAAACAACTCAGCCGCCGAGTTTAATTTGTGACACACCACATTAGTTTCCATGTTACAATTGTGCAATCATGCATTATCCATCGTACAGCACCAATTTCGAAGAGATAGTAACTCGTTCAATGTTATTTTATTTTTGAATAAATGTTAATTTTTGAAATTTTATTTGTTTTTTTAATTTGAAATGTATCTTATTAATTTGCACAATATAATACTTTAAGAAAGGAAACGTGAGAAAATCCATCTTTTTCCTATAATTGTGGCAGAATGTTTCGACGGTAATCTCTATGAACAGTATATAACTATGTGACGGTATGAGATTGGATAAACCTTTGGTGCTTGTCAGGCCCATAAAATTTATTTCATACGTGCCTTTTTGTTTCGCCAGAATAAAAGTTGATAAGTTATATTTTAAAATTTATAAATTAATTACAATTTTTAAAATACATTTAGCAGTAAATAAGTAGTTATCCCAAGCACCACTATTTATATATTAATTAGTTGTTATGTTGTCAGTAATAACTCCTAGAAATTTTGACCGTTACTGAAAACAATATTAACTCACATAAATTTGGTATTTATTTATTAAAAATTATTAAAAGAAATTAGATAAAATCGTTTTAGGTTTGTGGCCTGCAAGATGATGAATAGAAGACAAGGAAGGAAACGACTACAACGTGAAGTCCGTCTGTCAATCCTTTCTGTTTCATTTGATATTTTAACAACTAATTAA
This sequence comes from Erythroxylum echinodendron, assembly GCA_027575705.1. Lineage (NCBI taxonomy): Eukaryota > Viridiplantae > Streptophyta > Magnoliopsida > Malpighiales > Erythroxylaceae > Erythroxylum > Erythroxylum echinodendron. The sequence goes on along the minus strand of JANZXR010000008.1, from coordinate 3,982,824 downwards.
TTAATACCAAAAAAAAATCGTCTGACCCAAAACTAGTCCAGCTGGGCCCTGATGGGATGGAGGGTCCACATACTGAGAGACCGAAAGAACACATTGGCCGTCTGATCAAAATAAAAACACAGAAACCAGACAATCAACGGTGAAGATTGAGTGGGAGCTGTTGAAGAGTTTCTCTTTCTCAACAAAAAGGATGGCAGATATCGGTAAATAAGAGAAAACCAATGGCAAATATGGAAAAAGGGAACATTAACTTGGCAGCAAACGAGCAGCAACCAAGCAGGCCAATAGGCCATACATATCTGTTTCGTCCTTTAAAAACAGCTCTTTGAGGTTTTGGCTTCTTCTCTCTCTTTTTTTGTATCTAAGAGCTGCGCTTCCTTCAAGCACATCGTCTCAGACCTTCTCTCTCTCTTTCAGTGTCGGCCCTTGATTTCTCGATCTCTAAGATGTAAGTCTCTTCTACAGCCTCCTTTTTTTTTTTCTCGATGTCACAGACCTCGCAATCTTCGTCTTATTTACAGAATCCCTAATTTTTTCTGCTCCATATTCCTGTGGCTTTAGATCTGATAAAAACGTTTTTCTTCTTCTTTTTGATCTGTTTTTTCTTTTCGATTTACTTTTTTTTGTATGCAACTGATTTGGATCTTTTTTAATTTTATGGTTATTTTTTAATTACCAATCTTGATCTGCGATTTAGCTGTCTTGACGTGTAATCGATTTATCTGCGAGTGTTTGGCGAAAGTAGTGATCATGTTGGGTCTGTGATGGGTTTGAAAATGGTGCTCTTGTGAGTGTGAGGGTGATGTTTTAACTTTCGATTTGAAGTTCTGCGTTGCGAAAGCTGTGCCCTTTGATTCTTTGGGTTTGGGGGTTTTTATCGGGTTTTGATTTTAATCATCACTAGTATGCTGTATAAATTTGTTTATTTTCGCTGCAGTTGCTCTAATGCCTAGGTAAGAGCTTTATTCCGATCAAAGTGATTGTTCGTAAGGGAGCTTACTGTCTAATGTTCCCGTGAAATAGTATAACGATTGAAAAATTCTACCGCTGGTTTTACCTTGAAGCGAAATTCAGCTGAAGTTAACCTGTGTTTTTCTTTTTATTCAGTTTGACTTGCTGTTTAGCAGCATTAAGTGTTTGTATTGGAATACTAATGGATGTACTATCGATGATCTCTTTATTTTAGGGCAACCATGATTAACGAAGGAGAAAAGACCTGCCCACTCTGCACGGAAGAGATGGATTTGACTGATCAACAGCTCAAGCCTTGCAAATGTGGTTATGAGGTTTGTGGCTTTAATTCCCTAGAATAGAAATGTTCCTTGATGTAATTATCTTTGATGGAAATTAAATGTTAGAAAATATGATATTGGCTTACATCTGGGGACTTCTTTGAGAGAAGCTATCGTATTGCAGTTAGTCCTGTGTATTTTTGGTGTGTGTGTGTGTTTGTGTGTATAACTCTGTGCACTTCCTTGTCTATATATAAAGACGATGGCATACCTTTTACGTTTCAGTCAGCTGTCAGTTATACGTTGTGTCTTGATCATTGTTTGTGACACAAGCATAGGCATCTCCCATGAATCCTTACTTTCCAGGGACATTGGTTGCTCGCTTTGAAATCTTGTTCACAAGAATAAACATGAGAAATTACTTCTGGTCAACTACCTTTGACTGTCCTGTTGACAATTAGAAAAAATCAGAAGTATTAGGAAATTAAGATGTTGCTAGGAGCCAATAGGGAGACTCATATGGTCAAGTGCCTTCCACTTCCTGATTTCTATGTTTCAAACATTAATGCTGTAAGAGGCGAATATTGTGGATGCAATTTTCTGAGTTGCATGACCTTATTGCAGATATGTGTATGGTGTTGGCATCAAATAATGGACATGGCAGAAAAGGATGATACGGAGGGACGGTGTCCAGCATGCCGGACTGCTTACGACAAGGAAAAGATAGTGGGGATGGCTGCAAACGGTGAGAGGTTGTTCTTTGTATAAAGTTGACTTTTGAAATTTGCCCATTTTTGTTGTTCTTTTCCTCACAGGACTGGTATTTTCACAGATTGGTGGCTGAAGTTAGTATGGAGCGCAAGAAGCCTCAAAAGACTAAGACAAAGCTATCTGAAGGAAGGAAACAGCTCAGCAGTGTGCGCGTGATCCAAAGGAACCTTGTATACATAGTTGGGCTGCCACTGAATCTTGCAGATGAAGACGTAACCCCCTTCCCTTGCATTCTCTCCTTCACCTCTTCATTTTTATCCCAAAGCATTTGCTGAATAAAATTCTCTGTATTTTGAGCAGCTACTCCAGCGCAGGGAGCATTTTGGTCAATATGGGAAGGTCCTAAAAGTATCTATGTCTCGGACAGCAACTGGTGTCATACAACAGTTTCCAAACAATACTTGTAGTGTGTAGGCACCTTTTTTCATGTCTTTCATACTCAAAATATGTCCTCATTGTTTAACTTACTGTGTTCTTTATGTACGATTAAATAAACTTGGTTGGTTTGATGAATTCCTTCAAGGGTTTTTATGTTGTAGAGTTATTTTGTTATGCTGTAATCTGAACTTTCATATACTTGTGTGGTTTTCGTGACAACATAAGGGTTTGTATAATTTTTGGTGATTTTGTGGGGTTGACAATCACCTTGGTTTATTCTCCTTTTTATTTGTTGCAGATATATAACTTACTCAAAAGAGGACGAAGCTATTCGTTGTATTCAGTCTGTACATGGGTTTATCTTGGATGGTAGATCTTTAAAGTATGTTCATTTTTGACTCTTCAGATCTTCTATCTTTTGAAATAGGAACTGGTTGTATGAAATGTTTGATTGGCATGTGTATTTCCAGGGCATGCTTTGGAACCACAAAATATTGTCATGCATGGTTGAGAAATGTGGTATGAGCTATAATCCTTTTTCTCCGTTTGAGTTACTTTTAGCAAATAATTAAATCAGAAGCTGTGAAGTAACTCAATATGAACTTCTGTTTATCTCAGCCTTGCACCAATCCTGATTGTCTATACTTGCATGAGATTGGTTCTGAAGAAGATAGTTTTACAAAAGATGAGATAATTTCAGTTTATACAAGGTATATCTATATTTGTTGATGACTTGCAAGCTCAAGCTTCTTGTTCCCTCTTTTTTCCCTCTGGTTTATCTTCTGAAATGAATGCTGAAATAGCTATTATTTAGTAGATGAATGAGGTCCTCTTTCTGTTCAATCCTTTATCCATCATGGCAGTCTTCTTCTCACTCTCCTCACTTGTTTACCTTTACTGTCATTTGTTCATCTATTCATATTGGAGAGGGACAAGTAACAAGGAGGAAATTTTAGCCACTATCGGCCTTTCTTAAGATACCTTTTGTTGGGATCTTTTAATTGATTAAGCTTACATGAGATGAGTAAAACGGAGTTATTCTCCAAGCTCTTATGTTCAGATTTTTTTATTCCTCAGCTTCTTCCAGACTTTAGATTTATTGCTTTGACTGTCATACCGTAGTCCGCCTTTTTGCATTTTGTTTCATGGATTAAATCTAGTGTTATGGTTAGATGATTGATTAATACTTGGTGATGTTGAAGGAGTAGAGTTCAACAAGTGACTGGTTCAACAAATAGTATGCTTAGGCGGGCAGGGAGTGTTCTGCCTTCCCCTGTAGATGACTATTGTGTCAATGGCTCTGTTCCTGCAGCAAAACCAATTATCAAGAATTCTTCAAATGTAAGTTCAATTTATTCCTGAATAAATAGATGTTGACTTTTGAACCAGATCACTGGAGAAGTCTTGACTATCGATGCACACCTGAATTTGACAACTGTAACTTTCTTGCTTACAGAATACTATTAATTCAGTAAAAGGTTCACCTCCAAATGGTAGTTCTAGTAGATCCGCAGCACTTCCTGCTGCAGCTTCATGGTATGCCATTTACTTGCTGACAATAACTTAATTTAGATTGGTTACTGTCTAACTATTATTCAACATGGCAGGGGTACGCGAGCTTCAAACCACCCTCTAGTAGTAAGTGTGAATTCAAATGGACCCACCAAGCCTAAACCAGACAAAGCTGGTGGTACATCAGTATTATCTACGCCAGTTGCAAGTACATCCCAGGTTTCTTCATTGCATAATGAAATAGGGCAAAAGGAATCTTGGAATGAAGAATGCCAAGTCATAAATGGCAAAAGTAAACTGGATATTTTAAAACCTGTGAAGCAACTTGGTGCAGATTGTCAAGCCAGAGGAGCAGAGAAACTAGCTAAAAGTGTTGCTGCTTCTACTGTTTCTGTCACATCGACTAGTCTGTCTTCTAAGAGTGATTGGGGTACTTTTGTGACTCCTAATATAGGAAACACCATTGAGCATAATACGGATTCTTGCAATGATGAAGATGAGATTGCCATAACTGTTGGAAATTTACAGAAGTTAGCCTCTGATATGTCTGGTTTGAGCGTCCACACAAACATCAAAAATGAAATCTCTGGATTAAGTAGATCTAGCAGTTCGTTGTCTGAACATAATGTGATCAAATCGCCTGAGTTTCTAGGGTTACAGCATCCCTTCACTCAACATTATAAAGAACAATTACCATTATCAGCTACCGATGATGCTGCCTTGTCTGTTGATGGAACATCTGTGCAAAGGGAACAGTTTGATTGGAGAACAAATCCACAAACTCAGGCAACTACGATATCTCAAGCTGAAATGGAGGATATAATATCATTTAACAATCAAAGACTGAAGGATCCTGAATTTATGTCTCGCAATAGTCCACTGAATTCAGCTAATTCTCTACATGTTTCAAGTCATTCTAGGTCTCATTCTTTACAGCAGAATGATATTATTAGTGTTCTGGAAAATGGAGTAGGTGACAACACATTTCTACGTGCACCTACCAATTTTTTCTCATCTAATGGTTACTCTCAGAATTTGATTGGCAGTTTAGAGAGATGTGTAGAGAGGCCAGTTTTGCGGGCAAATGAAGAAAGGAAGGATGTCGTGAGATTACAGAGTGAAGCTGATAGCACTGCTGCTTTGCATGCTGGTGAAAGCAGCATAATTTCAAACATTCTATCATTGGACCTCAATTCATGGGATGAGTCATTAACTTCATCGCAAAGTTTGGTCAAATTGTTGGGTGAAAATGATAGACAATTTAATTCGTTGCAAATGCCAAATTCTTGGAAAGCACAAAACAACAGTCAATCTAGGTTCTCTTTTGCTAGACAGGATGATTCTAGAAATCTAGATGGATCTTTTAGTGCCTTCAATCAGTTGCCACAGAATCACGATTTCAGCCAAGATTTTGTTGGGAGCAGAAACTTATATATGGATAAGCCTGGGATGGCTAATGGTATCTCTTCCAGAAATTTTGAGGAATCAGAGTCTTTTTCCAATAGTTCCTCTGTCTTCTCTCATAGGCCTTTTGGTGAGTTCTTTCAGAACTTTTAAGTTTGAAATCTAGTCACAATTTTCGGTCTTAATTGCTTACAGTTTCCATTAGCCTAGCTTTTTATTGTCTTTCTTCCTTTTGCAATTACATTAAATTTGGTAATTGTTGAATATTTGATGATCATTAAAAGTTAATGTGCCATAAGTTGGTATGAGCATTTGGCAACTTATTTTTCTTTTTTGGGCTCTCAGCTGGTTCCAGAGCTCAAGTTTCTGCTCCACCTGGGTTTTCTGTGCCAAATAGAGCTCCACCCCCTGGCTTTTCTTATCACGAGAGAATAGATCAGTCTTTTGACGCTACTCCTGGTCAGTTGTCATATTACTATTCATATCATTTAATCCGAAGTTCTACTTCCTAATCTCTCTTATTTTATGATCCGTTTACAGGGAAGCATTTGCTCGACCCTTCATTGTTGAGAAATTCATACCAGGCTCCTCCAATAGGAAATATTAGTGACAGTAGAGACATTGAATTTATGGATCCTGCAATTCTGGCTGTTGGTAAAGGGAGACTTCATGGTGGGATTAACCATCAAGGCCTAGATATGAGATCTAATTTCTCACAACAAACAAGTACCTTTGAAGGTGAGGCGAGACTTCAACTTATGATACAGAGATCTCTCTCTCCACAACAGAACCCCAGACACACTGACGTTGGAGATGGCTTATCTTCTCTTGATGGTTTTTATGGAATTTCTTCAAGGTTTGTTGATCAGTCACAAGTAGGCAATCTATCTCATTTTGGACATTTGTCCCTGCCACAGTCTAGAAATGGGATCACATCAAATGGCTACTGGGATGGCTGGAATGATGTTCAGAGTGGAAACAATGTAGCTGTGACGGAGTTCCTTAGGAATGAGAGACTGGGATTCAACAAATTCTATGCTGCTGGTTACGATGATTCGAAGTTTAGAATGCCCAGTTCAGGGGAATTGTACAACAGAACATTTGAGATGTGATTGCAGAGGCACATCACTTGGTCACCAAGGATTAAAAGAGAGACTTCGTTACCACTGATCAAAAAAGGACGATCTAGCTGTGAAGTGTCCATATCTTTTACTGAAGGAATGGACTGGCTTATGAAGGGTCTTGTTGGGCAGCCTGATGAAGGATCAAACTCCCGAAAACTGGGGTCCCAAAGGCAGCAGGTGAGTGTAAACTTTTGCTTCGTTCTTTATGGTTAATTGTTTTTTCTTTTTATTTCTCGGATTCTGTACCAAATCAGTTCACAAACTTGTGGTCTCTGTTGCTGTAAGTTGCCAAGTCAAACTGGGGTTCGATATTTGCGAGAATGCAACTACGCACATACCAAGTGCTTTTTCCTTTTGGGAGAATTATCATCTGATGAATTCATTTATATTTAACCACCTAGGAAGAAAGTTCAACGTGATAACTTCCATACGTGTGCATCCATCTCAACTCTAATCGCTGGTTCGTCTTTGTCATGTTCGCAGGTGAAGCAAAGCCTCGAAATGAAGATTGCAAATATGAGACGGGTTGTGTTCTTGGATCGTAAACTAATTGTTACAGTGCATTAACGTGAGGATTAGTTTTCCCCCTTATCATGCAAAACATTAACCTATTGTTTGGGCTGATACAGCACTAGATTGAAGAGCTCCCATTACGTGATAGTTCCTTTTTCAATTAGCATTACAGGTTTTATTTAACTCGTAACCTGCTTGCTGAAATCACATGGCCTGGATTTGGGCTAATCATGCTGGACCAAAGTGGAACGGTTTTGATTTTTTGTCTGTCTGTTTCTTCTTTACTTCAAGCTTTGCCCAAGTTTGATGCATAACTATGGAATGAGTGAGTGAGTGAAATATAAGGTAAAGTGACATTAGTTATATAGGAGGATGAGATTTTTCACAAATTAACGTGACTGAAATCAAAGTCTTAGACAATATTCAATAGTTAGAATGTAACTGACCTATTTTTAGTTCTGTATATTTTGTTCCAAAACAAAAAATTGTCATTTCTTTCAATGTAGCTGACGCGCATATGCGATTATTTTTTTGCAAGTTTGATGGAAATATTCATTAAACTTGTTATCGTCCTATCCATTTGGATCACCGTTATATCTTGCTGCATCATATTCGTTGGTATAATCAATCAATTAAAAGTTAAAAACAACCCTACCAAACATAATATTACTGCATGTCACCTTATTGTTAAAAGAAATGAAGTACTAATCATTAGGGTCCATTATATTATTGCATGTCACCTTATTGTTAAAAGAAAAGGAGGAAGTATTAATCATTAGAGTCCACTGTATAACCTACTTTTATGTTGTAACAACTAAGGGTACCGTCAAAATAGATCACTGCCCAGCAGGACACGGTAGAATCTTCGTCATCAACGGGCGTTCCAAGTACGAAAATAAATTTTTATGACTTGCAACTTAAAAGATTGAAAGTTAATGCTTTTTTGGTGAGAGAGATTGTTACTTACTTTAATTTTGACAACAATAATTAGTCAAAAGGAATTTTATAAGTATAATTTAAATTAAATTCATCACTTGAATTTAAATCATTAGTTAATTAACTATTACGACGTATACTTGATAATTTAGTTAATAGATATCCAAAAAATAATAACTCCAATTTTATTATTATTAAAATAAAATAGTGGATTCTTCATCCAGGCACCTTATAACACATCAATAAAATCATAGATAAAGTTGGGGATAAAATGTAGGCCACAGACATTAAAGAAAAACTGCCTTCGTGTTGTGCAATATCAACCAAACAAAATCTGGGGAGTGTGTGTCTGTCCTATTCTGTGCCACATATTAATTGCCATTTTAAGCTTTGGATAAGAAACTGCACTATGCATATGTCAATGTCTATATCTATTGAAGCTTGAAAGCACTTCACCAACCCAAAGAGTCCTACCAGTACCATTAAAGGGAGTATGCTTAGTATAGTAGGAGAGAGAAGACAGGGGGAGTTCGCTCGCAAAATCCAACTGGGCTTTGGGCCCAGCATGTGATTGCAAATCCTTTTAACAATGAGAACCCAATGAATGATGAGAGAGAGAGAGACTGAGGGTTGTTCTCAATTTTACGAGGAAACAGATGACCTGTTTTTGTTACTTTGTGTCTGCTCTATTTCATAAATATACAACTATTCAATAAATAAGATAGAAAAATTAGGTGGATAGGTGCTCATGAAGTAGAGTAAGCACAGAGTATTAAAACATGTGATCTGAAGCTATTTTATGAGTAATATACATGATTATTGTGAAAAAAGAAAATGATTTTTTGCTAGAAATAAGCTTTGAAAAGATATTAAAATTTTGTAAGAAGAATAATATCATGTATGTCTTTTTATTTTTAGTTAATTTAATTTTATTAATTTTTCGTTCTATCACAAATAGTCTTCTTACCAACGAATGATAAGATTGCATACTACTATACTTCTATGTACCTTATGTATTTACAAGATTTTCACTAAATATTTTTGTTATTGTTGTTATAGTAATCATCACATATCAATAAGGTAAAACAAAAGTAATGATTACTATAAAAGTAATTCATAATCTAATATTAAAATTAAAATGTATCATTTTTTTTCCTCATATTTGTCAATTTGATTGAAAAATAGATGATATACTCATCTATAACAAAATTTAATTATATGTGAAACTAGGGAGGAACTCCATGTATTCATTAAGCTCGTGCCCTTACAAGGTTAAGGTAATTGGAATGGGGGCAAATTAACTGTATCCTTTATTGTGTGCCCTTTGTTCCTTTTTGATCTCAACCATTTAATTTATTGCACTGAATGGTTGAGATCAAATAAGTACAGAATAGGTACAAAATAAAGGGTATAAAAGATCTGCACCCAATTGGAATCCGCTAGTGAGAGAGTGACTGATCTTACAAGTCAATTTGGAATCCGCTAGTGAGAGAGTGACTAATCTTACAAGTCAATCACTCATAAATTTTATTGGCCCTATTAACCAACAAAGAAACTGTGATCTCGTTTCTTTGACCTACAAAACCAACGGTGGCCAAGGGGTGTGCCATTTTGCTAATACAATCTTTACTGTCCTTCTGGATACTGCAGATAGTATAGTGTTCTGAAGCATTGCACCTCTTTTTATTAATATTTTGTTAATAATAAGGTGAGATTTGAGTAACATTATTATGCACATTATTGTAACAACAATAATAACAATTAACAGCAATACTTGGTAGAAATTTTATTGAGATATAGAATTTGAAGAGATCTAATAGTTCATAGTATTATTTTTAATTAATAGAAAATATTTTCGATAGACTTACAAGGAAATTTTTTTAAAAATGATTTTAAAAGAAAAAGTTAAATACTATGCAAATAAATGCATAAATAAAATCAAGTGTAAAGGTAAAATTAAAAAATAAATCAAAATCAAAATAAAAGTAAAAATAAATAAAAAAATAAATAGACAAATAAATAAATAAAACAAACAAGTAATTAAAATAGAAAAATATGAAATAAATAAATAAAATAACTAAAGGGATAAGTAAAATAAATTAAAGTATTTAAGGTAAATATAAGGCACAAGAAACGAACGAAAATAAAGGAAAAGATTCAAAAAGTCTATTAAAAGAAAATGACCTCTTTACGATAAAAGAAGGACATGTCTATGTAAAATCATTTACTCTTATTCTAATTAGCCAAAGTTTCCTATCGAGAGTTAAGTCCTTAATAAGCTCCAATATAGTCATATCATACCTTATCACCTCCACTTTATTCTTCCTACGACTTCCTCTTCTCTTATAGTCCATAAATACAATCTTTTCACATCTTCTTACTAGAGCATTAGGATGTCTCGTCTTAACTTGCTCGAGCCTCCTAAGTGTAACATCCCGTTCTCATATTAAGGGTTAGGACCCGAAATTTCAGTACATATGAGCTTAAAGAGATATTAAGGAAATGCATTTTCTTGCTCATGCATAATGTTAGCATATATGCACGTGAATATTGAATCATTGCACAAAAATAAGTGTACATGCATTCATTGACAACTTCTGGGCATGATTGATGTTAAATGTGATTTTATTGAAAA
>JANZXR010000008.1:3932366-3954729 GCA_027575705.1 Erythroxylum echinodendron | reverse complement strand
TAAATAAATAATTTTTAAATATAAATCACATATAATAGAATAAAATTTATTAAATAATTAATAATAATATTTTTATAATTAATAATAAAATAATAAAAGTTTTATTATTTTAAAATAGAAAAATATAAAAAATTATTTGTCACGATTGTGTGTGATTTTTTTTTAATATACGTGGGAGGGCCTACAGGCCAAGAAACACCGTAAGGAACAAAAAGCTCGTGGTTAAGGCGGGCGGAAAGGGAATTGTTGGGGGAATTTGTTGCCCCCTTTTCCAAAGAAACCTAGCTGTGGCATTACATCGTCGTGTTGACGAAGACTGCTAACTGTGACCTCCTGATGACCAATGTTAGGTGAGAGCAAGTGGGCTCGTGTTCTTGTGTCTCCCATTGCCGCCTCAGGTACGTAGAGTGGAGGGGTTCTGTGTATTGTTGTTTCCCCTGTGTGCAACTGGAAGCTCCGTTTGGCTAGGAAATTCGCAATTGCGTTGTGGGTTCTGCGGATAAATTAGAAATCCAGCTGTTGGAAATGCTGGAGCTGTGTTTTGATTTTGAAAACCAGAGGTGGGGCGAATCGTGAGGTGTGCGCCGATTGCAGTAGGTTGAAGGCCTCCTTGCAGTCAGTGAGCGTTGTCAGTGTTGAAATTCCTTGTACCGCTACCAAGGCCAGTCCTTTGGAGACCCCCCATAGCTCTGCTTCCAGAAGGGAGCAAGTTTCCAAGTGGTGAGAGAAACCCAGGAGCTATTCGCATTTGGCTGTGCAATGTAGCCTCCGCATGTCGCGTCCCTTGTAGTTGTGCGTGGCTTTTTAATTAGTTATGATTTATGTTTTAAAATCATAATATTAAGCCTCTTGTAACAATCATTTTAATATCACGGGTATAATAGTCATTTATTATACATTACATTCTATTTCATCCATCTTCGAAATAATGTTTCACTACGTTACATTATGAATCTTTCTATCCCTCCAAACAACTTTTCACTATATTACATTCTATTCCATCATAAATCGTTCCCTTCCGTTCCATTTCGTTCCCTTCTGTTCCATTAATTAACTTCCAACTAAAAAGGTCCTTAAGTCTATACATCCAAATGAACCTATTTGCTGAAAGTTTTCACAAGATTAATGCCTCGGAACATAATCCTAAAGGGATTTGGAATATTATTTATTTTATACATAGTTATTTAATTAATTAAGCTATAAAATACAAATTAATGAAATAAATATAGTTTACAAATGATATTACAACGAGATATTGCACTTAATTAGTATCTCTAAATTATTAATATTCATATTTCTTTATTATGCAAAAATACTGGTACATATCATATTTCTTTATTATGAAAAAATAATCATTATTATGTACTAAAATATGACAATATTTATTATTAAACAAATGTATAAATACTTATTAGACTAAATCTTTATTCACTTGATGTAAGAATTTTATATAAAACAATAATTATGTTTCTATTAAAAATTCTAATTGTGATTCTTGTATAAGTAATCTTCTTAGACTTAATTTTTCCATGTATCTCATATCAAATTTGATATATTTTGATAATTATTATATTCTAATCAAGGATAATTCGTTTGGTATTGATCTAGTGATATACGATGAATTATATGAGTTTTACTATATAATTATTAATATATGGTTTACCACTCTAACTTTCAACTATTTTCTATTAATATTAACTTAAGAAATATTTACCTTTGGTGGTGGAATAACAATTTGAGCATACTTTCCAAATATTATTAAAAGAATAAGTTATTAATTTTCAAGAATTAATATGATTAGGCTAGTATAGATTACACTCATTTCGTATTCTATATCTAATATGGATATTATTTGATAAAACGATAGAATTATTTAAAAAATTATGTATAAAAATGTTAGTTAAAATTAATTTGATATTCTTAATATTTTAGTAGTCATGCGTGTGGTTAAATATTAATTTTGATATACAAATACAAATTGGTTAATTAAAAATTTAAAAAAAGATTTAATTTTAAATATAGTTTAAGGTTACAATTTATATTTATATTCAACATTTTTTAAAAAACTAGTTGATTTCTAAAAAGAAATTTAAAAGAGAAAAGATAATTTAATCAAATAATTAGACTTAATTTTAAATTTGAGAATTCAAATATAAAATATTCGATAAGTAAAACCTAATATGAGATTTTAGATCTCATTTAAATATTATTGATATTTAATTAAAATTAATTGTAAAATTTAAATTATTATTAAATTGAATTATTAAAAAATTTAAATCATATCATACGTAATCATAAGCTCTAAGATTTTTTTTAATCTACTTGTGTGGACACTATTAGAGATCGAATATTTGTAGGATTATAATGTTTCTAAATTACTCTATATTAATTTACAAATTAAATTGAGAGATCAAAATTAAATCCATCGATCCATTTTTTTGAGTTACATTTATGTTTTTGGGAATCCTTCCTTTCCAGATAAATGTTTGTCCGGTAAAAGAAAGCAGATCTTAAGAAAGCAGATCCGCTTTCTTAAGAAATCTCATACCAAATTACAGTTTACTTGCTGCCCTGTATAAAGAACTGCACTTCTTTCTTCCTAAGCAATCACAGAAGAAAGAAATTGCTATGCAGATTATCTCCGTACTTAATTCTTGATTTTATTTTTTCAGGGATTATACATACAAAAAGGAAAAGTTTTAAACAGAATGCACATTGTGACCATTCAATAGGATCATCGGTATATTTTCAACTACAGTACATTTCTACAAAGCGGACATGTCCTTTTCTTCTTGAACCACAGTTTGATGCAGGCTGTATGGTAAACGTGCTTGCATTTAGGTAGAACCGCACATTCGTCTCCTTCCCTGAACTCTTCCTGCAAACATATGGAACATGTATCACTCTTAGCTGCTATTTCTCTGTTCACGATAGTCACGAGCACATGATCTTCCAACACAAGTACAGGATCGTGAGTTATGGTTAACGAAGACCAACCACTACTTGCATATCCTGATTCAATATTTCCCACCAACACCAAGTTATAAGTTTCACAGAACAAGAGCCAGTAGAAAGCAAAACAAATTAAGAAAACAAGTCCCACCGCCAGTATAGATAATAGGGATAAACAAAATATGTCGACCCACGACCAATAGCCGTCAGCATGAGAAATTGCACTAGGAGCAGCCATTCCATCTATGAGTCTGAATGTGAAGAAACTCAAAGGTCCCATTCCAAGTTTACTTTACTCTCTCGTCGTAGTTGCGTGTATGTCTCTTGATCACCTTCGTGTTTGTATGCACTCAATAGAGATTTTATAGATACCACATTACTACTGGAAGTTAATTAGTTGTGTTGTGTATTGGATTCCAACTAGGAATAGGAATTTTTACATTAATTGTTCACCAAGATTGGTCCACAATGGGCTTTCCGTTTCCTATTGTGATTGGTATATCTCTGAAAATCAAGTTCCTCAAAATTAAGGTTAATTTTCTCCAACTCCTCAGGTTAATAGAAAACATAATTTACGGGATTAAAATCCTTATCGCCCATATCTCTTCCTCTTGTCTGATAGCTCAAGGGATTTGGAAGAGTGGATTTGCTATTTGTATCAATTTAAAGTTCCTTAATTTTTTTAGGTTTAATCTAGACATTGTACCTTTGATGGGTCACATTGCTGACTAAAAAGTCCTCAGTTAAAGTCTTCATTTACGATGTGACATGAATAGACATAAGAGAGCTTACTTTTATTAGTTAATCCATAATTAGTTTTATGAATTATTTCCATATATAAGAAGAAATGTGAGTGAGTTTAAAGCAACTAAAGGCATTTGAAGGTTCTGAAGTCTTCGGTCAAAGTGAGTGTTTGCTAGCATTGCTAAAAGACTGAAAAAAGGCTATTTTGCGGCCAGATGCATTCTCTAATCAATGACTAGTTTAGTACTAATAAAATACAAAACAGGCCATTGGATTTGAATTGAAATTAGAGATGTAATTTTTAAAATTTAAGGTCAGAACTTTACTTTTCGTAAGGAACTTATCCGATTTGAGCAGAATTTAATCTGAGTATAAATAATTTAAAGGTACTATTTTATAATTGAGACTCGTCTAAAATATCTCGTGAGTTAAAAAAAAAAACAACAAGAAGATTCTTATAATATGCAACATAAATAGTAATCTAATATTGTTGTTCAGAAACATCACTGTATCCTAGCATTTTTATAGTGCGACTCGTTTTAACGAGCAAAACGGACTTACTGTAGGAAGAAAATGAAAGTCAACGGGGATTGATTAATACGCTTGGCTTGTAGTCCTGTGAGCTCATAAGATAAAAGAGAAGACTTCATGAAGGAGAAGACTACAGGATGTTTCCTAAACCTAAACTTCTATTGCTAGTTCTTGATTACCATCGCCCTTGGACCTTGTTCATTTTTCCTTCAGGCGATCGTTTTTTTATTCCACACATGCAGGTCGGATCAGTGACCTAGTGAATGACGTCGTTTCCTTGTAATTGAGTTCCATCGCGATAAACACAAAAAAAATTAAACGTGAGTGACAATTTGTTATCTGATATCGTACGTTAGCACCAAGTGGTGAAAATGTGGACACACACAACAGACAAATGGTTATGGATAACTACCGAATGAAACTTTATCGTAATTACTCATGTCGTTGAACATTATAGTAAAGCTTTGATGTTGAATTTATGTGGCTTTCGTAATCATTGGCATCCGAATTCCAAAAGCGCAGTGTCTAACAACCAAAGTTTCCAATCTATAATTATAATAAAGAAAGCTGCAACTTTCTCTATTTTGCTATTAAACTACTCTACATGAGATGCATGCATGTCGCTCTCCAGACACCCAATTCGTTGGATGTGCTACACTTTTCGAGAAAGGAAATGCTCAAAGGGACTTTCTGAGCTTGGAATGGATAATCAGGTGAGGCTGTATGGAGTTTTCAGGTAATTGGGGGGAAAACTCTCTCCCCCGAGTGTGGTGCATTACTAACTCTTTATTTATCATATTTTGTCATTTTTTAAGAAAAAATAGTTGGAAAGCTTGTTAATTAAAATATTTCAAAGTAACAACACCTCCTAATTAACGACGAAGTTCTGAACTTTTATTTGGTTCTAAGTCTGCCAATTGTCCAGGAAAAATGCAGCTTTTATGTACAAATAAATGTATATATAACAGGCCACTAAAATTAAATTTTGTAGTACAAGAAAAAAAAAAAAAAGGAGCTACTGTGCGGAATTGGGGGTGTATATTTAGTTGGCACAGAACACTTCGATCCAACGGCCAAGTGGGAAAGGAAGAAAAACGGAAATAATATTGTAGACACCACAGATCGCATTAAACTAAGAAAATGACACGACAAGTTGCCATGCCTGAAGAGGGCCACCACCTTGTTTCTTTGTCTTTAAAATCCACATCAAATCGCATTAACATTGGACTTCCAATTTCCATCTCCTACTTTTCTTTTTCTTTTATTTTTTACGTGATTGAGGTTTATTAATTGAACGAAAGGAATCGAATAGAATATTATTTTATTACTTGACAAAGGGATTATAATAAAATTGAATAAAATAAAATAGAAATGGAAGATTTTATATTATATTTTATTTGAACATAAATAATAAAAATAAAAAATTTTCGATTTTAAAAATTTATGATAGAATATAAAATGATAAATAACCTTATACTATATTACATTATAAATCTTCCATCCAAATAATATTTCACTGTATTATATTATGAACCTTTCCACCTCTTTCGAACAACAATTTTCTAATATAAATCTTTCATCCAAACAATATTTTACTATATTACATTATGAACCCTTCTAACCCTTCCAAACAACAATTTTTTAATATTATAGCTATTTACATTCTATTTCATTATAAATCATTCTGTTCTATTTCATTCCATTCCATTTCATTAAAAATTTTACGTCCAACCAAACATAGCTTTAATCTAGAAGTCTTATGATCTTTTTAACTAGTTTTATTTAATTATCATTAATTTTTGTTAAAATATTTTAATTCACTGTTAAATATGTAATAATAAGTCGACAAATTTTTAGTAAAAAATAATTTTAAATATTTTGATAATTTTTTATAGAGATCCATATCCTTTACTTAAAATGTTATCCATTACTCTAATTTCAGAGTAAAATTTAAGGGAGTGTTTGTTTCTATTTTTATTTTAGATTTTCTCTTTTTTTTTTCAAATTCAGTAAAAAATCTTTTTGTTTAAATTTTTTGTTTCAATTTTTTGTTTTGATTTCTTCCTGTTTTCAAAATTTATGAAAACTATAAAAAGTGTTTTTTTTTCTGTTTTTGTTTTTTTATAAGATGATTTTCTATCATTTAAATATATATTATTTAATTTTTTAATTTTAATAAAGATTATGAATAATTTAATTCAAAATGATATACTTAATAAATTAAAATTAATTATCAATAAATTATGAATAATTTGATTTTATTTAATTTTTATAATTAAATTATACATAATTAAATTTAAAATATATAAATATTCAAATAAATTTAATTTAATAATTAAAATACATTTCAAATAAATATTAATTTATAAATAAAATTTTAATTTATAAATTATTTATTTTTATTAAAATAACATAATTTTATTAATAATTTGTTAATAAATATTATATAAGAGATTAAATAAATTTATTTAATTAAAAATAATTTATTTTTAAATTTTATTTAATATGTAATTATTATTTGTGATAAAAATATATCTACATTAACATTAACAACTAAATAAAATTTTGTTTTTATTTAAAAAATAAAAAAATTAAAAACAAAAGCTGAAAATTACAATAATAGAACCAAACGCCCCTAAATATTTTCTTAATCATGCGCACTCCTTTATAGTTGCGATTGTTTGGTTGGAAAGAATTGTAAGGAAGTTCCTCAATGCCGCCCCTATAGCACCTAATTATACACACCTTCTTTCTAATTAATGGGGAAATCATCACACCAAAAAGAAAAAGAAAAAAGTCACCAATGTAGCCATTCATTTATAAGCACGTGGACACAGTTTTATTTTCAACCGTCATTTTTACGAATGATTGAAAATTTTATTTTTATTAAAAATTTTGATCTGTCAAATTTATTGGTTCTATTTATTTTAATAATCTTTATTGTTAAAATAGATTAATTTATTAATTAAATTCTCAATTTTTATATATTAATAATTTTTATTTAATAAATTTTTTATAATTTTAACTTTAAATTATTACTAATAATTTAGTATGACTATGAAGAGGTTGGTTGGATCATTTCGCGCGAATGAAGTGAAATGTTGGTATCTTTTGTTTCCTTTTCCTTTACTTAGCCTATAAAATCAAGCCTGCTTTTCTCTTTCTTTTATCTCTAGGCTTCAACTCCTATCCTATCCATCACGCACGAGCCCCTTTCGGGGCTTTTCCTGTAAGCTTTCTACAGTTTCAATTCAGAAACACATGAAATCCCCTTCAACAATAGTCATCATCAATCAGAGCAAAGTTCTTTTCCCGTTAATTACTTTGTCTTCTTCTTAACCCAGCTTGTTCAGTTCTTTTCTTTTCTCTGCTGCTGCATAGAGTACACAACTGATAAAATTCTACTAATTTTCTTCGTTCCATCTCTATTATTCTCTTTTATGATGTTTCGCTTAATTCTGGCCAGGGTTTTGTTTTGATTTGTTTCTTTACTTTTTGTGATTACTTATTTTACTTCTTGGACTTTTTTCTCAGAGCATATATTTATGGCGGCCAATCCTTCTGCTTCCCAGAAGAACAAGAATACCAATTTTGTAACTCCTAAACGAGGCAACAAGATCAAAGCTCAGATATTTGAGAGCATGTTGAAAGCAGTTGGAATACTGAAAAGTGAAGGAAGTAGTACTAGTGGGGATGAGAACAGCACTCCGTCTGCAACCCCACGTCCAAGTGCCTCAGATGCCAATCCTAATGCTTCTCCGCCCTGATCTCCTATCATGGGTACACACCGACTTATTGGATCTTTGTGATCCATGTCCTACTGAGAGCTCCCTCCTCTACTATTGTTCATTATGTTGGCAAAAAAACACACAAAAAAAATTCTCGTCAAAGTTGTGAATGTGTCGTTTTTGGAACATTCACAGCTTGAAGTCGTAAACAGATGGCTCTTCCTGCTTGACTCTTATTTAAGCCAGTTCTAGCAGGCTAAATAACGCCCATCATCCTGTAGTTTTCCTGGTTTGTTGTCTGTTATTATGGTTTGGCTGAAGTTGTATACTTCTTGCCGTCTATTATTATGGTTTGGCTGAAGTTATATACTTCGTGGTCTTTGTTTAGCCCACTTCCATGTCATTTTTCTGAACTTTTAACGGGGAAATGATGTAGCCGGAAGGGGGCAGTTATAGTTGGTGTGTGTCGATTGCTGGTATGGTTATGTACTATTGTAAAATATTGGATTGGCTATGAATTTCGTGTTTGCCTTTACAATTTGTTCAACTCTTTATCCTTCCTCTTTCACTGTTGCTTTTAAGACTTGGAACAATGGCAAGAATCGATTGTCCTTGTTTGTCGTGGATAAGAGACTCACATCCGATGGGCATTTTAGATTCATTTTCGAAGCAAGAGACACTTGGTGATGGTTATTGGTTAATTATAAAGTTACAGGTTCCTTAATTAACAAGAAACATTTAATACGAGGAATGTTAATTATCAGCTTTAAACATCAGGCAGTCAGAGTATAAGACTTGGCCGGCCACTAGAAGCTGTGAGCTTTTAATGAACGACTTTCAACAGTTCTATTTGTACACTCTTTGATATTTGACTATATATGGAGGATAAGAGTTAATTAATTTCTCTTATTGCAAGCCTGAAAATGGAAAAAGAAAATTACCATGGATTCCTGAATATGTGACTGACGGACCTGGGTCCAGGCATCAGTCTTAAACCCTCCCTGATCTGATGTTACGAGGATGTCTCCTATTTCGATGGCAACCTCAGAAAGCAACTTTATTTATTTTTTAATATGAACTGCAACTGAAAGGCAGGTGATTAAGGGCAGCAATAATTTTGGCGGTTCAACTTGATGATTACGTGAAACCATTTTGATATATTACAGAAAACACGAATAACTACTCAAACCTTTGCCTTCTTTTTTGTTAGTTTTATCATTCTGTTTTCGTGCGTCCCAATACAATTATTTTTTCTGGTACAAGGCGGCGCGACTCGAGGGTCAACACAGAAGGTGACTAAGTCTACCCCAAAGGATTAAAGCCAATTCTCACCCACTTTTCACATTAAGGTTGTATTTAAGAACATTTCTTTTGAGTGAGGGCTTCGAAGTCTAGATTACTTGCATTGTTTACACCAACATGTGCCATTTTCACACAGAAATTTCAACTCCAGAAAGTTTTTAAGCATCTGTATCAACTAACTCATAGGAAACCTATGATACTGATGATAAATTTATAAAACTCAAGACTGGAGATTAAATCTGGTGTTGTTTGTCAATCTTTATTATTACTACTAGATTCGGATTGTGATGATCAGACCTTTTGAAATAAAGCCAGCAAACTTTTCAACAAGAGTACTTTCTGGTTTATTAGGTTTATTTACAAGTGAGATAAGAAGGCAGTCAGGGTCATAAAATAAGGTAAAAGATCGCTCATGTTGCTCAAAAAGTTGATAAACAAAACTTGGGTAATTGTCAGCTCTATTCATATTGTCCTATTGTATATTCTGAGGAAATCTTACTTTATGTGATAGATATCTCAAGTTCGTACCTTTTCAACATCTCTGGCGGCTTGAAAAGAGCCAACAAAAGGCTTTAATTTACAGGTGCTACAACTACAGATTATTAGGTAGGACTTCTGCTAGTTTGTTATGACATGTTGTTTCCGGTTAAGATTGATAAAAATTTTATTAACCATACGTTTGTTTCATAATCATAGTTTTAATTTACGGTTTGCGTATGTAATTATGACCATAATGTTGTGGTTGAAGTTCGGACAATTATCATTATTTGTTATAGTTATGATCATATTTCTCGTAACTGCATCAGTATCATCTATAGTTATTATGATCGCTTACAAATCGTAGTACAATTTAAAACTAAACAAAGGTCCAACATTGGCAAGGCTAAGAACTAATTAACATGGCAGGGGCAAACTCCGGTAGCCCTAGTAATGGTCAGACCAACTGGCGATGGTATGTGGGAGGGGCCAGAAGACTACTGTCTTCTGTGAGCCGTTACCTGGAACTGTGGTCCCCCGTATCATGAAACTCAAAAGTCGGTCACTACTGTCGGTGTTCTTTTACCTCTATAGATCGATCATTATATCTGTCTTACGTTCTTTGTATCAAGCACTTGGTACACATTTGATTTTCAAACTTAAGGAATTTCAGTCAGCAAAACCTAATTAACATCGCATTTATATCTGCAAACTAAACTGTTATTTATGCCGTTCCTTTGAGGTAATTAATTAGCGTCGTCCAAACTTAAGAAACATGAAGCTTCGGCATGATAAAATTCGAAATTGAAGCTCCGAATTCAAAGATAAGTCTCTTCTAGCCAAATTAATGCGTCAAGCGCACAATCTTTGATTTTATACTATAGGAGGTCCTCTCACGTTGACCTTGTACGTGTCAGGTTTTCTATTGCAATGGTCCATGGGATATGGCCATTTGTGTAAGAAGCATTCAGTAAGTTAAAAAGAGTCAAAACTTGTCATTTCTTAAATACGGTCTCTCTTGTAACTGTGTTAATACACAAAACAACCTTATTTTTACTCGAAATCTAATCAATCAACGCTGCCCTATGTCATCCTCCTCCGTTTTATGTATAAATTAATAAACCACCATGTAATTGTAATAAATTTCTTTTACTGGTTATATACAGCTTTTGTAGGCTTAAAATTGTAGAGATCAAAGGAAAGTTGTC
Source organism: Erythroxylum echinodendron (assembly GCA_027575705.1). NCBI lineage: Eukaryota > Viridiplantae > Streptophyta > Magnoliopsida > Malpighiales > Erythroxylaceae > Erythroxylum > Erythroxylum echinodendron. Next base: position 3,943,787 of record JANZXR010000008.1, on the reverse strand, counting down.
CATTATTTCAGTTTAACCTATTAAAAATTGAAAGACTCCAACTTGCTTGGCTTACAATTATAAATTTGATTTTAGAAGATTATGGTTTTCTTTTTATTAAGTCGAATATATTAACAATACAAACATCTTATACATGGTCGTCTGTCTTTTGTGATGAACGCTTGGATGTGTTTTCGTACGCGGAGTATTCACTTTAAGATTTATTATATTACACTTATTATTAAAGTTTATTTATCTCAAGTCAATTCCATTATTTGTACAAATAGGAAAACGCACATTATTGCACCCAAATCCAACATCAAGAGGAAAAAATGGATCATACTGCCACTTTTTCTACAGATTTGGCTAAAGTTTCTATATGTGAAAGCATAATGTTGAAAAATGGACCACACATCTAACCTGAGCTTTAGTGAACCATAGAGCTCGAAGAATCCACCTAGGCCCAAGGGGTTGGGTGGTCTGGTCATGAAAGTTATGGGTGGTATGGTCATGAAAGTTAAGTAAATGATAATGATTTTGAATGGACCACCCACCAGGTTTTATTATCCATTTCAAGTTCAGAAATCAGACACAAAAAGACGTGACTCGTTTCAGCTTGCCGAACAAGCAACTGAGTTCGAAGTGAGTTCAACCTCAAAAGATGGATTGATTCTTACCACATGCCAAATTTCGCCACCATAAATAACCTTCTTCTTCACTCTATCCTCGACCAACACACAAATTTCTGAGCAACCCTCTCAGCATACAAACTGTTTCGCACTCTGCTTCTACCTCGAACCCTCAAAGCATGGAGTTCTCAGAATCTAAGCCCACCAAGACACAACACACTACCACTATCCCTCCGAGAAGAGGGCAGATCAAGCTTAGAATCATCAGGACCTTCGTCAAATCAGCTGCCAGTTTTGCTTCTGTGGCTAAGACCCATTGGGAAGATAGGGTTTCTGTGAGCTCAAGCCCGAAAACACCGGCGAGTCCATCTGGGTATTGCTCCGACGCGACGTCCGAGTTCTAGTTATGGTCTTTGCCCTGTGTATAGAATGGAATACGCTCTGTTTCTTGGGTCATAATTCTATATTTTCTGTCCTGACTTTTCTGTGATAATGATTGTGGCAATAGAATGAGTTATGAATCTGTTGTTGCAACTGTTTGTCTTTGGTTTGGTTCTGCTTCCCAAGTCCTGCTTTTGTGATATCCACTGTTTGTCTTTGGTTTGGTTCTGTTTCCTAAGTCCTGCTTTTGAGATACCTGAAACGGAGATAAGGGGTGCGAGACTGGGGAGAGTTTGATTTGGTAGGCAAATTCATTGAGCGACCGATAGTTAAATTAATAAAATAAAAAATTTAATTAGATTAAATATGATAAGAGATTATAAAATTAAAATTAAAATTAAAAATTGTTACATAAAAATTAATTAAAATTTTATAAATTAATAAATTCTTAAAAATTAAAATTAATTGACCAGTTAATAATAAATTCATCAATTTTTTAATAACGATAGAAAAATAATAATAATTAAAATAAATCGTACTAAAAAGTTAAAAATTAAAGTGAAAAATTAGATAGTTTAAAATTTTATAATTAAACTAATCGAATCGATTAAATTTTTAATCAATGATATTCATAACATACATATGCAATTTAAGACTTTCCCATTAGACACTGAATTCTTGAGCACTTGTGAATTACATAAAAATAAACCCAACATTTACTTTCCCAAGTCTCAACCACCTTAAAACCTTATGAGTCTTTGTTCAAATTAATCTAGAACCTCATTCTTTATGATAATTTTCAATATGAAAAATAAAATTTCACATTGACGAAAAGAAAAGGAATAGAGAGCTCAGTTCCACCATTTTTTAGAAAGATCGTAATAATAAAAATAGAAATTTTAACTAATGTTTGTTAGGCTGTTTTATTATAAATAATAAAAATAAAATTTTACTTAATAATAATAAATAACTACTAAAATTTGGTCACTAGAAAACCTACACCTTTTACAAATTGATATGTGGATGTGACAGTTGCCTTCTTATTCGGTTGCATTAAAACAAACAATTGGGTGTTGTCAAATACAAAGCTCTAATGATATGATAGTGTTTAGTAGTGAGATACAGCTGGGTCTCAGTTGTTTCTCATCCAAATGATTGTAAAAGGGAACTATGGGAATAATCTTTTCTTTAATCTCGATACGTTTTCGCTCCCTTTCTATATATTATATGGTGAAACCCTCACGTTTTATTAGAAATCTAGAAAGCCAAAAGCCAAAGGCAATGAATACTCTAATAACTTATTACTTGGGTCTCAGATTCTAAGCTCCGCCGTTATCATTGCGTTTTGTGTAAAATTATCACGTACCGGCGTTGAAAGATCCCAGTCAACTTCGGAATTTTCGAGCCTTGGCTTAGTTTGATCTGAATAGGCATGGCCAGTAGTTAGAGTTGAATTGATCTTTTTTAATATTGAGTTTAATTTAAAATTTAAAATTTATTTATTGACTTTACTTAATTGAGGATGAATTTTGAAATAACTGACAAAATTGAAAACCTCTTTAGACCTCAAAGTGGGAGCCTTATGATATTTATTGACTTAGACTGACATAAATATGAAGAAAATAATATCTAACATATGATCGCCAGGCGACAATTTTTGTACATGTTTGTCTGCACAAGTTGTTTGGAAAAGCAGGAAACTGTTGATGTCAAGTTTTGTCTGGAACTAATTTCCCAAAACAAACAGGTTTTGTCTGAAACTGAAAACATTGGACAAGCCAATCAAATCTCGTCTGTCTCTTCAGTGGCATCGATTGAATTTGATGATGATTTTTTCTTTTTTACATCCGTGCCCAAATCAATTTGGCTTCTATCACGTCCAACATACGTTATGTCCTCATTATGTTGGTCAAGTAAAACTTGCCAGATAAAGTTAACAGCTAAGATAGCAACTAACGTGAAATAAGGATATTAATTTCATATTTTTAAATGATTTAACATTTTACTCATTTTAAACCAAAAATATTTTCTCTATTCTTCTTACTTCGTTATCCTCTAGTGGCGGCGTGTTCACGATAATTCCATTTATCATTCAATTTTGTAATTGTTTGTTGTTTTTGCCCATGAATCAAGCATTAGTGAATTAACTCCAATATGTTTAACGGTAAGGGTTGGGTTTGTCTAATAAAGTATTGTCTTTGATTTTGGCGTGTCAGACAGTTTGGATTGGATATTTGTGTCGACTTTACTACTCTTGTCTCCTTGTTTAAGCAGTGATTAAAGTATATGTGTGTATCACATAATACAAGTGAAAAAACAAATATGGAGCGATTTATCGATTGTCATTGATAAAAGTACGTGTGAATTTCTTTTCCCAAAAAAAAAAGTACGTGTGAATTATATTGATAAAATCACGTGTGAATCTTATATTGAATATCATTGTTATTTATTGAATGCGTGTGTTTCTATTATGTTTCATGCGAGAATTGAATATTTATTTATTTTAGTGATTGATGATTATTTTCATGTAGTTAATTGATAGTTATGTTTCCTGCAAGAATTTGAGATTATTCTTGCTTGGTTATATTGTGGTATATAGTAGAAAAATGGAGCAGCCCGGATTAGAGGCATTATGTGGCACCCAACTCTCATATAGGACATATTCCCGAACAAACCGTCAGTATTCGAGAACATACTCTACGAGATTGGCATGCTAGGACAATCAGTCAATCATACTCATTGCAAATTTTTTACACATCACACGCATATTTAGAAAATCAATAATCATTTACGGCCCATTTTATTCATAAACATCACCAATCACAATTGTTATTACACTCACTGATCCATCTCATTTACAAAGATTTCCAATCAGAAAAGTCATTACAATTCATAATTCATTTATACAATAAATAGCACTTGCGGAATACAATGTTTAATATAAAAATGACTAAAGACATATGTAGATGTAAACTGATCCCGACCTCTAACTCTTATCTGAATGTAATAGCTATACTCCAATTTGTCTAACTGGATATCTCCTCTGAGCCTGAAAGACAACGTTGCAATTTTGGTAAGTTTTGCGAACTCAGTGAGTGAACCATCATCGATAAGCTCACTTATATCAACACAAAACAATTCACATAATCATATTCACAGAAGATGCACATATTCATATATTGCAAATTATTTCACACTTTAGTTTCGGAACAGTACAGATATCACATTTCAATTATTCATTTATTACACATTAATTTATTTATATGCAATGCACATGTGACTCACTTTCATTTTTTTACTTTGTTGTGACCGAGTGTCTTTAACTATCCCATATCTATTGTGGATATCGGGCTCATTAATAACTATCCTGTATTCGTTGGGAATATCGGGCTTATTATACATAGTGAGCCTTTGGCTCTTAACCACATTATGAGCTTTAAGCTCTTTTTCGGTGGCTACTCCGATCATAACTACCTTTATCTGATCATGCATATCGTATAACGAAACGCATGAATCCAAATATATGCAGTCAATCACATTTATTTAGTGCACATTCACTTTTTCGCATTTTCATCGGATCTATGTCCAGTATTCAACGAAACGTTGAGAACATTTATTTCTTTCTCATTCACATTCAATGAAGCACTTCCAATACATTCATATTTGTTAGATATATGCTGAATATATCTATTTATTTTATTTTGGCATATTTTTCCTAAATTGTCATATTTCTTATTATCTTGGATTCAAAAACCTAGTTGGATAATGTTCTAGATAGAATAAAATTATATCCTGAATAGATATGAATTTGATGAAAAACATTGCTAAAAATTCTATTGTGAATTAAATTGTCTTACGTGTGTGAAGAACATGTTTATTCAGTATTTGAACATGCCTATGATATAAACCAGCAGAAGGGTATTGTTGATAGTCGTTGTTGTGAATGAAGTGGTTCTGCGTTAAAAGAGTGACTGATGTGTAAAGGGCATTATCACAAGTTTCTTGGTGAATGAAGTTTATTTTTCTATAAACATACTATGGCTCTTGTGTGCGTGAAAAACTACCCTACAGTTGATTAGAGAGTGTGGCGTGAGTGAGTGCCCAAGTGCAGTAAATGTTTGTTGTTGGCTTCGATTTTGCTATTGAATGTTGGAGTAGCACACGGTTGAAGGGATCATTGTTCATGCATATACTTGTGTGTTTTCTTAGTCTTGGAAGAGTCATGTTTCTGCAGTAATTATTTTGGAGATCACGTGGACTGAACTTTCATCTGTTGGGTGTCACTTATTAACTGAGAAGTCGTAGTTTGATTCTAAAGCTGGCGTAGGTTATTCAGACAAATTTCGGGAAGCTGAGGCTCTTTTATCTCAAGTGTATTATTGTTCTTTTCTTAGTTGATTAATCACTTGAGTTGTTTCTTATTAATTGTATTTCATTAAGTTGTTTAGAAAAATCCTCTGACGAGGTTAACACAAGTCAATCGTGTTATTGGGTGTGAAAAACTTTTACGAGAAGTGAGGTTGAGAGATAGAGTCAAAGGGTGAGTGGTGTCAGCTCAGTAAAGCCTTGAGTAAATCTATTGTACTTCGGTGAAAGAATTAATTTGGGTGAGGGCCCTATAGACGTAGGCAAGGAGTACTAAACTGCGTTACCAAATTTCTAGTGTCAATCTGTTAATTTTCTTTTAATTGAATTTTGTTTTTATTTGTGCCAGAGACGACTGCATAAAATTGGACAGTTTGTGAAACTATTAATCTCTATAGTTTTTTAATTGGTATTAAAGCGGGTTACCATTTTAGAACTTGGTAGCAAGTTGGTGAAGATCTTAGTTTCGCGAACATGGCTATAAGAGAAGGAGCATCAATTATCAGGCTACCGTTATTGGTCGGTTCCAATTATCCTGCATGGAAATCCCAAATGAGGGTCTTTATTCAGGTACAGGGAACAAGAGCATGGAACTTGGTATTATATGACTAGACACATCCGATGATTACTGACGATAAGAGAGAGACAGTTCTAAAAGATCCATTTAAATGTACAAGAGCCAAAAAAGAGAGGGCATTTGGAAACTCACAAGTAATGCACATAATTTTCAGTGTTGTTGATGAATGATGCTTCTCAATGATATTGACCAAAGAAGCGTGGGATGCTTTGCAGACTATTCATGAAGGATCCAAATCGGTGATAGCATCAAAATTACAGATGTTAGCTGTAAGGTTTGAAGAACTGAAGATGGATGAAAATGAGACTATTGGGGACTTCCATGAAAGATTGTAATATATAGCAAATCACGCACATCAACTCGGAAAAAAATATTCTGATTTGAAACTAGTAAAGAAGCGTTGAGATCACTGCTCTTAGATTTATTTCGAAAATTACAGCAATACCCACGACATTAATGATCTGTTATTAGAGAAGGTAATTTGAATTCTTACAAAATTTGAAATGAATCTTTTAAGGGATAAGCAAGAAAGAAGCAAAGGATTGGCATTACAGGTTGAAACTGGAAAAGGTGTGAATGATGCAGAAGATGAATATGATGAGAATGAAGATATGGAGCTATTAAATGAGAGTTTAGTAAGTGGTTGAAAAGAATGAAAAAGAGCAGATCCGAATTCAGACAACATGGTGGGAGTTCATCAAGTATCAACTTAAAGCAATAAGCTAAAGCTTAAAAGGGTGAAAGGAAGGTGAAGAGAATCCAATATCATGAGTGTTAGGGCTTCGGGCACGTTCAAGCCAAATGTACTAACAGTTTGAAGAAGAGAAAAGGAAAATCCTATAAAAACACTTAAAGTGAGAATGAATCCAAAAGTGAGTATGGTAGTGAAGAAAAAATCGCTAATGGTACTGCATTAGTTTCTTTACATAGCAAAAGTTCAGTTACTTGCTTAACAGTAACTGAGAAGGAAGTAACGTAAAAAGGGGAAAAACGAAAAATTTCTAAAAAAACGCAAACAACTTAGCTCAAGACCCAATATCAAATTTTGACAGTGATAAAAGTGGCCTAGATGACAGAAAGGAGAATATTTACAAGGCTTACAAAGCTATGTATAAAAAATGGGTGAATACGTGTAGAAAGAACGAAATATTGAAAGAAGAAAATCTCTCCATGAAGAACACTATCCAAAGGTTAGAAAAGAGATTGAAGTTGGCATTAGATGAGCTTGGTAAAGCTAGAATGAGATTAGTAAGTACCGAAAAGGGATTGAGAATGTTGAATAAAGGCACAGAAAAATTAGAAAAGTTAATAAAAATCAGTAAAATTAAAGGGGATCTTCAAGGCATTGGCTACAAGGGTGAATGCTCCAAGGTTAATGATGAGGAAATTGATATACACATTTAGACTAAGAAGAAACATCGAGGAAGAATCGCAGATTTGTTCTCACATGTTATTTTTGCGGAATTATCGGGATATAAGGCTAAAATGCTACAAGTTACTGCAAATATTGTTTCAAAGAAGCCAAAACCGAAGGACCTTATATCCCTCATATAAATTTCAGAATAAGCCTTCAGTACCAAAATTCACTTGGGTTAAAAAGGGTCAAGGATAAGCATAAAGCCGTAGTAAAGGAAAAATAAGAAAGTATTCAGATTCACAGTTAGCCACTGCTTTTGAAGCAACTGTTTAGATTGAGGATAAGTCAGTTACTTCTGATGAAGAAATCACTCAGACAGTTGATGACCGAGATAACGTGACGAGGAATAAGCCCAGGTTTGAATTTCTTCGAGGGGCACAGGGACTATGTACTTTACATTTTTGAAGTATAGGTTGATGTTTTTTATTAAAAACAAGATAAGAAAAGTAAAAAAGCAGGTCTTCTTTAGTTCTTCTTTAGTTTTTATGTTGCGATTGTCGTCCCATCCTTTTTAGTAGTTTGCATTGTGACTTTTATTTGGCTCCACCAAAGACTCTTCGGCTTTCTCATCAGTATAGGTCTCTCTGTCGAGTATCTCTCTCTCTTTCGGGTATATCTCTCGATGTTTTGAAAGGTAGTAAATAATCATCTTGGTATGCGTATGATTCTTCCACTGCACCTACTGTTGATTTATATGTTTCTTTATTCGTTGAGATTGATTATGTTGAAGGCATTCTTCATTTTGACACTTTTGTTCCAAGGGAGAGACATTAGATTGTTTTTGGTGGCTGTTCAATTTAGGGGGAGATTTTAAGGTACCTTCATGATTATTAGTCTTGCTTTTTGACATCTTTTGTCCTAAGAGGGAGAAATTTGGATTATTGAATAATTGTGGGATTATTGTTTCTTTGGATGTTTAAGAACTTGATGGATGCTCTTTGGAACTTGATGTTTGATTAAGGGGGAATTCTTGGATTGTCAATTCAATTTCTACATGCCCAATTATGTGATTTAGGGAGAGCTTCGTATTTTTGACAAATATGCCAAAAAGGAGGAGATTGTTAAATATATCTATTTATTTTATTTTAGCATATTTTTCCTAAATTGGCATATTTCTTATTGTCTTAGATTCAAAAACTTAGTTGGATAATGTTCTATATAGAATAGAATTCTATCCTGAATAGATGTGAATTTGATGAAGAATATTGCTGGAAATTCCATTTTGAATTAAATTGTCTTACGTGTATAAAGAATATGTTTATTAAGTATTTGAACATGCCTGCGATATAAACCAGCAGAAGGGTATTGTTAGTAGTCGTTATTGTGAATGAAGTGGTTCTGTGTTAAAGGAGTGGCTGATGTGTGAAAGGCATTATTGTAAGTTTCTTAGTGAATGACGTTAATTTTTCTGTAAACATACGATGGCTCTTTAAAAAACTACCCTACGGTTGATTAGAGAGTGTGGAGTGAGTGAGTGCCCAAGTGCAGTACATGTTTTGTTGTTGGCTTCAATTTTGATATTGAATGTTGGAGTAGCACACGGTTGAAGGGATCATTGTTCATGAGTGTACGTGTGTGTGTTCTTAGTCTTGGAAGAGTCATACTTTTGCAGTAATTATTTTGGAGATCACGTGGATTGAACTTTCATCTTATAGGTGTCACTTATTAACTTAGAAGTCTTGGTTTGATTCTGAAGTTGGCGCAGGTTATTTAGATATAGTTTGGGAAGCTGATAATAGGGAAGGCTCTTTTATCTCAAGTGTATTATTATTCTTTTCTTAGTTGATTAATCACTTGAGTTATTTCTTATTAATTGTAGTTCATTAAGTTGTTTAGAAAAATCCTCTGATGAGGTTAATCCGAGTCAGTCGTGTTATTGGGTGTGAAAAACTTTCACAGGAAGTGAGGTTGAGAGATAGTGTCAAGGTTGAGTAGTGTCCGCTCAATAAAGTCTTGAATAAATCTATTGTACTTTGGTAAAAGAATTAATTTGGGTGAGGGATCCGTAGACATAGATAAGGAGTGTCGAACTGCGTTACCAAATTTTTGGTATCATCTGTTATTTTTTCTTTTGATTGATTTTTGTTTTTATTTATGTCAGAGACGATCGCGTAAAATCAGACAGTTTGTAAAACTATTATCCTCTACGGTTTTTCAATATTTATCAAACTCTTAGGACTGTTAATGTCTGAAATTATTTCAATCACATTCACATCATTAATAATTCAATACAGAAATTTAAAACAGAACGGGATCGAGAGAAGATTGCTGTTGTTATTGGATCTTCACTAAACGCAAAGTTAATTTAATCAAGTTGGATTTGATTGTAAAGTTTGAGAAACTTTATGATTAAATATGAGTTATTTAATAAATAAGGATCAGTATGAGATATTGATTCTTATATGGGCATAATTGGCATTTAATTAGAATTATTTGTAGTTCTAATCAAAGTTTAATTGAAATTAAAATTTAATTTCAATTAAATTACTAAACTGTTCAAAGCTTATTATAAGTAGGCTTAAGCTTTATGGAGTTAGTACTTCATGCTTAACCCTCTCTGTAAAAGTTACAGAGTTCTCTCAACCTATTTTGTGGATACCGTTAGAAGCTGGACATTTGTGCGGCTACGGTGGTTGAGACGGATTAGTTTCAGAAACGGTTCAAGGGATGCATCAAGATAAAGATCAAGCAACGGAATAAGTTATGAATTAAATTTCCGTTTTATTTTGATTCGTGTTAATCATTTTATAGAATCAAATAGATCTTGGTTTTCGGGAAATCAAAAGTCATAAAAAGTTTTGTGATTATTCCGCTGCAGTTTAGATCAGATCCCGACCCGATTTTCCAACACTTTTTTCACCCCATCTTTATAGCATCAAAACATTTGTAAATTCTCTTGAATACCAACTTATCTTTAGCCCTTGTAAGTTGAAGCTCAATTATATAACTTGGATTCATTTCTTTCAACTCACAAGTATAATCATAAAGCTTTTCATATTTGTTATTCTACTCTTTTACTTTTGCTTTAATAACCTGCCCCCTTGCATAGTTGCATATACTAAAATTAACATATAAATTTAGTTTCTTCCCACATTCTTTAACCATTTCAACAACACTCATCATTAATCTGAGCACAGTTCTTTTCCTGTTAGTTACTTTGTTTTCTTATTAACCCAGCTTGTCCAGTTATTTTCTCTGCGGCTGCATAGAGTACCCAATTGATCAAATTCTACTAATTTTCTTCCGTTCCATCTCTATTATTCTCTTTTATGATGTTTCGCTAAATTCTGGCCTTTAAAGGGTTGAATTAACAAAGGATTTGCTTTGATTTGTTGCTTTACTTTTTGTGATCACTTATTTTACTTCTTGGACATTTTTTTTCAGAGCATATATTTATGGCGGCCAATCCTTCTGCTTCCCAGAAGAACAAGAATACCAATTTTGTAACTCCTAAACGAGGCAACAAGATCAAAGCTCAGATTTTTGAGAGCATGTTGAAAGCAGTTGGAATACTGAAAAGTGAAGGAAAAAGTGAAGGAAGTAGTACTAGTGGGGATGAGAACAGCACTCCGTCTGCAACCCCACGTCCAAGTGCCTACAACTCAGATGCCAATCCTAATGCTTCTCCGCCATGATCTCCTATCATGGGTACACACCGACTTATTGGATCTTTGTGATCCATGTCCTACTGAGAGCTCTCTCACCTCTAGTATTGTTCATTATGTTGGCAAAAAACGACAAAAAAAAGTTCTCGTCAAAGTTGTGTGTATCGTTTTTAGAAGATTCACAGCTTGAAGTCGTAAATAGATGGCTTTTCCTGCTTGACTCTTATTTAAGTCAGTTCTAGCAGGCTAAATAAGCCCATCATCCTGTAGTTTTCCTTGGTTGTTGTCTGTTTTTATGGTTTGGCTGAAGTTATATGCTTCTTGTCGTTTATTATTATGGTTTGGCTGAAGTTATATACTTCGTGGTCTTTGTTTAGCCCACTTCCATGTCATTTTTGTCATGACACTCATCCCACATCGGTGGGATGAGAAAATGAGAGAGGAGAGGGGCCTATATAAGAAAGCCCT
>JANZXR010000008.1:3914926-3926623 GCA_027575705.1 Erythroxylum echinodendron | reverse complement strand
TATAAAATATTATGTACTTGACTATTCATTTAATTCAGTGAATATAACCAATAATTAATTCTTAATAATAAATGATTGAAAATGAAGCTCCTTTCTTGGTCCCCACACGTTAAACATGCAAACACGACTCCCTTTGGAAGCAACTGAGTTTTTGAGTATCACATTATATTTTGTACTTGGGAAACTTTGGGCCAATGGATCTAACTATCTAAGAACTAAATAAAATAACATAATTTGAAATAAGAATCAAACATGTTATTATAGTGGCAATGCATTGGGCATATACTGCATAATTAAATTGCAATGATTCAACATCTAAAGTGCTCAATTTAGCTTGTTTGGCTCTCAAAATATATAAATCAAAGGTTAAGTTAAGGTTTCAATTTAATTTTAGGAGGTTGAAGTCTTCTATGTTTTAAGATTATGCGCGTGAGGATGAGGTTGAGAGGACATGTTGTCTCATCAAGAGTAGACAAGACTCCACTAAAAAGATCGAGTAACCAATTTGCATCTCTAAAAAATTATCTAGAACTCAAGTACAGGTTTATAATTTCGTCCTTCCATCATATATGTACTTCATACGTATCCCATGATATCCTGACACTATCATTAAACAATTGATGTGACCAAACATATAGGTCTATAGATCAAAGCTACATAGGTAAACAACTAATGTTACGAAACATGGGTTCAAAGACAAAAGCTGAATGAATAAACAATTAATATGGCCAAACATGTGGGTCATTAAGAGAGAGGGAGAGTCACTAAGAGAGAGGTCATAGCAATAGCTAGCCACTGATAATATGTAGGCATATTATTAAACTTACTAGTCATGGAATATAACTACAAATTTTAAGCGTGCAAAAGTACAAATAGTGTAAACATATTTGGAAGATTTGCTTATGAATGTCGAAAAAAATATTAATAGAAATGATGGTTTTGAATCTCACTAGCATCTTTTGGAAAGAAGGCTATTATTCCTATATCAATTTTCTAATTTGATAAATTTTATAGATAATTTTAAATGTTCAATACTAGTTAATAGCCACAAAATAATAGATGACAATGAATTATAGTTTGTGACATTTCTTTTAAATAGTGGATGAACTAATATCTTAACTATGAAAGCTGTATGTGAGACTAAACTAAAAAAAATTAATACTCTAATAAATGGACATCATTTATGACATCTCTTTTAATTAGTGAATGGATATTAAATGGACATTTAGTTCATACCTAATGACACAAAAGTTACCACACTAATAAATTAAAGTAGACAAAAAAATTTGTTCAATAAGAATCAATTATAAAGAGTGGTCCCATTATAACATTCGGTAATTAGTGCTAATTAATAGCCAAAAAAATTTATAAATCAATAAATGTGTTATATTGGTTCAAGTATATTGATATTTGTAATACTTCCCAAATTCTAATTTGGTCCGTTAATACATTTTTTTATCACAAACTGTCTTAAAAAGGTCCTAATTATAAAAAAAATGCTTTTAAACTATAGCATAGTCCATCAATACTTAGAAGTCGAGGTATTGGTTGTGGCTCGTTGAACTTGCTTCGCTCGTCTTTTATTCCAGTCCACGAACCGAAACTCAAGAAGGTGAAAAGTGGGCAATGGCAAAGACTGGTCCAGTCCTAATTACACGCTTTCTCACTTGCCAATCTGATCCAGCTTGCCTTCAGATTGGAAGCTTCTTAATTTGCATATTTACAGTGTTGATGGTTCGTCGACTTATCCTTTTTGGCATCTGTGGGGACTGGGGATACTATATTGACATCCATAACTGACGAGCAGAGGATCTCATCCAACACAAAGGATCTCATCCCATGAACCCATCTCCACCACTAGTGCACAGTCAACTAGTCTCTAGGAGCCAAGTTTCACTCTGGCTAGCGAATACAATGAGTGTGAAGTTTGAACTCTGGAAATTTATTCCACTTATTCTCATTATTTTATGTATATTTTATTTTATAAGTATCTAAAAAAATTAAACGAATGATGCTCTTAAAATATAGTAGGCAAAAGAACGTTAGACCTGAACCTTGCATAGACAACCACAACAGTGGCATTTCCCTACCAGTTATGTCGGTATAATTCCTTCGTCAGATTTTATGTTTGTTTCGTTCGTATTAATGTGCATCAAAACTTTTCATGTCTCTTACAACTTTTCCGGTTTTTCATGTAATTGGTCTTTTTATTATAATCATTTCGTCAAGTTAAATGAGACCATTTTCAATAGACTCCATTCTAATTACAATATTCATTTATTACGCATAAAGTTTTTATTATGTTAATATTTTGTCCCTTTGTTTGTTGTTTCGTCGATATAAAACGCAATAAGTATAACTTGAAAATTGTTAACTATCAAGGTACTTACTCTTGCTTTAAAAATGGTAGTCTTTTTGTCTCTTCTTAAACCCCAAGACTAGAGTTAGCTTTTCCAATAATTCCGCGTCAAAAGATGAGACGGCATTCTTTGTCAATGACACTGCTTTAACCAAGGACTCTGTTGTAAAGTTTATGATGACATTCCTTTGAAGAAGGACAATGAAAAGTGTACTTAATTTGATGATCGTTGTCGAAAATGGTAGTATTATATTATAATATGATCAGACAAGTAGCAGACCTTGTTCGACACGCTAATCAATTAAGACAAGTAGGTCATTCATTCAAGATTTGTAATGGTAATTGACTGACAATGAAAAGTGTTAAATTTTTTAATATTTATTATCTTATTTAAACTTAAATTTTAAATAATTTATAAAATATTATGTACTTGACTATTCATTTAATTCAGTGAATATAACCAATAATTAATTCTTAATAATAAATGATTCAAAATGAAATTCCTTTCTTGGTCCCCACACGTTAAACATGCAACAAACACGACTCTCTTTGGAAGCAACTGAGTTTTTGAGTATCACATTATATTTTGTACTTGGGAAACTTTGGGCTAATGGATCTAACTATCTAAGAACTAAAATAATCTAGGAAAGATCAACTAAAGATTAACAAGGAAGAGTTGCCCACTTCACATTTGACACATACAGTTTTTATTGTCATTTGGTGATACCAATAGCTCAGTGATGTCTCCAAGCTTAATCCTCGAGGATGGAGTTTGGCAACGAGAGAGGTAACCTGTGCTGTATACTCTAATCTAACCCAACAAATCCTGAAATCAGACCACCAAAAGTCGAAAATATAAAAACGTATCGAGTAGCACCAAACCTTTGTTGAGATAAAGATGAAGGAGGTGGTTAAAGTCTTACTTATTGATTCATGGTCATGGTCAAGATTTATGCAGTAGATCCAGACTCTAAGTCCACATGCACCATATTTGCCCACCCGGTTCCTTTACGGTCCAGATGGTCCCATCCCAAGCCTACTACTTATTTTCCCTCTATTCTTGATCTTGATGGCCTACCACTTATTTAGTTATTTTCCCTCTATTCTTGATCTTGATGATCATCGGAATACAAGTGTTACTGTTTGATACTTGGCAACCAAGAATTCAATTCAACTATTCTTATTGGAAAGAGTGGTGGGTGTCCTCCTTAAAACAAGGACGCTTTGGCTTTGCCCGAACAGCATCAAACGCACACTCCTCAAAAGTTGGGTCTCTCTCTCTCCCCTTTCTCTCTCTCTTCGATGCTGAGATACTCTACTCGACCTTGAATAGTATCCTGTTTTCCTGCTCTCTATGCGCTTGCTCTGTTCTTTCTCTGTTTCTGTTTCATACTCGTCCTCTACTTGATCATCTACTCCCACTTCCAAGAGATGGATTCCACCCTATCTAAGCCCATCAAAAGGAAGCAGCAAACTTTCCCTCCAAAGAGAGGGCAAGTTAAGATGAGGATCATCAAAGGGCTAATCAAATCAGCTTCAAAATTAACTTTTGGTAAAAAGCCCAGAGAAAATGGAGGCTTCACAACCTCAAGTTCCTCAACACCAGCAGTCCCTTCAAGTGGCTACATCTCAGAGGCTCTATCTGAGTCCTGAAACCTGTCAGTTCTATTGAGTTGAGGCCAAACAGTTCCTAGTTCAGTGCTCCTAGGATTTAATCTGGCCCTGTTTGTAAATGTTTTTTTTCACTTTTGTAAATTTTCCCTCTTTCTGTCTAGGAACAGAAATGAGATGATAGAAATGTAGAATAATCGGGTCAGCAGAGTCTGTAAACATACTTTTATTGAGCTGATTATAGTTGAATGACAATATTTTTTGCAAGTTGGAATTTTTTTAAACACAACTTTTATCTTGGCATCCTGCTCTTTATTTTTTGTTTGAGAATTTAGAGAGTATGGAGAGAGAAATGTGTTTGACGAAAGTGAATTCCTAGGTAGTTGCTCCCTGTAACAAATGCCTAACACGGTGATCGGAGATGTGGTGGTTCGCCGGTCAGTCGCCGTGAAAAGTCGCATATTCTTGAGTATAATTGTGACCAAACAAAGGATTATGCTTTCTTGTAATAGTTTGTTCCTGATTGGGGTTGTATCAAAGCACTTTCCGACTGGTGTCGGCCTTTTGCAATGTAACACTTTGTCAGTCACAAGATCGGAAATCGAAAGTTCTTTAATTGAATCAGTCATAAACTTTTTTTTTACGAAAGGGAAGAGTTGTTAAAAAGACAGCATAACAGTCATGGTTTTTAATAAAATTGTTTGATTCTATCTCAGTTGACAAGGTTTTGGAAGTAATTAAGGCAATGAGAACATGTTAATTTTTTCACGGCATAGTTGTGCACGTTTTCCGAATAAAAGCTTGAGGCACTGGAAAGCAGGTGCTTTGAATAAGTAAAATTATTATATTATAGTTATCTAAAAAGATTAAAAAATCAGATTGCGTTGAGATGACAAAGAGTGAGTTGACGGAAGCTCCGAGCACAAAGGTCCGCATATTCTCTTCACTGAGTGGCTTAAGCTTGGTCCATACGCAAGACCGAAATGACCAAAATTGCTGGTTACGTGAAACGACTACTCTTAGCTGTATAGCTCGACTTTATCAAATTCAATGTATCATAATGGGTAATTTTCCCACGTGCTACAATTCGTAACACAAAACTTGTTCTAATTCATTTGATTAATGATTACCATTTCTTTATAGAAGTGAAATTTTTTATTAAGTTATTTTTTTATAGCGGCTTACTACGAAATTGCATAGTTAGTCTTCAATTCTCAAACCCTTCTGTTATAAACACAAGATGAACTTGTTTAATATTTTCCTCTGCTAAACTTTAGTAATTCAAATTATTTATTTAATGAATAAAAAAGTAAATAATATACTAAAAATAGAGGAGATCATTTGTAAGATGAGATACTCAAATTAATATCTAAAAACTAGATTTAGTTTCTTGCAAAAATTATTATATAGTTAATTTGGATTAATTTGCTTATGAATTTAAGAATTAAAATACAATGCTTCAATAAGATTTATTTTAAGAATTATTCTTATATTTTTGTCATAAGATCTTAATTTTCTTACAATTAAATTTTCACTTAGAATACATAATTATTAATATATTAATTGTCTAGATTTAAAAAATATGTTAACAATAAGTAACTATTTAAAATATTAGTATTCATGGATAATTTTTTTAGAAATTAAATTATTCATTTTACAAAAAAGTTAAACATTATAATAAAAATTAAAATTTTAATAAATTAACACTCTATAATTCTTTATTATTTATAATTTATATGTAACCATGGATATGATTTGTAACAGGTTCTTATGTTTGATTGTTGTTAATGTTTATGACAATAATATCTAATTAATTATTTATATATTGTTGTGTTCATTCCAATGGAATTCAATCGAAATTTAGGATGTCCCAAAAGGTCAAGCAAGATAGAAAGTTTCTCGACTTTGTGCTGAAAAAAGAGAGAAGAAGAAGAAAGGTTCTCCCCAAATAAATAATTGCGCCCGTGTACGTAGTGGTTACTACAAGATGCTTTTTCTTCATTTCGGATGCCTAATTGTCCTTGCGGATTAAGCAAATGATGCAATCGTGACACATGACATTACGCAGTCTTTGCATTTCCATTATCATAAACTTCTTCTACAGTTTTGAAGAACCAAGGGCATACACTTTTGGTCACCTGGATAATCTACGTGTTCGCTGACGTAATTGCGTCAATGTCGACTTTTCAAATTTACTTAACAACTAGTCAATGGTCTAAAGCTTAAACCTTATTTTCAACTTGTGACATTAACTATTCTCTAAAGCCTGTATTTTCCTTGGCCCTTTTTTATTGCCGATCTTGCTCGGGTTGGGCTTGAACCGAAGAAAACGAACCGTATGAAGCCACATTGGCAAAAACAAGTTGTCCAAATCGCCCTTCTTTCATTACAAATCTGTTTCTCTGCAATAACGATATACTGTGGGTACACAGTACACAATCCACACCTCCCAAACGCATACAGGCTATTAAGAACATACCCTTATTTGGGTCGTCCAGAATAAAACCTGTCACCTCCAAATTTTATACCTATTAACAAGCCACTTTTGTATTGCACCCCTGTGACAATACAGGAAGGGAGAATCTATCTCCCAAATTTCAATATTTATGCATAATTATGATGCAAAATTTTAGCATCCAAACCAAAATCATCACCTCCTTTGATCAGGATTCTTCTTCTTCTTTTTCTCTTTTTTCTTTCCGGTTACACCCAAATAAATTGCCAAAATATATAAGAGGCGTTTATCAGTTTGTGGGACTATTCAAGCATGGGATCTGGGTTGAAGTTCTGAGACTCTAACCATATAAGCTCCTTTATATCTTCTTCATTCAGTGATGTCTGCTCGAAATCAAAGATGAAAGGAAATTGACAAGTGGGCTCCTCATTGATCTCATGAAGACTTGAAAGATACGGATGGTTCAGTGCTTCCTCAACTACACAGACAGGTAAGGGTGATGTGATGTCCCTCAACAGGAAATTGGAGAATGGCTAAATCATATAGATAAGGAGTAAAGGACTTACCAGTTGTACGCTTGCTTGGATCAAATACCAACATTCTCTCCGCAAGATCAAGTGCCAATGGAGGCACGTCTGGAAACTTCTGAGCGAAAGGTTGTTTGGGTATACGTGGAAGCTGTTTTACATACTTTCGAGCATTATCGCTCCGCAGAAATGCAAGATCTGAGTCATCGGGAGAACCCAGGAGCTGTTTTGGGGATTTACAGAGTTTAATCTACTAGCTAAATTTTTATCTTTACTTTAGCAGAATTATATGAAATATTTGCCATGGAAAGCCTTGCAAGAGAAGGATTATAGAGAATGATTACCTCGGTTATAAGAGCTAATTGCTGAACATAATCTTTACCGGGAAAAAGAGGCTCCCTTTTGATAATTTCCATGAAGATGCAACCAACAGACCAAATATCTATTGCTGCTGTATACTCTGAGCAGTTGAGCAGCAATTCTGGAGCACGATACCAACGAGTTACCACATATTCAGTCATGAAATCTGTCTCTGAAGTAGTTCTTGCAAGTCCAAAGTCACAAATCTTAAGATCACAGTTGGCATTGAGAAGAAGGTTGCTTGGTTTCAGATCTCGGTGTAAAACATTTGCGGAGTGTATGTACTTCAATCCACGCAACAATTGATAGAGGAAATACTGTCACAATTAAAATGATTGGTGCTTTAAGATTCTACAGGGTATACTTATTATATTGAGGGACACTGATGCAGAAATACCTGACAATGATCATCTGTGAGGTCCTGAGAAGACCTTATTATCTGATGAAGATCAGTATCCATGAATTCATACACAATATACACATCATTGAAAGTCTCCTTGCTTGGTGGTGGTATGATGTCCTTAATTTTGATAATCTGCAAAATGTGAACAACTTTCTTAAATGGATCATCAACGGTAAAACTTCCAAGATTATCAGAAAATGCAGAAGCAACAACTATATATGGCATTACTTCCTTAAACTCTGTGAGTGGATTGAAGAGTGCTTCAAGGGCTAAGCAACAACTATACATGGCATCTAATAATGGGAATTAAACAGTTAAAGAATGCTGTTGTGAACGTTAACTAGAGATGGAATACGCACATTCTCATGATCCATATGGCAAAGGAGTTTGATCTCACGCAGAGTTCTCTTGGCATCAATCCTGTTATCAAATGCGTTTCCAACTTTTTTAATGGCAACCTGTTCCTTGGTCTCTTCATTTTTGGCACCGCTGCAATAACAAGAAGAAGTTGTAACCATATAAACCAACCATAAAACGACAATCCCTGAGACTGGAACAAGGAGTGTGTTACCAAACGATGCCGTATGCACCTCGACCAAGTAGGTGAATGGGAGGAGCATATTTGGAGGAGACCTGGAAAAGGTTGCCAAGGATATTGTATTGCACGTATCTCCCACCGTAAGTTGGGAATCCTGTGATCTCTTCTACTACTAAACCATCATTCTCCATGATTCTATATTTGTCTCAACTAAAAGCTGTCAACAACAACAACAATCCAACTTTGTTTTGTCCAAAGTATATTCCGGTCATATTATATATGAATGAATGGTAAAGGGAAAGGAAAGGGGAGAGAGCGTTTAGTAGTGGGAAGGAAAAGCAAAGAAAAGCAGTGGGAGGGGACCAAGAAGGAGGGGCCATCTCTATGTAAGTGCTTTTGGTTTTCAAATTTGAAAGTTAGTGTGAGCCATAATGCTCCACATTCCACAACAATGGTCATGAATATGACTATAGGCACAAACCTTCAACGTCTTCCAAGTGCAGAAACTGTTCAACATGAACCTGATTAGGGGACCTCAAGCCCATAGAAATGAGTTGCGGTTCCTGTCTCTATATCTCTAAACAGATGACCACTTTATTATCACCAAGTAGTAGTTGCGATGGAGTTTAAGTAATAGTTCAATGCAATGAATACGACCTACGGGACAGTATTATATCTAGACATTTAATAAAATTTAATAAATAAAGTATTTAGTAAGTTACATTTTAAAAATTTTAACTATTCTTGATATTAATAAATGACTAGCCAATTAATTTTTAATTTTAATTAAAATACATCGAGATATTTATTAAAAAATTCAAGTATATATGAATAAGGCCAGTTTATGTAATACTTCATATTAAAGATATTAATTAAATGAGTTAATAGAATTAATTATTAAATTATATTTTAAATAAATTAAAATTTGTAATAATTGTTTAATAATTTTATATTTTAATTAATATTAAAATTAAATAAATTTTAATTTAAAATATAATGTACTCAAGTTAACTACTAAGCAAAAATGTCTAAGCATCTCAAGCAGGCCGAATTGTCTTCTTTTAACAGTTCATCAGGTGGCCCTAGAAGTTAAAAAGTCGTTAACCATTAACTAACTATTAGAATTGGTATTTTCGATCTAACCCAAATTAATGGATTTAATCTTAGTTGAACGAGTTTTGTACTAAATTTGATTTTTTTTAATTTTAAATTTAGTTTGACTCGGCTGAATATATCATTTTAAAAAAATAATGCTATTTTTTAAATTTAAATTTCAAATAATTAAATTTGACTTTAAACTTAAAACACCTTTTGCTTTTCTCTCTGTTTTCGCGAAAATGCAAAGGAGGCCAAGAAGCTCATGTCCACCACCCGAAAAGCAGAGGAGGATTAACTTCCGCAGACATATTCCAGCATCACGTGTTCACGTCCAAGTTCAAGGGCGAAGAAATGGGTTCATCTTAATCTTCTATTGGATTTTATTCTTCACTTCAGATTATCGAAATAATAAATTCAGTTTTCTTGTCTCTTTTATATCATAATTGGTAGGTAAAGTTTAGTATTCGTGTCATTCTTAATTAAGTTAGAATTTTATTTTTATTAATAGAGAAGACCAATAACTTTAAAATCGGATAGGTTGGTTTGGCCGAAACAAATACAAACGACTTAATTCTCGGTCCCATTTATGTTTATAGCTCTTATGAAAAAATTGAATGACTTAATTCTCAGTCCAATTTATGGTTATAGCTCTTATGAAAAAATAGTGCGATTTTTTGATTCATAAAGAATCGAAAATTTGAAAAAAATGAACACCACAAAAAAAGAGAAAATAACAACACCTTTTTATAAAAGAAGGTTGCAGAAGATGAAGAGAGTGGAGAGATGGTGAGAGGAAGAAGTTTGGCAAGTAAGAGTTGGGGTCCCTTTTTTTTTTGGAGAAAATATAATGAATTCACCCTTAAAGACAATCAAAAGTTTTGCACAAACTATATATGGAGCTTGACGGAATTTCTAGAATAATCTAAGTGCCCAAAATAGACGACTATATTGCTAATGAGTTAGTTTGAAGTGCTTAAACTTTCCATGTACTAGACCAATGTTCAGTGTTAAGGGAGTTGAGCTTGTGAAGACTGAAGTATTCTCTGAGCCTCAAATATAGAAGTTAGAGGAATTGTTCCATGGTTGAGCCTTTATTCTAAATATTTTGAAGGTTCTTCTCATCCCAAATAATCTTAACAAGTAAGGATATCGCTATGCAGAAGCTTCATCTTTTAGGATCGTCCTTGCATACAAATTGGTTACACCAAGAAATAAAAGAGCTCCAGTTGCTGGACACATTATGTAAAGCACCACTTTCATAGAGCATATGCCCTAACTTACTGACGAATATTCGAGAACACACTGTACAAGGATGACACGTTAAGATAATCAAAACAACTCTTTACAAAATTTTCAAGCATTAAACACAATTTAAGCAAATCAGTAATCATTTTGGCCCATTTCATTTACTCTTACATATCCAGTCATAAATATTATTGCACTTCAGAATTTACACATACATTATACAATAGTTGAGAAATATAATTTTTGATACAAAATAACTGGAGACATGTGCAGGTACAACTGATCCCGATCACCAACTCGTGTCCAATAGCAGTAGCTATACTCCAATTAGTCTAACTAAATCTCCTATGAACTTGAAAAATAAACAATGCAATTTTGATGAGTTTTGCGAACTCAGTGAGTGAACCATCCTCGATGTGCTCCCTCATATCAAAACACAAAGACAATTTACATTTTAATTCACAGACAGATCATATCATCAAATATTGAATATCACTTCACATTTCATCATGCTTCAACAAATACAGTTTGTGTACACTATTTCGCATTTCTATTTCATAACAGTCTAGACAATTCATTTCAATCATTCATATAACACATATCAATTGTATATAAAAATGCACATATGACTCCACTTTCATTGTTACTTTGTTGTGGCCGAGTGCTTTTTTACTGTTCCGTATCTGTTGTGAATACCGGGCTCATTAATAACTGTCTCGTACCTATTGTGGATATCAGACTCATTAAATACTGAGCCTGTGGCTCTTTATGCGCATTTATGATCTTTAAGCTCTTTTTTACTGGTCACTTCGGTCACAACTCCTTTATCTGATCATGCATATCAATATGATGAAATGCATCATTTCTCATTATATGCAATCATTCACTTTCATTCATTAAGCACAGTCGTTTTCACATATTCATCGGATCTAAGTCTGACATTCAACATTTTGTTGAGTACACATATTTCTTTGAGATTCACATTCAATTATGAAACACTTCCAATACAATCTCAATTATCAAACTTGTTCGTGAACCGCAAGTGTACGGTTGTCGAAGTGAGTAATAAATCGGTAAGAACCGAGTCGTGTCCACAGGGAT
>JANZXR010000008.1:3884635-3914826 GCA_027575705.1 Erythroxylum echinodendron | reverse complement strand
GACGTGCGTCTGCACTTTGTCAGGGACCAAATCACCAAGGGGATTTTCAACCTGGAGAAGATCACCGGAGAAATGAACCTATCAAACTTCGGAACAAAAGTTTTAACTAAAAAGAAATTCATTTTCTGTAGGGAATACTTACAGATCGAGGAAGACCCCTGATTCCGAAGTCAGATCTGGCAGATTTAACAAAAGGGGTGGAAATTAGGGTTTCGGGATTAGGGGATTTTTTGGATTTGGGGATTTTTCTGTAGGTTTTTTCAAATCTGAGCTACAAGTGGTGAAATAGGAGGGAAGCCACTTGAAATCAAAGTTGATTTCAGCAGATCTCTCAAAGTTTTTGGAGGTTTCGTATTTTTCCTTAACTCTCTCAGGTGTTTCAGATCTGAGTGAAGATGATGGAGTAGGAGGGAAATTTGTGACAGATACACCAACATCTCAACTCAGATACTACAAAAATTCAAGAAAAATGAAGAACAGAAATGAAACATATGTGTTTTGGTGTCTGAGGCGTCGAAGAGAGAAGGTAGAGCAATATTCTTGAAGCTTTTTATAGCTAAAGTCAAAAGAGAAAGTGACTTAAGGCAAACCCACGTGATACATTCAAATCAGAAGCCAACAACATGTCTGATGGTTATAACTCAAAAGTATCGTCGTATTACATTATCTCCAACTTCAACAAAGTGACAAAACTCAGACTACAATGCCAAAAACGCAGACTATAATCAAAAACGCAGAGGATGGTTATTAGTTGATCACGTGAGGAGCAGATGTCACCATTGATCAAGTCCATCCGAAAGCCTCTGTATACATGCAACACATATAAAAACAACAGTTCAAGCATCAGACAAGAGACAAACACAACACAAAAATTTTAGTCTTCATTCACTTGTAATTTCATTCTTTGAGAGTGCAAAAATTTGTGTGAGGGAAAAAGATTTAAGAGTGTTAGAGTACCAACTTGTTTTGGGTACTGGTGAGTTTGAGAGGCTCTTGTTGCAAGTGTTCAAAGAACACTCAATCTTTGTATCTTCTGCTTCACTTTCCTCTGCATTAGTGAAATTTCTACACCACTATCAAGTGGGAACCTTAGATGTAGATAGTTTCATACTATCGAACCAAGTAAAATCAAGTCTCCTTTTAATTTTCTGCAAGTTTTGGTTTCTTCAAAATTAACATTGTCTCAAGTTCTTGTGTTTAAAGAACAGCAGTAAAAGCAAATTAACCCAACAACTTTTTTCATGATAGAGACATATACGACTCTCACAATGAAGACTCGCAATGTCAATCACCATACAGAACACTCAAGCACACACCATAAATGACTCTCCTTACTCACCACCAATCAGCCGTGGGTCTTTTATTAACTCAAAATCCATTCACCTTTAATGCCCAACACAACCTTTTCTACTGTGTTTCATAAGACCACTTAATTCAAAAATAGAATTTTTGGCAAATATCCGTCATCAAATTCACATCTATGCAAGATAGAATTCTATTCTATCTAAAAAATTATCCAACTTCTGAATCCAAGATAATAAAAAATCTGATAGGTCCAATTTATAAAAATATGCTAAAATAAAATAAATAGATATATCAACATATATCTAATAATCTCTCCCTTTTTGGTATATTTGTCACAAATACAAAGCTCCCCCTAAATCACGTAATTAGACATATAAGTATCAAATTCATAATTCATATGAACTCTCCCTCAATCCAACATTAAGTTCCAAAGAACATCCATAGAAACAATAATCCAAACACCCAAATTTCTCCTTCTTGGGACAAAAGATGCCAATAAGCAAGACTAATAGTCACACATATACCTTGAAATCACCCCCTGAATGGAACAGTCACCAAAAACAATTTGATGTCTCCCCTTGGGACAAAACAGTGTCAAAACATAGAATCATAAGAATCAACAATAGTTGCAGCGAAAGAATCATAAGCACGCCAATATGACAATTTACCACCATTCAAAATACTGAGAGAGATATGCCCGAAAGAGAGAGAGAGAGAGAGACCAATACTGATGAGAGAGCTGAAAAGTCTTCTATGGAGCCAAATAGAATTCACAATGCAAACTACTAAAAAGATGAGACGACAATGGCAACATAAAGACTAAATAAGAACTGAAGAAGACAATTTTTTTTAGTTTCGTTTTCTTCTTTTTTTTACTTTTCTGTCTTTTTTTAAACAACAAAAAAAACTTCAAAAATGTAAAGAAGGCAGCCCTTTGCCCCTCGAAGAAATTCAAACCTGGGCTTATTCCTCGTCACCTTATCTCGGTCATCGGTTTCTTCTTTTGAAGTAACTGACGTGTCCTTTGTCTAAACAGTTTCTTCAAAAGCAGTAACTAATTGTGAATCTGTACAATTTCTTGTTTTTCCTTCACTACGTTTTTGTACTGTACTTGATCCTTTCTAATCCAAGTATGCTTCAGTACCATGGGTTGTTGCTAGAAATTTAATAGAGAGTGTCTAGATTTTCGATTTTGATCCCCTTGAAACATAATTTTTAACATCTTGTAGCATCTTGACCTTATGTGCCCGAAGCCTTGACACTCATGGCATTGAATTCTCTTCACCTTTCTTACTCCCTTGTGAGTTTTGGCTTGTTGTTTGAAGTTGTTGTTCAATGAGCTCCCACCATTTTCCTTAAACTTTGGTCTATCCTTTTTCACTCTCTTCAGCCACTTACTGAACTCTCATGTTAATAGCTCCATATCTTCATTTTCATCGGATTCATCTTTCGTATCATTCATACCTTTTCCAGTTTTAACCTGTAGTACCAATTCTTTGTTTCTTTCTCTTATAGCCATGTTCGCGAAACTAGGATCTGTACCAACTTGCTATCAAGTTTTGAAATGGTGACCTGCTTTGATACCAATTGAAAAACCGTAGGGGGTATGTGTTTTACAAACTATCCAATTTTATGTGGTTTTCTCTGGCACAAATAAAAACAAAAATCAATCAAAAGAAAAATAACAGATGACACCAGAAATTTGGTAATGCAGTTCGGGACTCCTTGCCTATGTCTACTGGGCCCTCACCTAGATTAATTCTTTCACCGAAGTAAAATAGATTTACCCAAGGCTTTACCGAGCCGATACCACTTAACCTTTGACACTATCTCTCAACCTCAATTCCCATGAAAACTTTTCACACCCAGTAATACGACCGACTCGTGATAACCTCGTCAGAGGATGTTTCTAAATAAGTTAATGAATGACAATTAATAAAAAATAACTCAAGTGGTTGAAAATAAAAGAAAAGAACAACTTCCCAACAAGTTCAGCTCCACTGAAATAAATCTGGAAATCGTTGCAACAAAAATGGGCTGATTCACGCAAAACTCATAATTAAGTCACGAAAACTTCTGCAAAAATCACAGATGCAAGAGTACTGAATCAACGACAACACATCAAAGAAAATGCAGCATAAAGCCATTCAACGCAGGTGACATGATCCACAAACAGTCATGGACAAAGATAACCAACTGATTCTCACAATTCCCAAAAGAAAATTACAGTTGCACTCACAAACCCATTAACCACGCACAATCATGAAAAGTGCAGCACACATATGTAGCTTGGATTGTGTAAAAACCCAATAGAGAACCCCACACCATAGGTTACTTCATCCACACAAGAATCAAGAGAAGCCCATATGTGTTTCACGCACAAGTCAAGAAGAACAAGTCTTTATTCAACAAACAATTAAACAAGCACTGTGTATATCCAACTAAAACGAACAAGTGCACTTTCAGCTATGTTTTTCAATAATTGCAATTCACACACTTAATACCTTTGATGTAAAAACCTTCCACAGATTCACTTTTTCCATGATAGATACATATACTACTCTCACAATGAAGACACACAATGTCACACACCACAAAGAACACTCACACACACACACACACCATAAATCACTCTCCCTACTCACCGCCAATCAGTCGTGGGTCCTTTATTCACTCAAAATCCATTCACCTTTAACGCCCAACACAACTTTTTCTACTGTGTTTCATAAGACCACTTAATTTAAAAAATAGAATTTTTGGCAAATATCCTTCTTCAAATTTACATCTGTGCAAGATAGAATTCTATTCTATCTAAAACATTATCCAACTTTTGAATCCAAGATAATAAAAAATATGATAAGTCCAATTTATAAAAATATGCTAAAATAAAATAAATTGATATATCAACATATATCTAACCCTTATTAACCTATCATGTACTGTAGAAAACAAAACTAAATCATTAACAAAAAAGAGAAAAAAACATTTCAAGTTTTTAACATTTGCTATGGTTTAGGATTTATTTTGTATATATATTTTTTAGTTTGATTTCCATAGTTGTTCTTTTATGTTTGATGTTAATTTAGGATAAGAACTATTTTGTATAGGAAGGAAGATGGAGTAACTTGGAGATTGAACTAGAGACCAAAGAGGAAAAGAAAAGAGGAAGTGTTCTATGGCCAATTCCCACGATCGTGGGAATTACAATCCGAATAATTATGCAAGGCTTAGTCAAATTTAGGTTTTTTGGACTATAAAAGTATCATAAAGCCTCCATCTTAAAGAGGAAGAAACCCTTATGTAGAAACATCATCTCTTGAGTAAAGAACATATGTTTGGAGCCTTAAGGAAGGATTGAAGTCAAGGATCATCATCAAGATTGGGGAAAATAGCACATCAACACCAAAATTTTCATATTTTGGCAAAGAAAAGAAGGAGTTCTTCTATTCAATTTTATGTCAATTCCACTTCTTCTATTCTTTGTAAAATAGTTTATTTGAATGTTGATGATGTTATGGAGACCATGTTAGGCTGATTTAGTTTTAGGGATTGCTTTTGAACTATTTTGTTATAACTCCTATTTTATTGAATTGAATGAAGTTATCGTTGATGATTGTTAATTTTATTTGTTATCTAGCATCAAATCAAGAGCGTGAGTAAGATAAATTTGTGTAGGATTGTAAAACTAGAGTTTACGACCTATAGACTTGCAATCATCATGTTAATTTAATAGTTAAAAGAGAGATCCCGGCTAATCAATTGATCACCCGTAGGATAGTTTAATAACTAATTGAATAGGTCGAGTCATTAGGTAAGTTGAGAGATCATCCAATTGATTCTCTTTAATTCAATTAGGAACAATTAATTACACCTTGAGAGAGGGTAGTTAATACATTCGAAAATCTAGGGTGAGATACAATTCAATCAATAAAATAGGAATGAGACAAAATAGGGAAAAAAGCAATCTCTAGTCTTTAGATTCTTAAATTCCGATTTTTCTGCACATTGATATTGTCTAATTTTTTAAGTTAGTCTTTTAATTTTTATTTAAAATTTTCAGATTATTTTTATTAAACAATTTCATTTTTTAAACAAAGTTTTATCTAACTTAAGTGGTGACTGGACATCAATCCCTGTGGGATCGATATCTACTCTTTTACAAGTCACGACCCATTTACTTACAGTTTTTGAGCGTAAAACAAGTAGATAGGTTTTACCATCAACATTGCTCAAGAAGGAGGTCACTAAATTGTTAGATGCGGGTTTCATATACCTGATTTTAGATAGTAAATGAGTCAGCTCGGTGCAATGTATACCTAAGAAAGGAGGTATGACAGTAATGGAAAGTGAAAGTGGTGAGATGATTTCCACTTGAACAGTCCAATGTTGGAGAGTGTGTATTAATTATTGGAAGCTCAAAAAGGATCATTTTCCTCTTCCATTTATGGATCAAATGATAGAAAGGGTAGCTAGCCATGCATTTTATTATTTTTAGGTTGGATATTTAGGCTACAATCAAAATTTTATCTATCTGGAAGATCAAACAAAGACCACTTTTACATGTCCTTATGGAACATTTGCCTATAAACGGATGCCTTTTAGGTTATGCAACACTTTATTAACATTTCAAAGATTTATGATGTCTATATTTTTAGATATGATCGAGGACATAATGAAGATTTTTGTGGATGATTTTTCATTCTTTGACGACTCTTTTGAGCATTTCTTGACAAATTTATACGTAGTTCTTGAAAGATGTTAAAAATCACACTTAGTTCTAAACTAAGAGAAACGTCACTTCATGGTGCACAAGGAAGTAGTACCGGGACATAAGATATCGTGCGAAGGTATTGAAGAATAAAGCTAAGATAGAAGTCATTGAGAAGCTTCCATCACTAATTAATGTTAAAGTCATGCGAGCATTTCTAGGACATGCAGGATGCTATCATCTCTTTATTAAGGACTTCTCGTTAGTTGCCAAACCTTTTACATATCTCTTAGTCAAACATGTCTACTTGTTTATATAAGTTTAATAGATTAAGGAGGCATTAATTTCAGCACCAATCTTGACCTTACCAGATTGTTCATTACCGTTTGAAGTCATGTGCAATGCTAACGAACAAGCTGTGGATTGCGTGTTGGGACAAAAGAAGGACAAAAGGCTTCCTGTAGTTTACTATGCAAGCAAGACATTAACGGATGGGTATTGCTTTTAAAAGGTTTGGATATTGAGATTAAAGTTAATAAGGGAGCGGAAAATATGATAGTTGAGCACTTATCATGTCTTGAAGGAGGGGAATTATAGCAAAGTGAGGACATTAATGAACGATTCCCCGATGAAACCTTGATGTTGCTAAACCGCCTTGTAGTACCATGATATGTTGATATAGCAAATTATGTTGCAGGTGGTATCCTTCCCTTATATTTGTCTTATCAATAGAGGAAACAATTCTTATATGAGTGTACTCATTATTTATGGATGAAACAATCCTTTGTAGAACATGGGCTAATGGACTGATAAGAAAATGTGTTCCAAAGAAAGAAATGTTAGACATACTAGCACATTGTCATGAATCCATATGTTGGGCGTTATGGAGTGAACAAGGTCGTAGCGTGAGTTTTGGAATGTTGTTTTTATTAGCCGAACTTGTTCAAGGATGCTCGAGATTTTATTGCACAATGTAATATATAAATGCGAAAAAATGGGAAACATCTTGAAGAGAGATAATATGTCGTTGTCTAACATTCTAGAAATGGAAGTGCTCGATGTGTAAGGACTAGACTTTATTGGACCATTCCGAGCCTCCATGGGGAACATATATTTTTTGATCGGAATGGATCATGTGTCATGATGGGCTAAAGCATGGCAACTCTAGCAAATGATGGAAAGGTAATACAAAATTTATCAAGAGATTATTCAATTGATTTGGAGTGCCACGAACTATAATTAACAATGGAGGAACACATTCTTGCAATAAATCTTTCGATGCTCTTCTGAGAAGATATGGATTCTACCATCGTGTTTCCACTCTGTACTACCCTCAAACAAGTCGTCCATTGGAAGTTGTTAATTGCGAGCTGAAAAGAATATTAGAGAACACACTAAGAAGTTCAAGGAAAGATTTAGCATTAAAGCTTGACGATGCTCTACAAGCCTATCAAACATGGCAAGCATATATTTGCATGCATCAAAGGAACAGATATAAAAAATTTACCTTCGGCAACATGTTGTTCCCCTTTGTTATTACAAGGCACCCTATATTAAAATAAACTTCATCATCACGAGATCATATTGATCACCAAGAAGCTGATTGATGATGATCAGCCTATGCTTGGTCTACGATCGTCAGTAAAGATGTGGTGGTTCTCAGTAGACTGTCCAGAGGGTTGTCCATAGGTGTTATAGCTAGGACTCACATCAACTGCAAAGTTGTCCTCAGCTTTGCTGCCAGTTTTAGTATCAGGGTTAGTCTTTCCACCAAAAACTGCAGGTTCTTCCAAGAGACGACGCTTCGTCATGAGACCATTTTTACCGGCAAGTCTTTCTGCATCAACATCCAGGATCACCAAGATCGAAAGCAAAGCCACAAAAACCACTGGGAGCGAAAACAGCTGCAAGCAAGCAATATTATTATCATTAGAGACCAGCTTAAGTTTCTGAAAAGGCCAGAAACAAATATAGTGACCATAAAGAAACCTAGTAAACGTGGGAATTTAATGCATACTTGCTGCATATAAGATATTAAGATCTGATATATGAGGAAATGGACTCCTACAGGATTACAATATATAGGCGCATTTTGTCACTGTTAATCGTGGACTATGCTTGGAGTGTGTGATGCAACTGTGAGCATTACTGGAAAAGCAAGGATATGGTGGGGATCATCATGTACATGCACTATTCGAAAAAAGTACAGTAGCCAGCCATGTAGGTTTTAATTATGGTTAGGATTGATTTATTTACCGCATTTGCAGTATTAAGGTTCAACCTTAACAATAATTAATTGTTACTAAAATAGTGATGATGATAGGTGATCTTTCATTAACTGCAATTCTAGTGAGTTTACGCTTATTGGTTGGACGACACATTTACATATCTATTTTACTAATTAAGTCAAGATATTTCACATGCATATTATCAATGGATAAACAATTTGATGAACATTAGATGATAGATAATATTAGTTGTTTAGGTGTGTTATATCTATCATAATCATCTAGTTTTTACATAGTTGTTATAGGATCATAGTTATCTGATTATTATATATAGTTATTATATGACCGTATATATATATTTAGTCTTTTATATATATGTATCTTCTTAAGTTTCGAATCCACGTTTAACTAGTTTAAAATCTTCTTAAGTTTCGA
This sequence comes from Erythroxylum echinodendron, assembly GCA_027575705.1. NCBI lineage: Eukaryota > Viridiplantae > Streptophyta > Magnoliopsida > Malpighiales > Erythroxylaceae > Erythroxylum > Erythroxylum echinodendron. The sequence continues at coordinate 3,906,150 of JANZXR010000008.1, read as the reverse complement.
ATGCAATAGCTACTGCTTATAGGACTTTCAATCATTTTTAACACGCTTAATTACTTATTGAGCTGCACAATCTTGCCAAAGAGACAAGACTACTGTTTCACAGTGTCTGCTTCAAGCTAAAGCTAATGCCTTTAACAAAGAAACCGGTAAATTATATTATGCACGACATGGGGAGTTTGACGACTCTTTATTTCTCTTTAATCAAGTTTCAGGAACAAATTCTTCTCCCTCCGTTCAACACGACCATGTCGCCTCTACTTGGCTTCAAGTTCGACATCAATTCCCAATATATGCTATTCCTTCCACAATGAATTCCTCAGGTACTACTAATTCTTTTATCCTGGACAATTATTTAACCTCATCTGATCTTATACCTGATTAATTAATTCATGATTCAACTGAACAAATCTCTACTTTGACGCAATTTTTGTCCCATCCATATCCACCTAGTCCACCACATTCTCAACCTCAATCATTAGTACCTAAATATTCTCAACCACAACCAGTACTCTCCGCAGTACCTAACACCCCTCCAATGCAAACACACGCCACCACACCACCTGAACAAATCCATCCAATGCAATTTCGACCTTGAACAAAACCCCGAATCACACAAACAATCATCTACCTACGACCTCAAACTTCAAAGAAAAGTCCTACTACTCAACTCACTACATTCTCCTCTGAACTCGAACTCATACACCCAGATTGGAAACAAGCAATGGAATTAAAATTTGACGCATTACAGCGAAACAATATATGGGAACTTGTGCCATGTCCAACTCATGGTAATGTTGCTGATAATCAGTTGGTTGATAAGACCAAAGAAAGGGAGATGGTTCGGTGGACAGATTAAAGGTTAGGCTAGTAGCGCGTGGTTAATACTCAAGAATATGGAGTGAACTTTATGAAACTTTGGAAAAGGGTCGAATTTTACCTAAATTTTAGGTCAATTAACAAATTTAACTCTAACATTTAGATAATAATTATAATCTTAATATTTAGAATTTTAACGACCCGTTATAATAGAATTATTAAGGACCGTCAGACGATATTTTTTAAATAATTTTTCTCTTTTTACAAGCTCCACAATGTCACGTTAGTAGCATCGGACTTACTCTTAAAAATATTAATATTTTATTTTATTTCTCACAATTCTTTGCTTCTCCTTCTCTCTCCCTCCGGCTCCTAATTTCCCTTGCTCTACTCTTCTTCGTCAATATCTTTAGTTTTATAAGTTTACCTCTATTGTTATGTTGTGAGCTGTATTTTTTTATGCATGTCTTAACTCATTAGATTTATGGGTTATTTTTATTTACATGTCTCTTACTAGTTTCATCTCTTTTCAACGTAAAATTCTTACTCACACTTGACTTCCCAACAATCTCTCCCTCGAGTGTAAACTTTCAAATTAAGTTTGGGCTCCTCCTTGAAAGAAAACATTTTTTTAGCAGCTCAAGTATATGGTATCATCAAGAGCCATTCTATTCCAACAAAAGACTTTTTTTTTTAACAACTCACATCACCAAGAGTCTTTCTACTCCACTGGTCTGAACCTACCAAGAGTCTCTTTGCTCTTCTTCGTCAAGAAGCAACCACAAAATCTAACTATTATCTCCATACTCGTCCTTTGCCAAACCATCAGCTCTGATACTATTTGTTATATTTTGTAGGATGCATGTCTCAGAAATCCAAACAAGAACACAGCTTCTTAGGTGTTTATACAAGGCCATGCAACGACGTAAAGAATCAGTGTGCAAGAAATCAAGAAGAGTTAGTTAAGTCAGTCAGATGACAGTTAGTAGAATTAAAATGTTATAAATGTACAGAAGTCACAGAAGTTGTAGACATTCGATAAATAGAAGGAAATCTCAGTAAATCACTGAGTCTTTGATATACTCTGTTTGCCTCTGTTTTTGCTCCATTTTTCTCTCTCTAGTCTTCTTTATTACAGACTTTAAGTTCTTCGTATGATAAATAGATAACAACAATAAAGTGGTATCAGAGCTAGATTCTTAAGGGATCTGTGAGGGTGTAAGCAAGGATCTTGGCTTGGAAAAAAAATTAACTCTTTCCTGTTGAAGCTATGACTTCGAGAGAGGAATACTCAGAGATGGCTGAGAGCTCAACTCAGAATTTGCAGCCTGCAATCTTCAATAGAGAAGGATATCAGATCTGGGCAATCAAGATGGAAGCATACCTACAAGGACAAGACCTATGGGAGCCTATTGATGAAGACTATGAGGTCGAGGTTCCAGCTGCAGATGCAACAACTACTCAGTTGAGATGGATAAGGGAGAGAGTGACCAATAAGGCTTGAGCTAAATCTTGCTTATACCAGTCAGTAGCACCTTCAATTTTCACTCAGATCATGGGTCTTGGTTCTGCGAAGGAGATATGGGATTTCTTGAAGAGTGAATATGAGGGTGACGAGAAGGTGAAAAATATGAAGTTATTGAATTTGTTGAGAGAATTCGACAGAATGCAGATGAAGGAAGATGAATCAGTCAAGACCTATTGTGAGAGGCTGATTCAACTTTCAGATCAAGTCAGGCTTTTAGGAGCTGAGTTTAAAGATCAAAGATTAGTTCAAAAGTTGCTGGTGTCCGTGCCTGAGAAATATGAAGCCACTATTGTCTCTCTTGAAAACTCCAAAGATGTTGGACAAATTAAGCTTGTGGAAGTTGTGAGCGCCTTCCAGGCTCAAGAGCAAAGGCATTTGATGAGAAAGACTGAGGTTGCTGAAGGAGCGTATAGGGCCTTTGCCAAAGTTGAATGTCAAGACAAGTCCGAGAAGAAGAAAAGAACTAAAGGAGGATCAAGGTCTTAGAGTACACAAACGCACCAGAAAAATACTGGTAAAAATGCAAGAGGAGACAAGGCAAATAAATACAATCCTTGTCCTCACTGTGGTCAGTCGAATCATCTTGCTTTTAGGTGCTGGAAAAGACCCGATGTGGAATGTAGAAGATGTCATCAGAAGGGGCACATGGAGGCAATATGCAAGGAGCAAGCCACTCAAGCTGCACCAAACGTGGAAGTCACTAAAGAAGAAGAAGAGCAGCTTTTCGTAGTAACATACGATCGTGCTAAAGCATTTTCATCTGAGTGGCTGATTGACAGTGGATGTACGAGTCATATGTCTCCAGATTCAAGATTATTCAAGTTTATGGATCAAAATGTGAAGGAAAACGTGAAGCCTGGAAATGGAGACTGCATCGAGTAGAAGGGAAGTGTGAAGTTGAGATTTCTACCAAGAAAGGCGTCAAGATTATTACTGACGTTCTTTTTGTGCCCAAGATTCAACATAATCTCTTAAGAGTGGCTCAGTTGATAGAAAAAGGCATGTCTGTTCACTTTGAATCAAAAGTTTTCAAAGTGTTTGACAAAGTTGGCCAGGAAATTCTAAGCACCCGTATGAAGAACAAGAGCTTCTCCATAAGACCAGAAGAAATACAACAGGAGGCACTTGTGAGTGATACCTTCAAGTCAAATCTATGGCATCGGAGACTCGAACATTATCACACGAAGCGATTGGAAGTAATGAAAAAGAAGAAGATGGTCGATGATCTACCAAAACCTCCATACAGTCACTCAGAATGCAAGGTTTGCATGATGGGTAAGAAAACTCGAGCTCCTTTCTTGAAGTCAAGTTGGAGGGCTGAAGAGAAGCTTCGGTTACTACATATGGATATGTGTGGGACTATACCGGTAGCATCCTTGAATGGGAGCAGATACTTCTTATTGATTATAAATGACTACTCGAGGTTCACGTGGATATTTTATCTTAAGAGCAAACGAGATATAGCAAAGGTGTTTCGGGAGTATAAAGTATTGATTGAAAATCATACTGGGCTGAGCATTAAATCTGTAAGAACAGACAATGGCTCAGAGTTTACTTATAACGAGTTTTAGTTGATCTGTAAAAACGCAGGTATCAAGCATCAGCTTACCACGCCATACACTCCACAGCAAAATGGGGTGGTGGAGAGAAGAAACAGAACCGTGATGAAGATGGCGAGATGCATGCTTGAGGAGAAGAAGCTTTCGAAGGAATTTTAGGCAAAAGCTGCGTTGACTACCTGCTTCCTACTAAACAAACTACATACTCGAGCTCTCGAGGATAAGACACCATATGAGATGTGGCATGGAGTCAAGCCAAAATTGAAGAACTTGAAGGTCTTCGGATCTCTCTGCTATGCCCTTATACCTCAAGCCAGAAGGAATAAGCTTGATAGCAAAACAGAATCTGCAATCTTTGTGGGGTATTCTGAAGTGAGTAAAGGTTACATATTGTTTTATCCAGATCAGAAGAAAGTGAAGGTAAGTAGAGATGTACATTTCTTTGAGGATGAGCACTAGAACTGGTCTGAAGAGAAGGAGAAAAATAGGGAAGTAAGGTAGACATCCACACTACCTTCAGACATCCCATTGGTGATAATCAATGCAGAAAATCACGATGATTAGGATCAGTTAGAACCAAGAGAGGAAGAAGATCCACATATTCAGCAAGACTATAATGGATGGAATTTTAAGGAGGAGCAAACTTCAGAAATGCCAGATGATGATTATAATCATGTGCCAGTAAGAGGGACAAGGAGTCTAGCAAAAATTTATGAAAGGAGTAATGAAGCAATGCTGGAACCGACGAAGACTTAGGAAGCATTCAGAATCCGAAATGGCTAGAATCCATGAAGGAAGAAATCTCCATGATGAACAAAAATGGCACCTGGACGTTAGTAGACAAACCACCAGACAAGAGGGCCATTGGACTGAAGTGGATATTCAAAACCAAATTAAATCCTAACGGTTCAGTTAACAAGCTAAAGACACAGTTAGTAGTGAAGGGGTACGCACAAGTGAAAGGTGTGGATTTTGGAGAATCCTTTGCACCAGTAGCTAGAATTTAAACCATTATAATTCTTCTGGCACTTGCAGCAGAGAAGGGTTGGAGGATACATCAGATGGACGTAAAATCTGCGTTCCTAAATGGAGGATTGCAAGAAGAAATATATGTATAACAACCGGAAGGTTTTGTGATAAAAGGAAAAGAGGAGAGTGTTTATAGACTCAATAAAGCGCTCTATGGCTTGAAGCAAGCCCTTAAATGCTGGTATTCACGTATCGACTCATTTTTGCTGAATATCAACTTCAAAAGAAGCTGTAGTGAGCCAACACTCTACATAAGGCTACAACAAGAGAACATAACAGTAGTCTCAATATATGTGGATGATCTGTTATTAACTAGAAGTTCAGAAGAACAAGTTGAGTTTCTGAAACACCAGTTCAATAACACCTTTGAAATGATAGATCTGGGAGTAATGAAATATTTTTTAGGAATAGAGATAAATCAGAGTGAAGGAAGCATAGTAGTAAGTTAGAGGAAGTACGTTTGTGATGTACTAAAGAGATTCAAGTTAGATCAATGTAAGCATGTTTCAACTCCAATTTGTCCGAAAGAAAAGTTAGTAAAGAAAGAGTAAGGAGATGAGGTAGATAGCTGGAGTTATAGAAGTATGGTGGGTTGCTTGATGTACATAGCTGCTACTAGACTGGATATACTAAATTTGGGAAGTATGCTCTCCAGGTATTTGAGTAATCCTGGAAGACAACACATAGTTGCAGTGAAGAGGGTGTTAAGATATCTCAAAGGGACAACTGAATATGGTCTCTTATATGAGAAAATGGGGTTATGTGAGCTTAAATGTTAAGCGAACAATGACTGGGGTGGAGCAACAGAAGACATGAAGAGTACATCCGGGTATTGTCTTACGTTAGGATCAACTTATTTCTCTTGGAGCTCGAAGAAGCAAGAGTTGGCGGCTCTCTCAACTGCAGAAGCTAAACTGGTGGCTGCTACAACAGCGGCAAAGCAGGTCATATAAGTCAGGAAGTTACTTGAAGACTTACAAATTCATCTAAAATCTGCTACTGCGGTATGTGTTGACAATCAGGCCGCAATCTCTATCTCGATGAATTCAGTATTCCATAAAAAGACAAAGCATTTTAAGCTCTGATATTATTATCTGAGAGATGTACAACAAGAGGGAGAGTTAAACCTCGAATATGTTCATGCGGAAAACCATATTGCTGATCTCTTTACTAAAGGTTTTCATGTGTCTCGGTTTGAACAATTAAGAAAGTTGGTGGGAGTTCAGAAGCTGAATTTCTGATCCAAGGAGGAGTATGTAGGATGCGTGTCTCAGAAATCCAGACAAGAACATAGCTTCTTAGGTGTTCATGCAAGGCCATGCAATGACGTAAAGAATCAGTGGGCAAGAAATCAATAAGAGTTAGTTAAGTCAGTTAGATGACATTTAGTAGAATTGAAATGTTATAAATTTACAGAAGTCACAGAAGTTGTAGACATTCGATAAATAGAAGGAAATTTCAATAAATCACTGAGTCTTTGATATAGTCTATTTGCCTCTATTTTTGCTCCATTTTTCTCTCTCTAGTCTTCTTTATTACAAACTTTAGGTTCTTCGTATGATAGATAGATAACAACAACAGATTTGAAGAACCCACTTTTTGGGGGATTTTTATGATAGGCCTAGTGAAAAAATATACTCATAGATTTTGACACTATTTCTGTCACTAATTTTATCTTTTTTTGTCATAAAAATCCTACTCATACTTGAAATCTCAACAGTGTCAGACATATGATGAAATTCATAGTTCTCTTCCAATACGTGCCAAGGGTGATTCGTATTGACCCACTGTATAAGGAAGTTACGAGAACCTTCGGAATCCTTACAAAAACTGCATGGGCTGGTGTTGCTTTCAACCTTTTTCATTACATGGTTGCCAATCATGTAAGTTTCACTGCTATAATCCTTTTTCATAAAATAACAGAATGGTGTTCATCCTCCCTATACACCGAAGATTTTTACTATGTTCTGTGATGTATAGTTCCTGTATGAACTGAGATTAGTATATATTATGCATGGTTTTTATATTAATCGGTATGGAAGAAGTTTCAAGTGCATGCAGTCTTTAGACCTTTAAGCTGATTTCTTTGAATTAGGACTCTAAATTTGCGAGACACATTGGCATTAATCATGGTTCATTGACCAATTATGATTTCAGGTATTTGGTGCCACTATAATAAACAAGTTCTCTCGTGACAAAAATAAACGTCACTAAAAAAAGAGAAATCGTCGCAAATATTAATTTGCAACGATTTAGTGTCCTCGCCCAAAATCGTCGCTGAATCTCGGTAGCAAAACAACATCTGTGACATTTTGCATAAATCGTCGCCAGAACTTGTTTGCTACAAAAATAATTCGTTGGTAAAAATTATTACCGACAATAAGGAGGAGCGTCGTACATGGTTTTGTGCGACGTTTCTATTTCATAGATAAAAGTTTTTTCCCATGAAATTGTATTCGTAGGTATTTCCAATTAGTGACAATTTCATTTTGGTAGTAAAATCCTTTTAGCTACTAAGTTTTTGTTGTAGGGAAATATTTTTAAAAACATTTCTATAAACGTAGGTAAAAACTTTTTGTAACGAATTGAACTTTGGTTGCTAATAGGATTTTGTAACGATTGTATTTTGGTAGCAAAAGAGTTTTAACTACGAAAATGTGGTTGTAGCAAAACCTTATTACTTACGTTATTTATATGTAGTTAATTAGTTTTTATGGCGAATTGTATTTAGTAACTAATAGTATTTAGTAACAAAATTTAAATTTTAATTTAATAATTACTATAATTGTTAAAAAACGAATTTATTTTAATTTATTACAATTTTTATGACTTTTTGTGAAGAAAATTTTTGATAGCTAATATTATTTAGTAACAAATTTTAATATTGAAATTAATAATTAATATAATTGTTAAAAATGAATTTATTTTAATTTATTACAAATTTTAAGAATTTTTAATTATTTAAATTATTTCTTTATAATTAATGTTAGTGACATATTTTGTAAATAATAATAAATTGAAATAAAATAAACATATAAAATGGAATGCATTATATATAAAACAATATTTACACATCATTTACAAACTAAGAGTCTACATCTGAGTCACTACCACTAACATGCAGAACCTAGCATTTGTTTAACCAAAATTTTAAGCTTGCTAACTTTTTTTAGTCTACGATTTAACTTGTCTTTTGTACATTGTAATTTTGTCTTCAATGCCTGGTTCTCCTCTTGAAACGCCGTCACATATACTAGTCGTGACGAAGAGGTACCAACAGGCTTAAAGTCATATTCAAGACCTTTGATATAGCCCGATCGTGTACCAAGGATAATATTGCAAATGTCATTGACATTAGGCTAATTTCCCTCAGTCAATGACGTCTGCAATAATTCCTGCATCTTGTCCTACAATATCAAGTAAAAAATCGAGTTAACTAAAAAATTATTAGTTAATATTATATAGAAAAATAAATTGTAATATTAATTTATTTGTACTTACATAATTACTTGATGCCTCTTCAGACGTCCAACCTTGACCTTCCTTGTAGTATGTGTGCTTATACAATGTAATCCTGCCACACTCTTGCAATTGTAGTTCTGTTTGACTTTATAATATGAATTTAAAAAATTATAGCTTATTAGAATTTATTGTATTAAAAATAGAATAATAAATTTAAAATATTACATTTACTAATTCTTGTTGGACAACGACAAATGTTTTGAAGCTGGTATTATAAGGAGTCTTCATTAAGGCTCTATTGGCCTTGGCTTTAGAACACTTTTCTGAAATTAAGAGAAGTAGTTATAAGATCTATAAACATAATTAATGGAAGAAAATATGAAGAAGACAAAAAGAAACCTAAACCTTTGCTGAAGCCCAATAATCACCCAATTTATTCCAATTTTCTTCAGCCTCTCGTTCCAGCACATGTCTTCTAGCCTCTTCATCAGAAGGAAAAGACTGATAATATTTATGAAGTCGATATCGGTGATCCTTCGTCCTTTGTTTGAACAGTGAACTAACACTGCTTGAAATCTCAGGTGTGTCGATATCAATGATATTGAGCTTCATCTGTAAAAATACCTATTAGATAAGTTATTTATTTAATTAAGTAAAATTGCAATACATATAATGAAATGGTTAGAAATATTATCGAAACTTTATTTAAAGCATTTTGCAGCACGTTGTCTTCCTTCAACTGCTTAACATGCTAAAGGCAAGGCAACTCATTATGAACAATGACGCCCAACTCACTGGCCAACTTTGTAGCTTCGATCTTATCCACTGGGCACCCTTGCTTCGAGTCAATCGTCACTGACAACTTGGAATTTATTGCAACATTCATTCGTTGCAACTCAATTCCTTTTGTCTTACCTCTACCTCCTTTTTTGAGTTTAGTATTGGAACTTGAAAAAAATACATAATGATAAAAACACAATAAACATGTAATCAGAGCATAAATGTAAATATGTTTGGTTATCAAAAACATACCTAAAGATCCCTCATGATTACTAGACGATGTTAGTAAAGGTTGTTGTTACTGACTTCTCTCATTTGATGATGGAATTGGTTGTTCTGTGGGAGAAACTTCATCTGTTATGACCACCTTCTTTCTTTTGTTTCGCCCAGGTGCCATTATAATGAACCTATGTAAAACGAATTAAGAACATAACGTATAATTGTGATTACAAAATAAAATTAACATTTTGTGAAACATTAAAACTATGCTTAATTAACATAACTAAAATATCAACAACATAAAGCAATTATCTTATTAACATTTGAAACAATACAAACAATGAAACTTACATTCAATCATTATGATCAAAATGAAGAAAATTATGTGAGTTTTGGCTCCAAGCAAAAAGAAGAATACAGAATCTGAAAAAAAAAAGTATGGACATGGAGTTGGTGAACAACCAAATCTAATATTAATAAATTTTAAACTATGAATTAAAGGTTAAACAATAAAGGTTCAACTATGAATTTTTTCACTTCAAAGAACATAGAAGTAGAACTTAAGTGTCAATCTAAACCATGTGTAATTGGAATGAAATCATTAACAATGGATTTAATACTCATAATACCAAAAGAAAACACAAGTAGCCTAAATTAGAATGATAATCAATATAATTAATGGGAAAGTAACACAAAATCTGCAAAAATTGGTTGTATGTGAATTTGTAAATTGAGTACATGAAGTAAATGAAGTACAACTATGAGGGTAATATATAATAAGCTACAACATATTTATATAAGTCATGGATTAAAAAAAATAGTTAACCAAATCAATAAAATATTAACAAAAATATTATTTTGAATTAAGTTACTAAAGATTATAAAATGTTAATCATTTCATTAAAAATTTTAAAAGTTTGGATACTAAATAAAAAATCCTAAAATATTATACACTTTAAAATTTGTTATCCCAAAATTAAAATTTCCTCATATCTTATGCTTCCTTTTATTTTTTCGTTATTGAAATTTGAATTGTCAGCTTACATTATGGAAAATGAACTTATGATTACTAAGTATTAAGCAATTATAATGAGTTCACCTATAATTTGAGACTTGATCCTCTCCAATTACTCTTCAATTGCTAACAGAAATCATAACTGGAGAATTTTAATTTATGCATTATCACTTCTATGTAGGCCAAAGTGTCTGGTTGATTCATTGCATCAAATGCATTATAAATTTGTGCTCTTTCATGAATAACTCTGTAACAGGAACAATAATGGAGTCCATTCAAATCACAACTAATCAGAAGAGGAAGTATTCGGAATATTCATTTCATAAAAACGTTGGGTGAGGACTTTTATCGAACACCTTCTTAGCAGAACATAAAACACAACCAAATTCAACCACGTATTCATTCTTAACCCTTTCCTCACTATCCCTAACACAATGCAACACAAACCCAACAATATATGTGTTCAATTCATGGAAAGAACTCAAAAATTCGAAGACAACAACATATATTCATTATTCGGGACATTAACACATTCACAACCAAACCTAAAAAAATGAAAGAAAACTTACCACATGCGATGAAGAATAGAAAACAACTGAAGATAGAGACAAAAATTCGACAAGAATAGGTGAGGGATGTGGTGAAGAAACAACTGCAAGCTTCGATTTGTTTCAGAGAAAACAAACACGCAAGGGAGAAGGAGGGGGAAGGCTAGCGTGTCTAGTAAAAATTAAAGTGGGATAACGTCATTTGTCGTTCGACAAACAACGTCGTCCAACTTAATTTGTTTAAACGTTGCAACATTCAACGACGAACTTAGGATGCGTCGTCAAATGCAAACCTTTAGCTACGATATATAATCATCATCGTCAATAGGTTTTGTAAAAGGCAAAAAACGACATAGTTATATTATTCTGATATGCCACATTTTGCGACGATACCAATATTCGTCGCTAAATGGCACACTACAAAACATCTATAGCATCGTAAAATATACAACATTTAGCTACTAATTTCTTAAAGCGTCGCCTAATCTTAATAATTTCGCTACGAATAATTGTAAACGTCGTAAAATATACCCAATCCTTTTCTCCTTAATTAATTAACATATATTAATTTTTCCTATTATCAATAAAAAGAAAATTTAATCTTCTCAATTATATGTGCAATTGTTCTTCATTTGCTTAATTTTTGGGAATGACTAATTTTTAAATATAATTTGCTACAAATAGTTTTATAATTATATTACAATGTGTTCTTATATTAATCACAAGTGTTACAATGTTTATTTATTCAAATAAGTTTTTTGAAATTAAATTGATGAAAATGTATAATTTTAAGACAATGTTATTTTATTTCAATAGTCAACCTATTAATTTCCAAATAGTTTTCAAATGAATCATTTAATTTTTAATTCAAATTATGTTTTATTTAAAATAGGAAAATAAATTTATTAAAAATTATTTATGAACCGACGGCCTTTAGCGATGAATCATGTATTAACCGCTCCATCTGACAATTGTCGACTAAATAAAGTAAATCATAGCAAATTAATTAAGACTACTTCTAAACAAATACAGTAAATAATAAACGACATCGTTTATCTAAACTACATAAATGACGTCATTTTGTATTAGGTTTTCAAATTCATACAACATAAAAGCCTTCTTAACGTCCTCGTTCAAGCAATTTTTTGAAATCCAAAAACCTCTCTTATATACCAGCGATCGTGATGCCTTACTCACATATCAAAGTCGTTGACTTCATCAAAACACAGTCTGTATTCCTGTCACTTCTTTTTACTATATGTTGTGTTTTCAATGTCCTACTATCAAGCTCTTCTGCATCTTTAACTGACGAGATCGGGTCTTTATTCATCAATCTTAGTTTGTCATAAGTTTTAGTCTATTTTTATGTACTAGATTTGTGATGTCTGCATTTGGCTTTTGAGACAATGTTTTCAAAGAAAACAAGTATTTTACCATTGTCAAATAGAAGAGTTGTGATTTTTATCCTTCTATGGTAGATCTGGACGTTCTTTCTGTAGATATGTTCACATGTTTTTTTGTGCTAAATTAAGTTGATTTCTTTGTCTTTTGTATATGACGTTTTCTATTTTTCATGTTATTTCTTTGTGTATAATTATTTGGACATTATCTTTGGACAGTTTGAATTATGCTAAGTTAGTTTTTAGAGTCAAATTGGTTTTATTGACCTCACTGTTGCTGAATCTTCTCAACTTGTTTCTGGATTTTGCGTACTAAGGAACTTATGTAAATGCATCCTGCTTGCCATTTGTAAGTTTGGGCTTTCCTTTATTCCTGTGAAGCACAGGAGTATTTTCTTAGACAACTCAAAATAGGTAGACTGAATCTCTTTTGTGTGTTACTATCCTGATTTAAGGGGCTTGATCAAAAAAGTTGCATTGTTTAGTACTTATACCTCATGTGACTTCGTGCTTATTGTGATTATTTACTAAAACCCTTTAGGTGTTTATTGTGAGTTCTTAATTATGCATTTGATGTATGAATTGTGTTTATGGTTGTGCTTTGAAGATGATTTACTGTCTATCTTTGTTATTTCTTTATGTTTATCTTCCACTAACATTTAACGTTTAATCATATGAAGGAATGTTGACATGGAAACTAGTTTTGGATGGCCCTAATTCATACTGTTGGGAGGAATGTGGCAAAATTATCCCTGTTAAGCAAACCAACACTGAAAAAGAAATCTCCAGTTTATATACTAATCATCGTTTGCCTTCCATGGTGGATCTTCTGCTTCAAGGTGTTTAATATCATCCAAACAATGTCATTTTCCTTATTATGTACATCTCATTTCTTTTTATGAAGCTATTATATATATTCACATTTGATGGTTTATACTACGTGTTGTTTTAAGCTGCCTTCAGTCTCGAAGGTGACATATATGCCCATAGAGGCAGGAGTGATGTCACAACACTCTGTAAAGGATTAAAAAATCAGTTGATTGGGAAAATTCATCAATTCTGAATACTTCGTCTGCTTATGCACGTATGCATGTCACTCTAATTTTAGTTCATTTAATGGTTTTCTAATATGATAATATCTAACTTTTATATTGTTTATGTTTTAGGTACTAAATCTAGCGACTTATTTACTTCATCCTCTTGTTAGTTAGCTATAGCGGAAAAGTTGTTGCAAGAGGATGTAAAAAACCTACTGTTGAGGGAACAACTATAACTGTTTCAATTGGTGCGTTCAAGTGTGCAAGGACCCTTCTGGGCAATCCAAACATCGAGGACTCATTTACCTTCACCGACTCTCATGTTACTTAGAATCCCAAAAAGTACTTATATCATTATCAGTTAGCGAGTCAATCAACTGAACTCAGCTTTAAAGTTTATTTATTGTTATATCTGTAATAATTTGCTAAACAACATATCTACCACTTAGGAGTCAAGTTGCATACTATTAAATGTAGACTGTTTTTATTATAGTTCTATGAGTGTATGAATTGGGTAACTTTTAATTCAAACTTCGTACTACTCCATATATCATATTATTATATTAATAAAATTTTTAAAGATTTTCATTACAAATTTTTGCAATGTTAGTAAATACTAATGATTAATTAATTCTACTGTTTTAAGTCTTAAAATTTTGTTGAGAGCTTTTTATTCTAAATAACAAGTTGTAAACATTCAAAACAAATCTCCAATAAAATATATCTTAACTATAATAGATTATAAAAATGTTAGTTTAATAATTTATGAAAATTTCAATCATTTGGTAACGATTTTTAGAAATCATCACCAAATGTAAACATTCAGCGACGTTTCTAAAAATTCGTCACTGAATGTGAAATATTTTGTGACGATTTTAAAATATCGTCGTTAAATGTTTGATATTTAACAACAATTAAAAGCAGTCGTCGCTGAATGTATAATGTTTCGTGCTGAATTATCAATTGCGTCACCAAATATTGATCTTTTGGTGACATTTGGTAATATTGTCGCAAAATACATAACTTTTAGTGATGATTTATGAAGATCGTCTCAAAATGTTTATAAAGTTATGGTGATGTTTATAGATTGCATCACGATTGCACTATTTGGTGACGAATACTGTTAATCGTCACCCATTGGTCTCAATTGTGCGACGATTTTACTTGAACGTCGCTAAAGGTTTTTCCTTACGTGACGCTTTTTGGTTTCGCCACTAAATGTTAAGTTTTAGTGACGAACGATTATGAACATCGCAATAGGTTGTCTTTTTGTGACGAATATTATTCCTTCGCAAAAAAAAAGTTGGGAAAGGCTTCCTTTGTTGTAGTGTGCCTATTGGTACTTGTTTGCCGTTGACAGAGAGACATCATGCTGGAAATATGCCTGTGGGGAGACAAATGCAACCAGGATATACTCTATTGCGGTGGTGAAATACCAATTCCATTTTCATTAACAATCATCACTCATCGCAGCAACTTCTTCTACATTTATTATGTCATAATTATTTAAGTATGTCACATGCATAAGTGAATCTAGTCACGTGGGAAATGAATTGCCATTATTAGTAAATCTGATGTGATACTGTTTTTACTAGAAAACCCCCTCACGTTCTTATCTCTATATTCTACCCATCGCGCACGCAAGGAAATAGCAACGGCACTTTTTGCATCGCGTAACCGTCATTTCTTCTGCTTACATTTTATGTTTGGTTGACAAGAAAGCTGAGGAAAAACAAATGGAGCTTGATCTCACACCAAAGTTGCCCAAGAAGGTGATCGGTGGGGATGGTGGATCCCAGTACAAGTGGTCGCCAGATGAGTTGCCGACGCTTCGACTAGGGAACATAGGAGCAGCGAAGCTCTCTCTGCAGAAGAATGGATTCGCTCTTCCTCACTACGCAGATTCCTCTAAGGTTACTTATGTTCTTCAAGGTATATATAATATATATCTGCGTTATGCGAGCGTGGAGGTGGAGAAGGGGGATGAGGGGAGCGGCAGAGGAGGGGTCGCCGGAGGAAGAACAGATGAGACAGTGGAGATTAGCAGCGAGAACTCGGGCCCCATGATGTCTAGATCAGACGATGATTTTGAAGGTGAAGTTGATCCTAATGATGATGATTGTGACGACAAGAACGAAAAGAAAAAGAGAAAGAAGTATCAGACATACAAACGCACGAGCAGATCAGAAAAATGGAAGCGTATTAATTAGAAAGGGTCTTCTAAATAAAATATATTTTAAATATTTTTAAAATCTTATTGGGTCGGAAATACTGTCGGGTTCGTAAAAAGATCAAAAATATTTAAAAAATATGATGCCAGTGTTTAACTAATGGCTGTTAATAATTCGATCATGGTACGATGAAATGTTAAAGTTTTCTAAATATTAGTGTTATAATTATTCTCTCTGAAATATTACGGTTAAATTTATTAATTGGTGTAAAACTTAAGTTATGTTATATCAGATGAAAGATTTTTAATGAAATAAAATAGAATAGTTTATAATTGAATAGAATATAAATAAATGTAATATTATAAAATTATTGTTTGAAAAAAATATAAGAATTTATAATATAACATAAGGATATATTGTTTGAAAAAAGAATTTATAATGTAATATAGTGAAAAGTTATTTATCATTTTATATTTCATCAAAAACTTCTCAAATTATAAATTTTTTATTTTTACTGTTTAGGATGAAATAAGATATGATATGAAACTTTCTTTTCTTTCTCATTTATTAGAAATTCTCCTCTCAAATAATAAAATAATATTATATTATATTTTATTTTATTAATAAAATTCCAACTAAACATATTCTTAGGATAAAAGTTTATCCTCTTATCGCGAAGGTTTTAGTCCCGTTGTTAAGGCAATGACTATCCTGTGAGTGCTTACTGTTACTATTTCTAAAGGTCAGCGGTGCATTTCTTCGAAATCATTTACACGGAACAACATCAGGGATTTGTTGTCAGCTAACTTCCAAATTATGCCTGTAAATTCAAGAAGTCCTAGACGAACTTAAAGAAGCACCTAGAACATGGTTAAACGATTAAGTAGATTTCTTCTTCAGCTTGGCTTTCGTGGCTTTCGAGCAGACTCTAGCAATGGTAACAATTCATGCTTTTCTACTAGTTTATGCTGATGATGTAACAATTATAGGAAGCAGTGGTGAGCATGTAAACTCCATTATTTCGAACCTTTCAGCCGAATTCTCTCCCAGAGGGATTTGGAAGTCTACATCGTTTTCTTGGCATAGAGGTGTTACATCATACTGATAGCTTTCTCTTGTCTCAAAGATCTTATATTCAAACAATTTTGGCTAAAATGAGGAAGGAAATTTGCAATGATTTTTAAATCAGACTGAATCGACCAATTTCATCGAAATAAATATGAACCGACCAAAGCTTCATTCGTAATCTATCCGAGAGGTTTCTTAAAATTGCCTTTTTAATTTATGTGGACCACGGGGCTTTTATATACTGTGGGACTTACCGTCTTTTTAATTATGTGGTCCCACCACAAACATTTAAGTTTCTTCCTCCTGATCTCGTGAGGCCACCCGCACCAACCCATGACAGTCCATGCTTGTCGTCGTAACTCTAACTTTGAGTTTTAATATAATGCAATATTACAAAGTCCAGATTTTTAAAGGGTAGGTCTCATAAATCTTTGAAATTTTCAATGAAATTTTCTTTCTTTTCCATTCTCTCACAATCTAAATAATAAAATATATTTTTCAAAATTTAAATTCTTATTTATCTTTTTATATTTTAATTAAGTTTTATTTTAAATTATTCATCATCATCGTCATCACACCCAATCTGAATCTTGTATTAAAGCGGGGTCTATAAAGATATGATAGTACGCAATCTTATCCCTATAAAGTAGAAAGGTTGTTTCTGATAAACTCATATACAAATGTGACAATGAAAAAGTAATGCAGGTTAAAAGAGTAGATATGTAGAACTGATATGTTAAAAAAGTAGGTAAATAAAATTAAAATAAATAAAATAAAATTACTCAATATGAATGAGTAAAATCACAGACAAGATCTTCGGAATTAAAAGTAGAATATCAGTTAAAAATTGGAGTTCAGATCCTTTTTTAAAATTATTATTTTTAAAAAATGAATGACTATTTTATCCTTAAAATTTTCTAAATTTATTTAGTCTCACTAATAAATTATATTTGACAAAATTTAGGTTCTTTATTTACCTCCTTATATTTTAATTGAATTTTTTTAAATTATTATTGTTAGAAACTAATTGTTATTTTTATCATACATTTGTTTAATAAATTAAATTATTAGTTAGTATATATAAGTAATTTTGCTTAAAATAATTGATAATGTGTTAAAAATAATATTTAAACTATAAAGAAACATATTTAAAGGACGTTAAAAAAAGTTAGAATAAACTTATATTGACTTTCTTTAAATATACTTCAACTTTGACGAGTCTTTAAATAAATGAGAATATAGAAATACTATTATTATTATTATTATCACCACTACTACTACTATTACTACTACTACTACTTTACAATTAATGATATATTTAACCTTATTTTAAATTATTAGATTTATCATTAGTTTATTATATATTAATAGATATTATTAGTGCATTTTTATTTTAATAAAATATTTTATTTTATACTATATTTTAACTTATTCTTATAATTTATATTTCTTATTTATTATATATCAATTTTTTAGCGATTTAATACCGATTGAATTTTTAAGAACAGGAATTGAGATAACTATTTCTCAAGGTACTGCAGTTTCTTATTAAGAGGAGACAATGTAAAACAAATATGTGGTAGCTTACAATATGTCATACCAGGCCAAACATCTCTTTTTCAGTAAATAAGTTATGCCATTTTATGTATCAACCGTCCCATATTCATTTTTAGGTCCTCAAGCATTTGTTTTGATACATTCAAAGCACAATTACTACGATTTTTTTTAAATAGAAAGAGCTCAATTGATAAGTTAATAGTCTTTAGCGTTGCATATTAGGCAGATTGTCGTGATGATCGACAATTGACAGTAGGTTTTTTGGTCTTTCCAGATAATATTCTTCTTGCTTGGAAGTCCAACAAACAAAAGACAATAACTTAGTTGTTGTGTGAGTCTAAATTTAAGGTCATAGCAAATGTTTTTATGGAAATTAAATGGTTAACTAAAATTTAGCATGAATTAGGAAGTTTACTCATGTTCGGTTTGACAATGTTGGAGCTATTTTTCTCTCTTCAAATCTTATATTCTAGCTCAAACCAGAGATTAATTTCCACTTCACATGAGAATTGATTGCTACCAAAGAGCTCTCAGTTGAAATCAGCTCGCCGACATTCTTAGTAAGCTTCTTGCTCACTCACAATTTTCTCATTTTCTTTTCTAACTTGGGTTGCTTTCCATTCCAACTTCAGCTTGTGGGGTCATATCAAAGGATAAATCACGGTTTTAGGCCTTACCAAAAAGTGTCTAAATCGATTAGTGGTCTGATTCGGTTTTAACAAAAGAACCTGTCAGTATAAAACTGACCAGCTTGTTGGAGAACCGACTGGTTTTTATCAAACCGGTTCCACCGGTTCTGCAAGACAAAGATCATGTAAAAATACCCTGGTCTGTTGTCTCGCCAGTCACCCCTCTTCTCTCCCTCCCCGCTTATCTCGCTTTCTCGCACAAAAGCAGCACTTCTTGCTCTTCTGTCGATCCATAGAAGAAAAAGAAAAGCCTAACAAATCTTCATTTCTCCATTTCTTAGAACATGCAAGAGTTGGGTCCGTCTTCTTCTGTCTTCCAACCTATTGTTGCACGCCATATTGGAGAGATGGAAGGCGTTATAATGGAGGTTGAGACAGGGGATTTCCTGGGTACACATCAAGGATTCTCGTTCTACACAATTGGTCAACGTCAGGGCCTGTGACTTCATGGGGGTTCATGGTAAGCTCTTGATCACAAATTCTATATAGAAAACTCAAATTTTCTTCATAGTTCCATTCACTTTAGGAAATTTATACTTTTTGTGGATCGTTAAGATATTGAAAAAGTATTTGTATTTGAAAGAAAGGAGGATACTGGCCTACATAGCACATCCCTTATGGTTTGATTTTGATCCTCATACGCGTATATTGTTAAGGATGGATCTATCCTTCCCACATTTAATGGAAGAGCCATTCTTGCTTCTTTTCTTTTGCGGCCACATAACTGAGGTCTTTGTTATCTCCAAGTTAAATTAAGTGAGTGGCCCACTAACCTAGTATTTTAAGTTTTACCCACTGAGAGCCAATTAAAAAAATGCCCAAAATAATAATAATTGTTGTAAGGCTATGTACTCTTTGATGAAGCGAGTACATTAAAAACCAACGGTTATTTCTTGACCCTCTTCTCCTGTCTATAAAAGCAAGATACATCCTCCTCCCTTTAATTTGTTGATTATTTTTCCATCGTTCAAAGATATCCTTCTATGTATCACATTGGATAAGGAGAAGAAGAGATCAAGAATCTAAGGCTTATCAATTAAAGGGAAGTTATCGATTTAATAGGGTTGCATGTTCGTCAAACGGTATGTTATTAATCTTTAGTTTTATGATGGTTTGAATGCACTTGATATTGGGTATTGTGTGTTAATTTCTGCATGAAATTCTAACAATTGGTATCAGAGACTGCGTTGTTTGTATTGTTTGTGGTGTTTTCTGTCAAACAAAATGCACACTTTTGGTTTTATGTTCTTCTTCTATTCCCATGCATTTCTAAAAAATGTTTTCGGTATTAACGGTGGAAACGGAATCTTGCTCTTAATTCCCAAGTGCAATCACGTTTGGGTTTTATGAGTTTACTGTGTCTATTTACGATAAAGTTTTGTTTCTATAAACATGTTTTCATGTTGTTTTTTGAATTGCTGCCTTCACATACTGCACACTTCTATTGTGTTTGTTCTTGAATACTGGGCAAAACCGCATGTTTCTGTCCTTTCTTTTGCTCTTAAATTTTCATACATGTTCAACATCAATTTTGATGACAGACGAACTGCCTTTCTTTTGTTCTTACATCTTCATACATATTCAAACATTTTCTTTTGTTTTCTTTTTCTTGTGTGGTTGGATGATTCAATTTGCATAATGCCATCGTCTCCATATGTTAGTGGTTGTTGAAAGGAAATGAATAGTTTTGTCTCTTGAAACGCAAATGATTGAAATTCTCGTTCGTGGGTCTTGAATTAAATGTGAAAACATGTTTCTGTAGAATACACCGTTGAGATTGGATGGCTTGTGTTATGAAAGCAACCCATTAAAGAATCCATTAAAGCATGAAGAAGAAGAAATAAAAAAAACACAGAACAAAGGACGTAGCGTCTGGGGCGTGCGCTCATGAAAAGAACGTGTGCACGCACCCGCCACTGCACATGCTGAGAATGGTGCTGGCATGTGCCAAACAGGGCCTTTAGTCCCAATATGCAATTTTGGGCCTTTTTTATAATAATATTAGACAATTTATAAATATAAGGTTCATTAGTTTAGATAGTTACCAAAGTGACCTAAATTAGCAAATCTTATATTTATTAAATTGCATAAAAGAATAGAGGGAGACTTATAAAATCTTCATAACAAATCTCTTTATAATTAGAAGAATGAGACTAACCCAAAAGAGAGTCAATTTCTGCTAATTATTAGTTAATGATTTATTTTATGCTGTTTAGAAAGGAAACAAACGGATACCCAAAGGTAACATATAAATGACATAAAATAGTCAAGTATTTTAAGCTCCCTTTAAGTGAACACTGGATATGTTAAAATTTACCCAAAGGAGAATTTTAACGATGTCAATAGTTCATTGTTATTAATTTTATAATTGAGGCCTTATTGTGAGCATTGTTCTATTTTGTACAGTTCCCACTTCGTTACATTCTGTTGCTTCTATTGTCATCACTTAAATATATGTATCTTTCTCCATTGCCCATTACTTGGTTTTTAGCAACTCAGGAAACCTTTCATAGATGCATTGCTGTGAGTTATTGCACCAGAATCTGAAAAAATCGAAGGCGGTTAATTAATTCGCAAACTTCTTTGCCGTCAATAAAATAAAACAAGCAAAATCGAAATAATAAAGAAACACCAAAA
>JANZXR010000008.1:3867208-3884535 GCA_027575705.1 Erythroxylum echinodendron | reverse complement strand
ATGACTCAGGATAAGTGGACATTAGACACATTGTTTGGCACATGCATACAATTGTACATGTTTTTATTTGGCATTTTTGGGTAAGTATGACAAATTGTGAATCAGTAAAGATCAATAGCATACATGAGGGACTAGCTATGGACCCACGGATAATGTTGTTTAAGCTAGGAAGACTCTACTACAGTTTGTTATTATGACAAATGGTGAGTCATTGGAAATATACAGGACACTTATACTACCATATTCCTCATTCTTCACTGAAACTCTTCACATTGCGATTCTCTTCCCTGACCTTCATCACCAAGTAACGATCTAGCAGTCTTGTGGTGTTGCTTCCTATCTCAGTGTTAAAATATTTACACTTAAGCGAGTAAGTGGTTATAATGTTGTTTCCATTGTGTAAATGTGCATGTGCATGTGATGTATACATAACTGCATAAAAAGGGTTCATAGTAGAGAGAAGAGTTAACGCGAGGAGTCTGAATATTAGTTAAGTCAAAAAGTAACTAGAGAAGAAGGAAAATGCAGAAAGAACATGCAAGTATAAATAGTAGTCTGTGATTTTGGTATGAATGTGAGTTTTGGCTCCCTGGAGTGTTTGATGTTTTGGAGCTAAGGAGGGAGTAGTATAGATTATAATCGCATGTTTAGAAGTGTAATAGTAATGGAAATGATGTATAGAACCTATATAGGTACGAGGGATAATATGTTCTGTTCCTTTCGTCGTCTATATTGTATCCTCTGCGATGACGTCAATTTCCTATGGGTAACGTCATCTTCCTCTGTAAGGATGCGAATGCATCCTCTATTAGTTATTCTCGGTCGTAAGTTATCTTCTCCTATGAGGATGCATCGTTGTAAAGATGCATTCCTCTATGAACCAGCTTCGTCTGTGTTTTGATTCCTCTGAGAACAAACTTCCTCTGTGTCACTGTTCATGAACTTCATCTGTGTTACTATTCACAGAAGAATGAACTTCGTCTATGCCACTGTTCATGAACTTCGTCTGTGTTATTGTTCACAAACGAATGAACTTCGTCTATGGCACTGTTCATGAACTTCGTCATGAACTTTGTCTGTGTTACTGTTCATAGACGAATGAACTTCGTCTATGCCACTGTTCATGTACTTCATCTGTGTTATTGTTCACAAACGAATGAACTTCGTCTATGCCACTGTTCATGAACTTCGTCATGAACTTCGTTTGTGTTACTGTTCACAGACAAATGAACTTCGTCTATACTACTGTTTATGAACTTCGTCTGTGTTTCTGTTCACAGACGAAGGAATTTCGTCTATGTTGCTGTTTATAAACTCCCTCTGTGTTTTGCTCCTTCTATTTTCGTTTATACCTATCTTCTGTCCTAATTTTGATCCTTCAAAATATGGAATTGACCTTTGAGGTCTTCATGAAAGTTGTAGATCTTGGAATCCTATTTTAAACCATATAAAGAACACCTTGATCTGATTCCCCTAGAAAAAGTTATGCCAATTGCAAAACATCATCTGTGTTACTGTTCACAGACGAATGCACTTCATTTATACCTATCTTCTGTCCCATTTTTAACCCTTCAGAAGATAGAATTGACCTGTGAGGTCTTCATAAAAGTTTTAGATCTTGGAATCCTCTTTCCAACCATATGAATAACACTTTGATTCAATCCTTATAAAGAAAGTTATGATGATCATAAAACATCGTCTGTGTTATTGTTTCCAAACTTCTTCTGGGTTACTGTTCATCGCATATATTCTGTCCTATTTTTGATCCTTCAAAAGATATAATTGACCTTCGAGCTCTTCATGAAGTTTGTACATCTAGACAGTCTCTTTCGAATAATATAAAGAACAACTGAATCTAATCTCTGTAGAAAAAGTTACGCTAAGAGGAAAACTTCGTCTGTGATGACGTCAGCTTCCTCTGAGTGATGTCATCTCCTTCTGTAATCTTCTTCTTCTGTAACTCACCTTCTTTTGTAAAGGCACATCATCTGTAAAGATTCACCTTCCAAAAAAGAGAGAGAGAGATTGCCATTGAGCATGCATTGTGCATATGTTCTATATACTGACATGTTTAACACAATCGTACAAAGAGTGATAAGTGTGAATGTGTTTTGTCTATTTTAGAGGAGCACGTCGGACGACAATCAGACATTGCCGGAACATCCAAGCGATAGCTTCTAGGAGTATACTGTGAGTCAACCTAGATGAATTCCTAGGATTATTTGATTGTGTGTATTCAATTATTACCTTCCAATACCATTGAACTTTGTATGTGTGCTGGTTCTGAATTCCGGACCTGAGGTATGAGGAGTTTGCTCTGCAGTCACATATTAGAAGTGTTTGATTTGATACTTTGATATGAACTTCTGAATGATAATTGATTCTCAGCGATAGCTAAATGCCGGACTGAAGTCCGAAGATTGTGAAACTATCATCTGAACATTTGTATGAGATTATGTATGTGATCTGTTCTGATTGAGCCCTATGGGCCAAACTTCAAATGTGTATGTGAAAGGCACTCAGTCACAACAATAAGAATGAATATGAGTCTCATGCATGTCTCATACAAGTACGTGTGCACTGATTGAACGTTATACGAGCTGAACTAAATATGCTTATTGCTTGAATGAATGATCTTCTGTTATGCCAATTTCTGAACAAACGCTTATCTGATTGAATGAAGAATACATGCTTACCTGTTCGGATAAATAACTGTGATATATATGTGTGATCCGGTGAATCCATCGATGATAGTTCACTCATTGAGTTGCAAAACTCATCAAAATTTACATTGTGGCTTTTCAGGTACGAGACAGGAGACTTAAGGAATAGTTAGAACGTAGAGTGTCTGAGAACTAAAAGATGGCTCAGAGGTCTGTCAGCTGACTCTCGAAAGAAACTAGTCGTTATGGTTTTGTAATAGTGTTAGAACCTGTATAGCGTTTTGCAAACAAATGTAGAGAAAAACAGTGTAAACGATATCAGTAAATGAAATAAACGAATGTTTGAGAGGAATGATAACACCTTTCGAATATACTGACTTAAGCCATGTGTAAATTAGTTTTGCCATTGCTCCAACATGCCATTATCGTAGGTTATGTTCCTAGAAGCTTAGGTACGTACCTTATGACAGTGGGATGTTACATTTTTGGTATCAGAGCATGATTTGGCATCTTTAGGGCCGAATATGAGTTATGATATGCTAAATAGAGAGACATTCCGATAATGATCACACTTTTCTTGGTTATTATAGGTCATCTTCTGTAGGAGCTCATGACATAGGGTCAGCTGACAGGGAGTCTATAAGTGTTAATGTAAAGTCTCCTGTACCTGAGTTTGCGCAAATGCCTCCGAAAATCCCCGTGAGGAGAGAAAGAAGATATGATAAGCTGAGAAAAAAGGGAGCTGTAGACTTCTATGGAAGTACAGACCCGGCTGAAGCAAGAGAATGGCTGGGGCGAACTGAAAGAGTGTTCGACCAGATGGATTGCGAAGCAAATGAAAGGTTTGATTATGCAGTCTCACTCCTGCAAGGTCTCGCGTATCAATGGTAGAAAACTGTCCCCGGCAGTACCACCAGACCTTATAGCTTAACCTGGGAGGATTTCTTGAGAGTGTTCCGAGAGAATTAGATGCCAAAGATTTATACGGGTTGGAAGATGAAAGAAATTTTGGACTTGAAGCAAGGTAGACTCTCGGTGGCTGAATATGAAGTAAAATTTAATGAGCTAATGGGTTATGCGACTGTACTGGTTCCTACTGAAGGAGAGAAGTGTAGACGGTTTGAGGATGGACTGAATATGGAGATTCGAATGAGGCTCAACATTTCCAATTTGAACAGTTTTACTGAGCTTCGAGCAGCCTCGATCAGAATCGAGCAATTACTGAAAGAAAGTCAGGCTGCAAATAAACAGGAGGTTAGAGGTAAGAGGCAGGATGAGTCTCAGGCTGATTCAAGCATCAGAAAGCAACAGAACAGAACATCTCGATTTCAGTTTAGGTCGAGACAATTTGAATCTCGAGGAAGAGGCAGAACAATTCGGTCTGGAGGAGGTAGAGGATGAACGTCTGCAAATCAGTTATACCAATTACCTGAATGTGAACATTGTAGAAAGAGGCACAGCGGTGAGTGCTGGCGGATATCAGGAGCATGTTTACAATGTGGCTCATTTGGGCACCAGATTAAGGACTGCCCTGAAATGTTAGAAGTGCATTCTAGAATGAGGGGGAGAACTAGAACTGAAAACATAGTCCAACAGAGTAGAACTGGCAGATCTGCACAGAGAGGGAGAAGTGGAGGTAGAACTCAGTCATCAGAGCCCACTGCCAGAACTGAGGTGCAAAGTAATCAATCGCAACCTAAAGCTAGGGTTTACGCAATTACCAGGAAAGAGGCATAGGACTCTCCAGATGTAGTAGCAGGTGTGTTGAACATTTTTAATTTTGAGGCATATGCATTGGTAGATCCAATGCAGGGTGATGAATGAATGGGTAGATCCAGGATCTACCCATTAATTCATCACCCCGCATTTAGCATCTAAATTGCATTGTGAATGCGAGACATTAAGTGTGGCCTGATAGTGAACACTCCTGTTGGTAGCGCAACAGTGATTGGTGAGGTATGTAAGAGGTGCATAATTAAGATTGATCAGGTAGAGTTAGAAGCTAATCTGATTATGTTGCAACTGAAAGAAATAGACCTCATTTTAGGTATGGATTGGCTCACTGCTCATAGGGCAGTGATGAACTATTATACTAAGGAAGTAGTACTTGAATCCCCTCCTAAGCAGCCAAGAGTGGTGTTTAGAGGAGTCAGGCAGGCAATGCCAACCCGTCTGATCTCATTTATGAGTGCTTTGAGATTGATCCGAAGTGGTTGTGAAACTTATCTAGCTCATGTGATAGATACTAGAAGTGAACAAACCATTCAGGATATTCTTGTTGTTAGGAAATTTTTGGATGTGTTCCCAGCTGTTCTACCAGGACTACCCCCAAGCAGGGAAACTGAGTTCACTATCGATCTTGTTCCAGGTGCCGCTCCCATATCAATTCCCCCCATATAGGATGACACCTATTTAACTAAAGGAACTGAAAACTTAGTTATAAGAATTGTTAGAGAAGGGTTTCATCAGGCCTAGTATGTCACCTTGGAGAGCTTCGGTATTGTTTGTAAAGAAGAAGGATAGAACTTTGAGGTTATGTATAGATTATCGACAGTTAAACCGGATAACAGTCAAGAATAAGTATCCACTACCGAGAATAGATGATTTATTTGTTCAGTTACAAGGAGGTCAGGTGTTTACAAAGTTAATATGAGATCAGGATATTACCAGCTAAAAATAGCTGAGGCTGATGTCCCAAAGAGTGCATTTAGGACCCGATATGGGCACCTTGAGTTTTTTATAATGCCCTTTGGCCTGACAAATGTACCAGCAGCTTTTATAGCCTTAATGAATAAGGTATTCCAACCCTATTTAGATCAGTTTGTAATTGTCTTCATTGACGACATTTTGGTGTACTCGAAGTGTAGAGAAGAGCATGTGGTACACCTAAGAATAATTCTATAGACAATGAGAGAGAAAAAGTTGTATGCTAAGTTTAATAAATGTGAATTTTGGCTTGATCAAATTGTGTTTTTGGGCCACATTGTATCTGGAAGGGGCATTGAGGTAGATCCAAAGAAAATAGAAGCGGTGATGAAGTGGGAGACTCCAAAGAATGTGTTCGAGATTAAGAGTTTCCTTGGTTTAGCTAGTTACTACAGACGATTTGTCGAAGGGTTCTCCATGATCTCAGCCCCTCTGACAAAACTCCTAAGAAAGCATGTGCCCTTTAAGTGGAATAATGACCGTCAAAGGAGTTTTGAAGAACTAAAACATCGGTTAATCTCAACACCCGTATTAGCTATGCCATCAGGTTCTGGAGGTTATGTTGTGTACAGTGATGCCTCGCATCAGGGTTTAGGTTGTGTTCTAATGCAACATGGTAAAGTAATAGCTTATGCGTCGAGACAATTAAGGTTCCATGAATTCAATTACCCAGTTCATGATCTGGAACTTGCTGCAGTAGTATTTGCTTTAAAAATCTGGAGACATTACCTATATGGAGAAACTTTTCAGGTGTTCACTGATCATAAGAGTCTAAAATATCTATTGAGCCAGAAAGAATTGAACATGAGACAAAGGAGATGAATAGAGTTATTGAAGGATTATGACTGTACCATTGAGTACCATCCTGGCAAAGCCAATGTAGTGGCTGATGCATTAAGTCGGAAGTCAAATAGCAGTGTGGCTTAAGTGCAATTATCAAAGTTACCTAGCTTAATTCAATTGAGAGCACTGAATGTTGAGCTAAATGTGGAGCAAAATAATACGTTGATAGCTACATTGAGGTTGAGACCTGTGTTGCTCGAAAGGGTCAAAGAGGCACATAATAGAGATCCAGACCTAGTGAAGCTAATTAGGAGAGTGCAAGAGAATTTAGATTCTGAGTTTGAGGTGAGAGATAATACTTTGAGGTTAAGGTAAAGGCTATGTGTGCCTAATGCTGATAATTTGAGAAAGGAGATTTTAGAGGAAGCTCACTTAGCAGCTTATGCTATGCATCCTAGCACTACCAAGATGTATAATACCTTGAAAAAACATTATTGGTGGCTTGGTATAAAGAAGCAGGTAGCAGAAATTGTTTCTACATGCATAACTTGTCAACAAGTGAAAGCTGAGCATCAAGCTCCAGCTGGGAAACTACACTCATTACCTATTCCAGAATGGAAATGGGAACATATCACAATGGATTTTATTTTGGGTTTGCCTCGGACTTGCAGACAGCATGATGCCATTTGGGTTATTGTGGATAGATTAACTAAATCTGCTCATTTCTTGCCAGTGAGGGAGAATTTGTCATTAGATCAGTTGGCTCAACGATATATAAGTGAGATTGTGAGATTACATGGGATTCCAGTATCCATAGTGTCAGACATGGATCCTAGATTTACCTCTAGATTTTGGAATAGCTTACAGACAACTTTAGGCACTAAACTAAATTTCAGCACCGCTTTTCATCCTCAGACAGATGGTCAGAGTGAGAGAACAATCAAGACTGTTGAGGATATGCTCAGAACTTGTGTATTAGAGTTTCAGGGAGCATGGGATGAATATATAGCTCTGATTGAATTTGCTATAATAACCAGTATTATAGTAGTATCAATATGGCTCCATATGAGGCATTGTACGGCAGGAAATGTCGTTCACGTATATATTAGGATGAAGAAGGATTAAGGATCATTGAAGTCCAGAGTTGATTCAGGACACTGTTGAGAAGATAAAGCTGATCCGTAGCAAAATTAAAGCAGCACAAGATAGACAGAAGAGTTATGTGGATCAAAACAGACGAAATATAGAGTATCAGATTGGTGACAAAGTGTTTATGAGAGTATCACATTGGTGAGGTGTACTGAGATTTGGAAAAAAGGATAAGTTAAGTCCAAGGTGTATTGGTCCATATAAGATAATTGATAGAATTGGACCATTGGCATATAAGCTAGCCTTACCCTCAGAAATGACTTAGCTACATAATGTGTTTCATGTAAGCATGCTCAAACGATATCGATCAGATCCAACACATGTGGTACCAACTCAAGAGATTGAAGTCTCTAGTGATCTGAGCTATGTAGAAGAACGCATGCAGATAACTGGCTATCAAAATAAGCAACTGAAGAACCGGGTGATTCCAATGGTGAAAGTCCTTTGGAAGAATCATTCAAGTAGGAAAGCCACTTGAGAAATGGAAGAGCATATGAGGGCTCAGTACCTTTACCTATTTGATCACTCAGGTAAGAAATTTCGAGGACGAAATTTTTTTAGGAGGGGAGAATTGTAGCATCCTGTTATCTATACATATGGTTAGAATAATGAATTATTTCACCTATACATACATGACTCAGGATAAGTGGACATTAGACACATTGTTTGGCACATGCATACAATTGTACATGTTTTTATTTGGTATTTTCGAGTAAGTATGACAAATTGTGAATCTGATAAATGGTGAATCAGTAAAGATCAATAGCATACATGAGGGACTAGCTATGGACCCACGAATAATGTTGTTTAAGCTAGGAAGACTCTACTACAGTTTTTCATTATGACAAATGGTTAGTCATCGAAAATATACAGGACACGTGAGGGACATGGAATGAACTCACGTATTATATTGTTTAAGTTAGGAAAAATCTACCATATTCCTCATTCTTCACTGAAACCCTTCACATCGCGATTCTCTTCCCTGACCTTCATCACCAAGTAACGATCTAGCAGTCTTGTGGTGTTGCTTCCTATCTCAGTGTTAATTTTAGCACTGAGCACTTGTTAAGCGAGTAAGTGGTTATAATGTTGTTTCTACTGTGTAAATGAGCATGTGCATGTGAGATATACATAACTGCATAAAAGAGTTAACGCGATGAATCTGAATGTTAGTTAAGTCAAAAAGTAACTAGAGAAGAAAGAGAATGCAGAAAGAACATGTAAGCATAAATAGTAGTCTATGATTTTGGTATGAATGTGAGTTTTGGCTCCCTGGAGTGTTTGATATTTTGGAGCTAAGGAGGGAGTAGTATAGATGATACTCACATGTTTAGAAGTGTAATAGCAATGGAAATGATGTATAGAACCCGTATAGGTATGAGAGATAATATGTTCTGCTCCTTCCTTCGTTTGTATTGTATCCTCTGCGATGACGTCAATTTCTTTTGGATGACGTCATCTTCCTCTGTAAGGATGCAAATGCATCCTCTACAAGTCATTTTCTGTTGTAAGTTATCTTACAGATGCAAATGCATCCTCTATGAGTCATTCTCGGTCGTAAGTTATCTTCTCCTGTGAGGATGCATCGCTGTAATGATGCATTCCTCTATGAACCAGCTTCGTCTGTGTTTTGATTCCTCTGAGAACAAACTTCCTCTATGTCATTGTTCATGAACTTCGTCTGTGTTACTGCTCACAGACGAATGAACTTCGTTTGTGTTACTGTTCACAGACGAATGAACTTCATCTATGCCACTGTTCATGAACTTCGTCTGTGTTACTGTTCACAGACGAATGAACTTCGTCTATGCTACTGTTCATGAACTTCGTCTGTGTTACTGTTCATAGATGAATGAACTTCGTTTATGCCACTGTTCATGAACTTCGTCTATGCTACTGTTCATGAACTTCGTCTATGCTACTGTTCATGAACTTCGTCTGTGTTACTGTTCACAGACGAAAGAATTTCGTCTATGTTGTTGTTTATAAACTCCCTCTATATTTTATAGAACCAATTGGGCAAACCTTTGATCAAGTAATTCCTTCGATGTTGGCATCAGTATTCGTAGACGAAAATTCCTCCGTATCTAGTCTTAAAACTTTTTTGTTTGTTTACTTTGGAAGCAAGATAGAGTAGAACTCTATAGAACTTGTAAAAATAGATAGATAACTGTAAATTAC
This sequence comes from Erythroxylum echinodendron, assembly GCA_027575705.1. NCBI lineage: Eukaryota > Viridiplantae > Streptophyta > Magnoliopsida > Malpighiales > Erythroxylaceae > Erythroxylum > Erythroxylum echinodendron. The sequence continues at coordinate 3,875,053 of JANZXR010000008.1, read as the reverse complement.
GGTCAATTTTTTTCAAGATTTTACTCGCAATTCACAATCTTCCTCTCTTCCCAAACAAAATCACCACTTTAATTCTTTATTAGTCTCAAATATCTTTTCATATATTTTTAAATTTTCAATGCTACAATTTTTTTCCTTCTAAGGTCCCTCACACAATCTAACCAACAAAAAATTTATGTTCTTTGTTTATCTCTTTTTATTTTAATTAAAAAATTTATTTTAAATTATTATTGTTAAAAACTAATTACTACTTTTATCCTTAAAAAATATTAAAATTGTTTAATCTCATTAATAATATACATTTGTTCAAATTTATGGGCACATGTCAAATTCTTACTGTGCGGCCATATTTTATTGCTGTTTCACTGCTCATCACTCACCCCTTTGCATTTAGCAAAGTCTTTTTAGTTATATTTTTTCCATGCTCTGTTGTATGACAATATCGTATTGCAGTGTCAACCTGGTTATTTTATGTGATTATCATGTTGCTGCTGATGCATGAACTTGCTTGGAGCTACAAGTTGTTGAGGCTTATTTTCACGATATCGGTCTTTATACAAATTAAAAGATTTAATTGAACTTTTTCCATGAATCTTTACTCGTTTACTTTAGGTTTTTGATATAGTCGTCTTTCGTAACATTGCCCTTGTACACGTTACGGTTTTGAAGAGCTCATCAAAGAGCGTTTCGGGAGACGTATATGAGAGGCAATTTGATTGGTTCTCTTACCAAAGGTGCTTCCGTAAGCAATAAGGATGATAAAAACTTCAATTCAGTTGGCTTCAAACTGATGCTAGCCAAGATTGTGCCAAAGCTTTACTTGGCATTTAATGAAGTGGGGGCTGATTGTCTTGAATTTGAGCATATATCCGGTGTGAAAGTAGGTTCTGATAATTATAGTTTAAAATTAATTATTTTTTAATGATGAATTTTAATGAATTGAATTATTAATTACTAGATATAAGTAACTTTGCTTAAGATAATTTAAAAATATAATACAGAATAATGTTTAAACTATAAAGAGGTATATTTAAAGAAGGACATTGAAAAAGGAATTCGAATAAAGTTAGATTCTTTTCCATTAATTTTCTTTAGACATACTTCAATTTTTACGAGTCCCTAGATAAATGCTAGCACACAATCAACGCATCTTGCACCATTATATGAGTTATCAGAGGTTTTCCTGTAGATAGGCAGCATTGGTCTTCTTAGTTTTTTTCTTTTTTTATGTGTGCTGGGTCATTATAGGATAAGTGTTTCTTTCCTCTTGTGGAAGTGATACAAAGAACAGTATCATATCGTGTGATCGCATTGAATGCTCCTAAGCAGGCTGTAATGAAAGAGCCTTTGGCGAAGTCATTTGAGAAACAGAATTTAGGATTCACGATATGTAGGTCTTTTGACGATGGAATTATGACTTTCCATCAAAGAAATAACAGAAATCACGTTGAAAGTAAACCTGTCTCGGTTTTGTGTTACGAAATTTTCATGAAAAATGAAAAATTAACTGATAGAGAAGGCATGCTGTGAGTTGTCTTACCAACAGCTTCTGATGCTGTCAGAAAACTGGGAATTATCAATAAAATGCAGGCACTCGGTTGATGGTTCATAACTATTATTGTAACTCGGACGATTGATACATATGGCCAGAAGCATGTGGGGATTAGTTACAAGAGTAGCTGGAGCTTCCAGATAATTGTCATTGTTAACTGGCCGTACGTACTCTTTGGGGACAACAATTCCCGATATAAAAGGCTTTGTTGTAACTAAAATGTCCAAATATTGAGCCATAGGTTTGCTTGCTTATGGGTTCCGTAGCATTTTTGTCCACGAAAACGAAGAAGAGCTTCGTCCTGGCCCTATTCATTCTAGCACTAATTTTCTTCACGAAGCCAATCTCAGACGAAGAAATTTGAGTGGCATCTCTCAATTGTTGTGCAGAAACGTTAATCAATTTTGTAGTGAAAAATAAAACAGTAACAAGAACATCAAAATTTTTATACTGGTTCGGCAATACCTACGTTCAATTTAGGACGAAGTATTTCACTATAATCAATGTGAGCATACAATAATGTTTATCATTCAATTTCTTAAATACTCAAATTAACCCAAACTCACACACTCCTATTAGAAAGAGAAAACCGAAAAAATGCAAAACAATTTCTCCTTGTTATTTCTCTCTCTCTCTCGACTCTTTTTTTTCCTCTCGCTTTCTCTTCTTTTCAGCTGCTGCTTCTTCTCTTTTATAGAGAAGCCAATGGGTGCAACAATCTCCAATTTGGCTCAAGCCCTCAAAGTGGAACTCCCAATAGTAGTCTCCTAATTCCCTACAGGGCAATCAACAAATTTTGCAAATGCCAATCAAGTCTAAGCAATGCTTAAACTTGAGCAACGAAATTGGTTTTGTCAATATATCAGCAGGATTGCCGGCGGTCCTAATCTTCTGAAGAAGAATATCTCCCTCATCAATAACCTCACAAAATGGAACCTCACATCAATGTGTTTCGTACGTGCATGATAAACTTGATGCTTTGTTAAATAAATAGCTCTTTGGCTGTCGTAATAAATATCCATACGGTCCTGTTGGACTCCTAAGTCATTAAGCAACCCTTGATGCTAGATGGCTTCTTTAATAGCTTCTGTTACTGCCATGTATTCCACCTCAGTAGTCGACAAAGTAATTGTAGATTACAAAGCTGATCTCCAACTCAGTGGACCTCCAGCAAGAGTGAATACAAAACCTGTAGTAGACCTACGCTTGTCCAAATCACTTGCATAATTAGAATCCACATATCCAACAACACATTGACCAATAACTTCATCTTGCTGAAACAATAAACCAACATCCACAGTACCCAGAATATATCGTAGAATCTATTTCACAGCTTGCCAATGTCCTTTTCCTAGATTATTCATATATCTACTGACAATACTAACAGTTTGTGAAATATCAGGCCTAGTACACACCATAGCATACATCAAACTACCAAGAGTACTTGCATATAGAATTTGAGCCGTGTAATGACTCTCCTCATCTGTGTTAGGAGACATAGAAGCACTAAGTTTGAAATGAGGAGCAAGAGGTGTACTAACTGGTTTTGAATTTTCATTCATCCCGAAACGTTGTAATACCTTCTTCAAATACTGCTTCTGACACAGACCAATCTTGACTTTTGCTCTATCTCTTTCAATTTCCATATCTAGTATCTTCCGAGCTTCTCCCAAGTCCTTCATCTCAAATCCATTACTCAGTTGGGTCTTCAATATTTCAATCTTCACTTTGCTTTTACATGCTATAAGCATATCATCAACATATAAAAGTAGATAAATAAAGGTTCCATCTTGTAGCTTGTGAAAGTATACACAATGGTCATAGTGACTTCTTGTGTACTACTGCTCAATCATAAACTTATCAAATCGCTTATACCATTGTCTTAGAGACTACTTCAAACCATACAATGATTTTTGCAATTTGCAAACCCAATTTTTTTTGCTAGCAACTCTTCTGGCTGAGACATAAAAATATCTTCCTCCAAGTCATCATGTAAGAACGCCTTCTTGACATCAAGTTGAGCTAACTCAAGGTCAAACTGCACAACTAAAGCCAACAAAATACGAATAGAAGAATGTTTGACTACAAGAGAGAATACCTCGTTGTAGTCAATGCCTTCCTTCTGAGTATAGCCTTTAGCTACCAATCTGGTTTTGAATCTTACATTGTCTTTTTCCCAAAGATTCCTTCTTCTTAGCATATACCTATTTACAACCAATTTCTTTCTTCCCTTTTAGTAATTGAACCAACTTACAAGTCTTATTTTTATGAAGAGATTTCATCTCCTCATCCATAGATTTCTTCCACTCCACGCTCTCTGAACCCCTGACAACTTCTTTGTAGATGGATGGAATATCATCTTCAATAACGGGAAGTGCATATGCCAAAATATTAGTAAACCGAGAAGGCTTTCGAATTTCCCTTCTTGATCTTCTAGTTGCAATAGAATCTTGTTGTTGTGGAGGCTTTTGGGTAGGTACCTCCTTTTCATTATCCTCGTCCTCATCATCAGAATCAACTGTAGGACTAGTGTCTGTAACATCAAACCTTACTGGAACAACTGGAGTCTTCAATAACTCCACCTGCTTTGAAACACTCATGGTCTTGGTCGCTTCAATTTCCCTTTTATGCTTATTCTGATTAACCATAGCAGCCTCATCAAAAGTCACATCTCTTCTTACAACAAATTTCTTCTCATCTTGACACCAGAGTAGGTATTCCTTCACGCCAGTGCTAAATCTCATAAACAGAGCTTTCTTTGCTCTTAGATCTAACTTGCTTTCCCTGACATGATAGTAAGCAGGACAACCAAATATGTTTAAATACTTGTAATCAGTACAAGGTTTACCAAACCATACCTCCATGGGTGTTTTACCCTTGTTCGCAGCAGTAGGCAACCGATTAATAAGATGGCTTGTAAGTAATTGCCTCAGCCCAAAACGTCTTACCTAAACCAGCATTAGACAACATACACCAGACTTTCTCAAGCAAAGTAAGGTTCATGCGCTCCGCCACCCCATTCTGTTGCGGTGTCTCCCTAACCATGAAATGCCTCACAATACCCTCATCTTGACAAACTTTCAAAAAAGGATCAGACTTATATTCACTACCATTGTCTGATTTGAGAGTCTTGATCCTTCAACCGCTTTGCATTTCAATAATCTTTTTCCACTTCAGAAATATCTTCAAGACTTCATCTTTACGTTTCATGGTGTACACCCATACTCTTCTAGAGAAGTCATCAATAAAAGAGACAAAATAATGGCTATCTCCCCAAGATGCATTCTTGGAAGGTCCCCAAATATCAGTGTGAACATAATCTAGAATGCCTTTAGTGTGGTGAATAGCAATGCCAAATTTCACTATAGTTTGCTTACCCAGTACACAGTGTTCACAGAATTTCAATTTACATGCCTTTGCACCTTGTAATAAGCATTGCTTCACCAATCCTTACAACTTTTTTTCATAAGCATGCCCAAGATGCATATGCCATAACCTCGTAGTGTTTGAGTCATCTGCGTCAGCAACTTCAGTGACAGCTGCTCCACCAATAACTGTACTCCCCTATAAGAAATACAAGTTATTTTGCCTTGTATCTTTCATCACCACCAGTGTCCCGTACACAGCTTTAAGTCCACCCTCCATGGTGATCTTGATACCTTTGGATTCCAATGCTCCCAATGAGATAAGATTCTTCTTCATATCTAGTACATATCGAACATCACTCAATTCTTTGACTGTTTCATCATGCATCTTCAAACAGATTTTGCCTATCCCTTGTATTTTGCAGGCATTATTATTTCTCATCAAAACAACTCTAGAAAACTATTCGCAAATAGGACACATATGATGGATGCAACCTGAATCCAAAATCCACTCCTTGGAGTGACCATCAGCAGATGAACTAGCCAAAGCAAACTCGAAATCATCATCTCCAGATTTTGCAACATTTGCTACATAACCCACTTTCTCCTTCTCTTTGTTCTTCAATTTGGGGCAGTCTTTTTTCCAATACCCTTTTAGCGACAAAAGGCGCATTCATCTTTAACAGGAAACTTCCCTCGTGACTTTGAACGAGATTTTCCTCACTTCCCATGTTTTCTTTCCTCTGTTCGTCCCCTTGCAATAAGTGCCTCAGTTTGTGAATTGTGAGTCTTTTGTTCCTTCTTACGACACTCATGATTCACCAATACCGTAGAAACCTCATCAAGTTTCACCTCAGATTTTTCATACAACAAAATAGTTGTCAAATGATCATAACCATCAAGCAATGAATTTAAGAAACATATTGCCTTATCCTCGTCAGAAATTTTCACATCAAGGTTTGCTAAATCAACAAGTATTTTATTATAATAATTTAGGTGTTTGTGCATAGAAATACCTGGACTATAATGAAATTGGAAGAGTTGCTTCTTCAAGAAGAGCCGATTTTTCTGCGCTATTGGTCATATACTTTTCCTCCAATTTTGTTCATAACTCCTCAGTAGAAGTTTACTTTATATACAGGTATTTCAACTCCTTATCAAGGAATGATATAATAGAGGCACAAGCATAGAGATTAATTCGCCTCCACTACTTGTCATTCATATCTTCGGGTTAATCTTCCAAAACCATGTCCAACTCTTTTTAATACAACACATCCATAACTTCACATTGCCACATACCAAAATTATTAGAGCCATTGAATTTATCAATCTCTAAGCTTGTAGTAGCGATTGGATGTCTATTAGATGTAGATTTTGACGATGACGATATCGAGTCTCTTTTAACGGGCTCGCCTTTATCTCCATCCATCTATTCCTTAATATTCACAAATACGTACTGTTCACAATTACTATTCACATGACTGTAACATCGACAAATGTTCACGGACTGTAGCACGATGACTGTTCACGGGACTGTAGCACTGACACTATTCTCGAGAAATTGTAACACCAACACTATTCTCGGGAAACTGTAGCACTGACATTGTAGCTCCAATAGATTTTCACTCCTACAATACCCCAGTCAAAAAACTGAAGCTCTGATACCACTTGTTGTGTGGAAATGTTAATCAATTTTGGAGTGAAAAATAAAACAACATCAAGAATGCCAAGATTTTTATATTAGTTCGGCAATGCCTACGTTCAGTTTGGAGATGATTGAGTATTTCACTATAATCAATGTGAGCATATAATAGTGTTTATCACTCAATTTCTCAAAGACTCAAATTAACCCAAACTCACACGCTCCTACTAAAAAGAGAAAACTGAAAAAATACAAAACAATTTCTTCTTGCTATTTTTCTCTCTCTCCCTCTCCTCTTTTTCTCTCTCTTTCTCTCTTCTTTTCGGCTGCTGCTGCTTCTCTTTTATAGAGGAGCTGGCCAACTTGTTACACCGAAGGCCAATTATTACACCAAAAGTTCCACTTTTGGTGATTTCTTTTTACTATCTTTGAGACAATGATCAACATCAATGTGCTTTGAACATATGATGCCACACTTAGTTTGCGCTCGATGTAAACCGCATCACACAGGAAGCAAGGACCAAATCAGTAGACTCAAAGATTAACCTCATGAACTCGATCATAACTTGAGAATGTGAAAAGGACAACATGAGGACTAACAAGAACAGCATGTTATCTGAAATAAAAGCAGGGAGGGATGAAATGGGCGGTTGATTGTAGAAGAAACTCGACAGAGAGAATATGGCTTGAACCACTGCATAAGAGTAAGGAGCTCGAATCCTCTGTCCAAGATTACCCTGTCTTATTCTGTCTAATCTTAAAACAGCGTCGTTTTTGTTAAAAATTTAAACACGTGGCCTCTCGTTCCTCTATCTTATCTTTTTATATTGCGCACTCCTCTGTCAAAGCTGAACCGCCTACTAGCCGCGTCCCTCTCCCCCTTTCCTTAAGTTGTATTTATTGTTTTGTTATTATAATTTTGGCTCTAACGGTTTTGTATAAATTTAATTTTAATATTTATGGAGCATACCGTGCACTAACTTGAGATATTATAATTATAAAGTTTTTTAATGAATTTTAATTTATGAAATAAATTTAAAATTTAAGTGAAAAATAAAGAAACAATAAATAAAATATCAATTTTAATTTTAATTCTAATTACAATTATCTTATTATTAGATTTTTTAGAAAATTAAAATTAAAAGAAAATATTGTCGCATAAGACACCCATAAACTTATGTGACAAATTTTAAATTTAGATTGTTAAATTTAAAATTAATTTAAAATGATTAAAATGAAAAACAAAATTTCAGCTAAAATTATATTTATGTACTGCTATTAATTTA
>JANZXR010000008.1:3840775-3865884 GCA_027575705.1 Erythroxylum echinodendron | reverse complement strand
AGGGGGGAGGATAAACAAGTATAAATAAACCCCCTCCCCCTTCCATTTAAATCATCCAAAAAGAAAACAAATATTAAATCTTAGTTACTCATCCTTTGGTGAGTAAAAAAAAGACTAAGAGTAGTAAGTTTTTTTGTGAGTAATTTTGGGGTGTATTGGGGTAAGGGTTTAAGAGTGTGTGTAAACACTAGTGAGTTGAGTGTTGAGAGTAAACACTTGTAAATGTTGTTTTTTCTCCCTAATAAAAAGGGTGTGCAGTAGCTCCGGAGACGTAAGCACAATTTGGCCGAACTCCGTTATCAAATTTTGTGTTGTTCTATTGGCATTCTAGTTGCGTGGAAATAGTGAAATTTCCTAACACAGAGGACTATCCAACTTCCGGAGATCTATTTCAGTATCACGTTCAAGGGCGGAGAAATGGGCTCGTGTTCTTTTTCCTTAATTTAATTCCAAATTTTTAGCTAACTGACCCTGCCATCTGCATGCTTCGAGAAGCCACAAACATTTACTCACAATGATGAATTGACATCCGTTACATCCCCAATTCCATCTGTTTCAGAACCTCACATCGTAACTGAAGCATATCTGGTACAGGCCTAATGATGATTTATGAATAATTTGGCCTTTTCAGATGAGAAGTTTAGGAATGAGAAATGTCAGTCCACATTTTGTTCTAACTTGTAATACAGAGCCAGAATTTTTTTGTTTCATTTAAACAGTGACTTAATCATCCTTCTGTATTAACAAAACTGGAAGATGGAGAGTAAATGAGTCAACTACAACTTCTGCTGTTGACTAAATGTTGGTTCTGTTACTTTAATTGTGTTGGAAAATCTGGAAAAAGAAAAAGAATTGTCCCTTGAGCTCTATTTCCTTTGAAACCTGGGAACCGGTGATTTTAGTCATTTGCGATTGGAGTAATTATATTGGAAGAACATCAGATTATGGAAGCGAAACCAATTTGTCTTATTTCTGCTTCTGCAATTCAGTAATTTCACCTTCTGTGCACTTCTCAACCCATATGTACATAGTTGAGGGTTTATTTGAAGAAGAACTCAACAACAGTCTCTTCTTGGTGACTGCAAGATTAATAACAGGACACAAGGAATCATGCTTCTAGTCTCAATCGCATAATCAAGATGAATCTGTAACTTAATTAATTACCTTATGCCACCGAAGTACGTCAGGCTTCTTCAACACCACAACAGACTTGATTTTTTCTGGCGATTCCATATGCCACCGGCAAACAGGGGAAGCAGAATTGTGACGATGGTATATTCCAATAGTTTGCTTCTTTGCTTCATCATATCTATTATTGCACATGTAAAAGATGAAGGGGAATATGGATGCTTGGGGACAGGTCTTGTGTTGAATGCATATGCGGTGTAACTGCTCTTTTATACCTATTAAGAAAGATTCTTGAAGGCATTTCAAGTTATCCAGGAGAGATCAGCCCTCTCCAGATTTGAACAACAAAGCCCCATGATACAGATATGGACCAAGATCTTCTGGTGTCATAGCAGATGGACTGTTGCATCGTGCTTGTCGAGTCCAACTTCGCAGACTTGAACAAATGTTGGAGGGCTCTTACTCGGGTCATTCGTGGGAAAATTGGCTGCCCTACATCCACATGGTGAAGAGATGCTAGAGGAGTCACCGGATGAGCTGACAATAGGCCCAAAAGATCTTCATAAACGTCGGACTGCAAAAGCACCATAAACTATATATCGTTAGTCGTTATTTAAATTCACCTCCATTGTCTAAAGCTTAAGCTTTACCTATCTCAAGTACATTTTTATTAATTCATTGTCCCTTTTGGCTTTGTACTCTTGCCCTCCAGCATTACAGTATGAAGAAACAGCGACTAGAATTATTCACTTTGGCTGTCAAGTATGTTGAGAAATTAAGCTCTTAGATTGAGAATCTACTAAGATTTCACATTAGTTTTCCATAATAGCATTTAAGGGCCACTAAACTCAATATGTATACCTGATGGAACCCAGGTTCTATGGAGAGTGGCACCCCAAGCTCAGCCATGCAAGCCTGCAATCTATCATCGCTACCTAGAATCCGGGATATTTCTGAATGCACCTATCTTGCATTTTCGCCAACTCTTTTGCCAATGGATAGCTTATAGCAAATCCACCTCGTCCATAAACCATTGAATAAGAGAAGTATATGTTCTGAAGGTGACTCTCTGATGAGCTCCCCACATAATAGAACTGACTGTGATCGTATTTAGATAGTAATCTCACCACATTATCCACAATAAACACTGTATCATCATCACCCATCACAAATTCACGTCCTTCAATCCCTGCTTCAGTGTCTCCGAGACCACCCTTGAAATCCTCAACGCGGACCTGTCACCTTGCCGGTTCGAGTACATAAACCTCAAAGTGTCTGCAGAAACCCTAATCTAAGGCAACTGTTTATTGTTTCTAATCCTTACCCTTCTATCCATCCAGATTATTCCCCTTGTCTCCTCAGGTCTCCACCATACTTTTACATACTCCTTTCTCTTTTCCCACAAATCCGCTGAAGCAGCTATCCCAAAAACGATGTGCTTCAATTCGCTACTAATGTTGTCTGATTCCCTCAGGAGGGTCGTGTTGGGATGTGAAGCATCTGGTTGTTCATTCTCTTCATTTGCATAGAATGTTGAGGAAAGGTTGTGTTAAGATATGGAGCCTGAAAATATATTTAGAATTTACACCAAACACAATCGCAGATTCAATTAAAGGTAGTTATGTCTTCTGTATTCTCTTTGGTATATAAATACGTTCAATTCTCTTAGTGTACCAATGTTGAAAACATTCACAATAAAATAAAACCTTAATTGCTTGTGGGCGTAGCAAAATATTGGTGAACCACGTAAATCTACGTGTGTTTGTTATTTTCGTAATTGTTCTTTGATTACTGGGATTGATCTATCATATATAACAGGTTGGTAATGAACTGGAGGTGTTCTTCGGGCATAGGACACGGGTGATCATTGCTTGAGATGAAGTGGGAAGAATAAACAAGGTAAAGCATGACAATGATGAGGAAGAAAAAAACAAGTGCATTTCTGGAACAAAATTGAAGAGTGTCAGACATGTTCGCCTTCCCTGTAAAAGATCGTCAGGTTGTTGATGGTGATCTTGCAGCCTTTTCTTGTCATGACATGAATGGTAATGGTGTGGATCTTACTTTCCTTTTGTTTTCCTTGTTCCTTATCTACGATCCAAAGAGGTGGAGGAAATGGTGAGACTAATTCGGATCTAGAGGAAGAAACAGAGATAAAGAATGTTTGCAATCTTTCCTTTGTTAGACTTTTAATTATGGAATGACGGAACTTCAATGCGCCTGTTTCTCACTATTAACCAAGACAAATATAATACCTGGCCCTAGACAACACTTGACAGAGCAATTTGCAATTAATTAATGAGTTAATTCGGAATAATGTATATACATATTAATTAACACATAATGTGGTAAACTTTACCAAACCGATTTGCCTTAATTTACCGTTACTAATCAACTGTTCTATCTAACTCTTCTCAACCTACATTTCAAATTAAAAAAATGAGGCTGCGAGATATACAGAACTTATTTAGGCCACCTTCTACATGTGGATGCATGTTACCATTGATAGAATGTACATGCTAGCTACCTAATTTTCTCCTATAATGGATAATTCAAATAAACTTTCTTTATAGTTTTCCTCCTTTCACCAATATTCTTCAAGATTCAAAAAATATATCATATTTATTATCATGGGACAATAATTTTAGATTTTTAAATTTCTATATCTAATAATATTAATGAGTAAGATTATTATTTTTAAAAAGACAATTTATTTATAGTTAACATTTTTTAAAATTACTAAAATTAATTGACTTATTTTACTATTAATAATTAATTTGTTAATTTTTATTAACAATAAATTATTTTGTATTATATTAATTATTTTTATCATATCAGTCTACTACACTCACCTTCAAGATACTCTTTTAAAATTGATTAATTTTTTGTCTTTATTTACAAAATTCATTGTTATTACTATTAATTTTTTTTATTTCAATCAATTTGTCAATTTGGTGCTACTACTAATTATTTTTTATAGTCATATGCCACTCATATCAATCCATTAGAACAACACTATGTGTTTCGTATTATATCGGTAGGTACTGATTGATATATGTCATACTGGTAGAAAATGGGCAAAAATATATAATATTATTTTGAAGTCTAATAGAATAATATAGTCAATACAAATATATATATAATATCGGGTTAAAAATAAAAATTGAAAGAAGTTGAGAATTAAAATAGGAAAAAAGGGGGTTATACTTATACTGTGAATAAAAATTGAAAGAAGTTAATTACGTGAATAATTTGTATAAAAAACTTAATTAATTTTTTTCATGTCATTCGCATTTTGATATATATTATTGTTATTTGTCAATGAAAATAACAATAATAATAATAAAAACAAAAAATATTCTAAAATATAGATGTTTACCTTAATTTACCATTACTAATCAACAACCTATCTAGCTCTTATTAACCAATGTTTCAAACTAAAAAAATAAGGATTATAAAATGAGGTTGCTGTATATATATAATTCTGTCATAAAACTATTTATGCCACCTTTTTATTTGCAGATTCCTGTTTAGGTACTTAAATTTTCACACACACATACACAAACACGCCCACGCGCGCACACTCATATGCACATATATATATATGGGTTAATTATAAAAACATTACAAACTTAATTTAATTTTATAATATTAACTTGGATTTTAAAAGCTAGGGTTAAAATAATATAATTTTCAATTATTAGCAAAAATAATATGACATTAAATTCTCTGTTAATATAGATAATGTGACTCGCCACGTCATATTAATATTTTTTCCCCGTAGCTTCTACTATTTTGTATGTGTCACACATAAATTTTATTATATAATAACTTAAAAATATCAAAATTCTTAAAATAATTATATATTTCTTCATATATTTTACTTTATAATAATAAATTTATATATGTGATATTTTTAATTTATTAAATAATAAAATGTATATGTGATAGAAATATAATATATGATAATTAAGTAACAAAAAAATACTAATTTGATATAACTAGCCAAGTCATTCACGTTAACATATACGTCAAGTTATTTTTAAAAAATTGAAAATTAAAATATTTTAGTGACAAATTTTAAAGTTTAGGTTATTATTGTAAAATTGAATAAACTTTATAATTAAATTCAATTTTTATTGCCAAAACATGAATGTATATGTATGTCGAAGTCAAATAAAGATGGCAATATTATGAACAACTTGAAATAAATTAAACTTTTTTTTTGTTTTAGAATAACGGGTGTAACCATTGGATAGTTTGTTGAATATATAAATATTATTTATTAGTTTCTTAATATATCTAGTTATTTTATGACATTTTTTATGTTTATTTGAATAAAATAAGCAAATTATTTATTTATTTTAGTTTTATTTATTTACTCTTTCTAATGTAAATCACTTATTTGTAGGTTTTTTGTTGTATTATTACTGTATTATGTCCTTTGTTTCATTTTTTATTATCACATTTGTATGTGAGTCTATCAAAAACAACTTCTCTATTATGTAAGAGTAAAGCTTTGTACTATCACATCTCCCCAGACTCCGTATTAGTGTGAGATTCGGACTAGATGTGATGATGGTGATGATAATGATGATAAATATTAGAATAAAAGGCAAATAATCTCTCTTAATTTTAAACCTCTTAATCTTTAAAATTTTTTATAAAACCTATTTTAGTTTTTAATTTTTAGAAAAAAACCTTCTCCTTTACTTCATTAAAAAAAAAAGACAAAACTTACATAATATGAATAACAAACGTGGATTAATCAAATGTTACTAATATGATAACTTACTAAACTTTTAAATCTAAATTAAATGAATTAAATTTGACTTAAATTAATAATTTAATATAATTGTAAGTTTGAGTTGCATTTAATTAATTTGGCTCAAATTTAAAAAATTAGTTGAATCTTCATATAAATAATATTTGATTAGTCCATATTTGTTATTTATATTATATGAGTTTCCTTGTTATTTTTTATCCAAAATTTAAAAGGATTTTCTGAAAAATTTAAAATTAAAAGGAGTATTTTTTTTTTGAGAAATTTAAAGGTAAGAGTTTTTCTAAAAATTTTTTAATTACAAGGGAAGTTTATATTTTTTAGCTTAGATGTTAAGATAATTTTCTCCTCTCTGAATGAATATTTTTACTGCCAAACCAAGAAGATCAATTGTTTAGATATAATTGTACTATTATTTTTAAGGAAATGATGAATTTTTTTCAGTCTAATGTAAAAAGAATAAATGGCTTTGAAGGAGTTAAAAGTCAAATTAGTCTTCATATTTTGGTATTACATTCCAATGCTCAAACTAATATAATTTCAAATGGAATGGATTAAATAAAAAAAGAATAAAATAGGACAATAAAGTGTAAAATGAATGATTTACTTCCATTCTAAGAAAAAAAGATGAGAAAGAATGTTGTTAAAATCTCAATTAATATTCAGATACGCATATATATGTAGTTTATAGTGAAGATCTACAGGATGTCGAGTGAGTCAAACTGAAAATTTCTAAACAGATTCTCATAAAAATAGATTCTTTTTGTTTTTTTTCCAGGAAAACGGTTGATATGCTCTCTATACCTTCTAACAGCAAGTTTTAGCCCTCCATTGTAGTTGACATTTAAGTTTAGTTCTCTCTTCTAATGACCTGTACATGACAAGAATTGCCATGCTGTCCAAAATAACCTATACATGTCGTCTAGTCAAAATCAAATTGGACCATGCAATTAAAGAAGAAATCAATTGATTCTATCAAAAAAAAAAAAAAAGAAATCAATTGAAAAAAAGCCTATCTTTCGCAGCTTCTTCTTCCGTTGGTGAAAAGGTAGAGCCGATAACCAGAATGAACTTTGGGTTTTAACCATGTTATTACAAGACCATGGCAGGTGGAATATGTCACATCGCTATCTGACATTTAGATATTATCTATTATTCATCAAATTTACACTGGAAGACTGGCTGTTGGCTACAAAGTAATATCGGCACTATATGGTTATATGGCTGACTTCCCAATTCATATTTATCATTTACCTTTTTCATATCCTGAGCAGCCTCGAACCATATTCTTATTCATCACTCCTTTTCATCATAATCATTTTAGATAACCAAGTGGTAAGTCTGAAAATTATTTCACATATCAACACTGAAATTTAATGCATTAACAATCAATTACTAGAATTTACAGAAATCCAACAAGACACTACAAATGGGTTAACTGTAACTCCTATGTCAGGATTCATGAATGTCTTTGACAGTGTAAAGGTACGTACCAGGTCCTAAAACTCTAGTTTTAGTAGTCCAGGCTCTACCTGAGTCAATTGCAGAACTTTACAGGATCCGGAGATGTGAGTTCAGGCAAGGCAAGAAAGCCAAAGGGACCACCAGGTTTCCAATCTAGTTTTGCTTACTTCGACTTAACCCAACAGGGATTGTCAGATATGTACCGTGAACAGATAAGATGATCGCCTGAAAGCTCTTCACGTGATTCTGTGCCTGTGGGCTTCCTATGTATCCTATTGGAATCCCACTCACTCACTCATGTCGACTGCAATTCATCCATGAAGTCCCACTTATGGTTACAAAATAAGTAAAAATGACTTCGTGGAAAATTGCAGGAACTTATGTACTGACCAATTCGTCCAAAATATCATTTTTATTACATTAGACTAGTAATATTTTTTTACCCTATAAGTTCATAGTCAATTGTTTATAAAGTATGAAAGTACTTTAGTACTTGATTAAAAAATATATTTTACATGTTCTTATAAAAATAAAACAATAAACAATTGTTATTATGCTTATTCGAAATCCTCTGATTTTAGGGATGCATAATAATGCAGTTAATAAATTAGTCCCGTATCAAAATAGAGAGAGAGATTTTGTGACTGAGTTCTTGGAAATAAAAGGGAGCTCCAGTTCCAAAGTCTTTTGTGATATAATACAACAACAATATTTAGTAAGATTCATAAGACGCGAGTCTGAAGTCTTCTATAATATAATTGATTAAAGTAATCAATTTTTTACGTGTGTATGTACTTTTAGTTTCTACCATGTAGTGGATAGCGGATACTCTTTTTCCTAGAAATTTGGACACAATTGAGTAACTTTTTGGATTAAATGACTTAAAGCATGCCAAGTTAACATCTCACATGACATGTCTCCCCTGACTGCCATCAATTTGTTTTTCCTCACCTTATCCTACACGAAGATATTCTAGTATTATTAATTAAAAAATATCATATTGGTATAATACTTCGATCCATTTTCTTCTATTTACTCTTATAAAAAGAAACAGAAAACGTAACAAACACGCGTTAAGATATGGATTGTCTATGGTCCAGTCTAGTTTAATGATACAAAATAATTTAATTATACAGCAAATTACATTCCTTTAGCATGCAAGTCAATAAGAGTGAACATTAAAAGATGGAAACATTTCGCCAAATTAAACGTACTTTTCTTTTTATCATCAGAAAGATTTTTGCCACTACTGAGACACCAAGACACGAGGAGCATCGTCACAGCATGACCTTGGTCGGTAGAGCCTCCACACCCCAACGTGCAATAACACATCACGTATACTTCTCCCTGTTTTTTGCATCTTTTCTTTTGTTGTTGCCAACCCATTGCCACTTTCTCTTTTTGTCGCCAGAGAACCGTGAGCTGCTATGATTGTGGTAATACCTACAAAAAGATAACAAAACATTTCTCTTTTTCTTACAAACATTTCCAATATTAGATTCATTATGGCACAGGGATGCGAGAAAAAAATGCCATGTGAAATTTAGCTGTTGAGGGATGGGATGCCAAACCCTTCTCCGCAATCATTCTTCCTTTTAAAGCCCTCTCTCTTCGTCTATATCTTCTCGTCGTCAGTTCTTTCTCTTATGTTATATAGCTCTTCAACTTCAGCTTTGTTTTTCTCGGATAATCTTCAAGATAAAATAGAGGAACTCTGAATCAACAGTATTCATCTTCACTTTCAAGGTATTTTTTCATTAATTTATACTTAGTCTCACATTTTATCGTTCTATTTTTATATCTAAATTGTGCGGTTTGGTGATATTCTACGTACTAAGTTTGTCTTAACTCCAGGTCTTACAGCTAATTAACTACAGCTGGCGATTTAGTGTTCTATCACCTGATCAGACAGTTACTCTTGTAAACAGATTAACAGTGCACGCTTTATCTTAATTATATTGACATAATCCAAATAAGTTCCTATACTTCACAGAAACTGAGACCTTTTTGTTCTTATATGTCATTCTTTTGTCATTTACCTACTCTCACGGTGCAGTGAAGGGAACTCTTGTGTTTGTGTGGTCAGCTTTAATTAGCGAACTACCCGACGAGGCTTTGATCATTTTGACAATCCCAAACTACCCTGACTAGACCAACGAGCACTGAAGTTACCGGGGCTGATCTTCACTGTGTGAATGCAGTGGTATTAAATACTTGGTGGTAGTGCGCTCTTTCGAGTCTCAAATAGGCACTAATGGGGATTAATCTGGTAATAACTTTGGTGGTACCAAAGAAAATTTGGACCCGCTCAAAACACGTCCTGGTTTACTACCCTCACTAGAATAGAGTTCCTAAAATATCACCTATTTTAGATATGTTATGTCTAGGCTATTTCATGCGCATAACCATTTGCTAATCTTTATCCTCTTTTACTATACCATTCCTTATATCTTTTATGTATATGAATATAAAATATATGGTTGGTTGCTACTCGCTAGTGCAGTGATGGACCCGACCGATAAGACGTCGAAGCAATCGACAGTCATGCCCGCTCTACCCAGGGACTCTCGTGGCTCACTAGAAGTGTTCAATCCCTCCACTTACTCCACCCGACCGACCAATCCAGCATTTCGCACGAGCCACACTTGGCAAAACTGGGTTGAACCCCAGGTCGACCCTGAACCAGAGCCACCCAAGGTCTCTACCAAACCCGGTCGGAGTGAAGAATCACTCATCCCTTCATGGATGGCCTTCAAGGAAACTACGCAACCTCCACCATCGGAATCCCAAAACTTCAGCGACGGTAGCGGAGACAGAAGTCCAAAGCTGGCCGGAGAAGCTGGCGTGGCAGCGAAAAGAGCTGCCGAATGGGGCCTGGTGCTAAAAACCGACAACCAAACGGGCAAACCTCAACGGGTTACTGTCAGAACTTCAGGTGGCGAAGAGTCAAACAATAATTCAAAGCCAAGTTCGTCGTCAAGAAGAAACTCCAACACCTCCGTTAGGAGCTCCGGTGACGTTTCTGACGATGGAGGAAAAGAAAAAGGAGGAATTCCAAGAGTATCCGAAGACATTAAACACGCATTATCCTCGTTCCAACAAACATTCGTAGTGTCAGATGCTACAAAACCTGACTATCCCATAATGTACGCAAGCGCTGGTTTCTTTAAGATGACAGGGTACACCTCAAAAGAGGTGATAGGCAGGAACTGGTAATGTTTATGCTTGTTACATTAAAGTTGTTTGTTGTGTTTTAACCTGTTTTAAATTCAAAGTGAGTGAAGAACAGTTATATTTTTGTGGCTTGTAGTCGGTTCTTACAAGGTGCTGACACAGACCCAGAAGACGTAGCCAAGATTAGAGAGGCTTTACAGGAAGGGAATAGTTACTGTGGGAGATTGCTGAATTACAAGAAAGATGGCACTCCTTTTTGGAACCTTCTCACTATTGCTCCTATCAAGGATGAAACTGGCAAAGTCCTCAAATTTATCGGGTTAGTTTCCTCATATTACACTAGAAAATTACAGCTTCTGCAACTGCTCCATTTTTTTATTCTTGTTATTTTTCTATAGATAGGTTAGATTTGGAAGGCCAAATTTGAGAAACATGATTAATTCATAATTTATGATCCAAATTTATAGAAGTATAGGAGTACTCCAAAGTCCAAACATAATGAAGTTAGTGAAAAAGCTTCGTGATTTCTTATCCCATATTTGAAAGTATGGCCATAAAGCACACGGGCCTACAATTATAGTACATGATCAAGTCAATTAGATCTAATAGAAACCTAATTATTGCACTAAAAGTCTGCAGCTTTTATCATGTTTCAATGTCAAAGTTGTTTTTTTCCTGTCTGGTAACGTGGCAGAATGCAAGTGGAAGTTAGCAAGTTCACTGAGGGATCCAAGGATAAGATGCTACGCCCCAACGGACTGCCTGAATCTTTGATCCGATATGATGGTATCTATATATATATCCCTACATACTTACGCAGAAACTTAGTAGCAACCTACATTGATGTTATTAATTTATTATAACTAAATGGAGTGAGGCTTGCTGTATGTAACCATAAGATAAAACCCTTGGATGTCTTCAACTGAGGTATACAAATGATGTTACTTCCACAGCACGCCAAAAGGAAATGGCCACAACTTCAGTGGCTGAACTTGTTGAGGCAGTGAAGAGGCCACGGGCACATAGTGAATCGTCGAATCGTCCGTTAATGAGAAAATCAAAAGGTGATGGAGAAATGGAAGGCAAAGGGGTTCAAGGAAGGCGAAACTCGGAGGCTGTGCCTCCAAATAGACGAAACTCTCATGGTTCAATGGAGCGTATCAGTGAGTTACCAGAAAAGAAACAAAGAAAATCTAGTCGCCCTTCTTTCATGGGGTATAGATTCTACTTCTATGCATATACGACAGGCATGACCTAAGCCTCTTCCTTGACATATATTTTCCTTTCACGTTTCAGTCTAATGAGGAAAAGTACTCAATCTGCTGCTGAGAGCTTCGACGATGACGACGTTAGTTTCTTTGACGACAATAGTGACGATGATTCCAGGCCTCATAGCCTTGATGATAAAGTGAGGAAAAGGGAAATGAGAAAGGGTATTGATCTAGCTACCACACTTGAACGTATTGAGAAGAATTTTGTAATTACTGATCCAAGGCTACCCGATAATCCCATTGTAAGAATAGTCCTCTACTTAATTGCAGTCCTGTTTCTTTACAGGTGTTTTATGAAAGATGGTTAGTTCACTCATATCTGATCGTTTCAACTTTTTTTTTTCCAGATATTTGCCTCTGATAGTTTCTTGGAGCTGACAGAGTACAGCCGTGAAGAAATCTTGGGAAGAAATTGCAGGTATCATCAGTTACTATCATGATTTTGAATAATTCTGATTTCCCTAACGCATTAACGGAAATTTTGTTTCGCAGATTTCTGCAAGGGCCTGAAACTGATCCTGCTACTGTCAGGAAAATAAGAGAGGCTATTGATAACCAGACAGACGTTACCGTGCAACTAATTAACTACACAAAGAGTGGTATGATTACTTTTACTTCTCGTTATGTCCACAGTTGAGTGACAGTAGGCGGAAGTGTTATGTGCGTATGTCTTCATTGATAGACTGAGCCTCAGAGCATCTAAAGGCATGCTCAAAAAAACATTTCTACAAATACCTACTAAACATACATTGATTTAATGATTTTACTCTTCTATTGATTTTCCATCCTTACTTGATATGCAGGCAAGAAATTCTGGAATCTGTTCCATCTTCAGCCTATGCGTGATCAGAAGGTATAAGTGATGCCTACAATATCAACTTGTAATTTGATTATATAGTCGCCTCAACTCAAACCTTGTGAATAAACATGGAGAGGATAGATTGAAGAGATTTTTCTTTACAAAATTCAACTTTCTATAACAGGGAGAAGTTCAGTATTTTATTGGAGTGCAACTAGATGGGAGTGAGCATGTTGAGCCATGCACCAACAGCATTCCGGATCAAACTGCAAAAGAAAGTGAAAAACTGGTATCTATACTCTCCTCTCCCTTTTCCATGAAGATCATGCCATGAAAATGAATTACATTTGATGCATACCTTTGTGAGTGGCGTTCTGTTGGTACTCTCCAAAGTCGGATTTATTTATTGATTTTGCTTGACGGCCACTATCAGGTGAAACAAACTGCAGAAAATGTTGATGAAGCAGTGCGAGAACTTCCAGATGCGAATATGGTAATTTTCACCGCGATTCTTTATCTTTGTAAAAGCTTTTTGTCACTTACCCTGACGAAAATTACTGCGATCTGCACTGCAGAAACCAGAAGATTTGTGGGCAAATCATTCAAAAATTGTTTGTCCAAAGCCTCACAGGAAGGATAGCCCCTCTTGGAAAGCAATTCAGAAGGTACTATTCTTTTATGTCAGGGATGATAAATTACAATTGCCTCGGAATATTCTGAAAATTTTTGACAAAGTTCAATCTGCAGCAGAATCTCATTTATGTGGGCCACTTCATGAGAATTGAACTTACATTAGCAAGTTTCTTTGCATAAAAATGTTTCTGTTGTTGTGTACTTGTCCTTGGGCATATATAATCTCAAGGTTTTTGCTTCTCAAGTGCAATTTTGGCCCATGTTTGGATGATTTTGACTTATTAACGTCCATAATCACTTCATAAAAACATCAAAGATTGGATGATTATGATCTCATCCTTCTGTTATTGCCTTGCAGATTATGGATGACGGAGAACAAATAAGTCTTAAACATTTTAGGCCAATAAAACCCCTGGGATCTGGTGACACTGGCAGGTTTGTCTTTCCCATTTTCCCTTTATACTGTTAATTCAGAATTACTTGATTATGAGAACGTTCATTTCCTTTTTCCATTTGATCGTTATCTTTGGTCTCCCTTGCTTTAAGAGCTAGATCGTTGTTTACTCTAAATGTTCAATTTCTTGCAACTTTTCTCTAACTTATAAATGGTATGGTAGTGTCCATTTGGTAGAAATGTGTGGCACTGGCTTACACTTTGCAATGAAAGCCATGGATAAAGGTGTTATGCTCAACCGCAATAAGGTATTGGAGATGAGTTGCAATGCCTACCTCTCTCCGATCTTTTCTTGCTGATCAACTTCACTTGTTAGTTATATATCTCGGAAATTTGTATACTATATAAACCTTATAATGCCTCTACCTAAAGCTTAGTTTCTCGTGCAGGTACATAGAGCTTGTGCAGAGAGAGAAATTCTTGACATGCTGGACCACCCTTTTCTTCCTGCATTGTATGCTTCATTTCAGGTACTTTTGCCATAGAAATATTGCAGTTTTCTGCAATTTCAATATGAGCTAAACATGCTTGCTCTTGATTTGATTCAAAGTTTATAAGCTAAGAATCAATAACATAATCATAAGGGGCTTTTCAATTTCTATTATTATCATATTTTTCAGACAAAAACCCACATTTGTCTTATAACTGATTACTGCCCCGGTGGAGAACTTTTCCTGCTTTTGGACCGACAACCATTGAAGGTGCTGAAAGAAGATGCTGTGAGGTAAAAGCTGACACTGGAATGCAGAATATTAGCAAGTGCCTTATTAGGATTTAAGAAATATAGTCACAGGTTTTTGGTCAATGTAGGTTCTACGCTGCAGAGGTAGTTGTTGCATTGGAGTACCTCCACTATCAAGGTACAGATAAATTTAATGTTCCATCCTTTCGTTAAAAATCAGTTTCGTAGGTTTTGTAAGTTTCACAAACCTTCTCCGAATACAATTGCATGACTTGTTCCTGATTTCTTAACCTAAGCTTCTGATGCGTATACGAAATACAGGATTCTGCACAGAAAAGTTATTTTCCTGAAATTAGAAAACTACATCCTTATGGCATTGTACGATTTGCTATATCATTATGCTCTTTGCTTGCTAAGCCTCTCCTCTTTTTTCTTTTTTAAGGGATCATTTACAGGGATTTAAAACCCGAGAATGTTTTACTTCAGAGCAATGGTCATGTGTCCTTGACCGACTTTGACCTCTCATGCTTGACATCATGCAGACCACAGGTATCTGAGCCAACTTTCCTGTTTCTGGTTTAGATTCTTCTTTCCTGTTCTAAAAATAAATAAATGAAAGTAATAAAAACATCTGAATATAAACATATCATGCTTTGCAGCTTTTGATTCCTGGTACAAACGAAAAGAAAAGGCACCGCAAACGTCAGCAAGGTCCAGTCTTTATGGCTGAACCCATGAGAGCTTCAAATTCGTTTGTTGGAACTGAGGAGTACATAGCTCCAGTTAATTCTCTATACGCCTCTGATATTGAACACAATATCAGTGTTCAGTTTCCCTTTTTTTTTTTCCCCCTTATTCTTTATGTCTAAGCTTTTACAGATCTTTTATATAGCTCAGCTTTTCTCTCATTTTATTTTTCTCACCTGACATTTCAAATTCTTTTAGGAAATTATTTCTGGAGCTGGACATACTAGTGCAGTGGACTGGTGGGCTCTTGGTAATTTATATTATTCTCAAATCTTTAATTTGACTTGAGGGTTGGCAACATCGTATCATAGTTTCATTTCCTTCCAGGCATTCTTCTATATGAAATGCTATATGGGTATACACCCTTCAGAGGAAAGACAAGGCAAAAGACATTTGCCAATATACTTCACAAAGACCTTAGATTCCCATCCAGTACACAGGTACGACCATCTCTGCAAAAATGCATGCTCTTCATAAGAATGTTATTTTGAATGATCCTTGTAAGGTCATTGTGCTTTACTTGTGAATCTTATATGACATTGTTCGGTTTTTTAACATTCTTGCCGTGTTTGCGCAGGTTAGTTTCAATGCAAAGCAGCTTATGTATCGGTTACTACACAGAGACCCCAAAAGCAGGTTAGCTTCACGGGAAGGAGCAAGTGAAGTTAAGAGGCATCCATTCTTCAAAGGTGTCAATTGGGCACTAGTTCGCTGCATGGTAATATTTATTGATGCTTACGATGCAGAAAGTGTTAAAGTAGATAGGCTGGCAAAGGCCTTACAGTAACTGACATGTTTATGAAATCACAGAATCCTCCTGAGCTAGATGCTCCCATCTTCGGGTCCGAAGCAGAAAAGGAAGCCAAACTCGTGGATCCTGAACTGGAGGATTTACAGACTAATGTCTTCTAAAATGTCGTGTTATATTTTATGATTTACACGGGGAAATTTTCATAATGTTCTTGAATTTTAAGTTACCCTATTGACCTGCTCCTTGCTAAGATTTGATTGGCTAATGAATTGCTTTCGGGAAGAAGACAGTGCAGGCCCTGAAAGATATCAAAAATTTTTGTGAATGCTGATTGAGTGGAAGTTTCTGATGGCTTCCATTGTGATAAATTTGGCTTCTTGTTATGTTCTGTAACCTGTGCTGTTCCTTTGTATCAGGAAGTTTAATAAAATTTGTTATTATTTTGTCTCTTTTCCTTTGTTCAATTTGTGGCAATCTATAAGACTCTAGCTCTAAATATGTCCGAATCCTAGCAGTCGGCTCTTCCGGTTTCACATAAGCCCATGTCCGAATCCTTGCCGTTAGCTCTTCCCCTTTCAGATAAACCTTCCCTTTTTTTCTTTTC
Source organism: Erythroxylum echinodendron (assembly GCA_027575705.1). NCBI lineage: Eukaryota > Viridiplantae > Streptophyta > Magnoliopsida > Malpighiales > Erythroxylaceae > Erythroxylum > Erythroxylum echinodendron. The sequence goes on along the minus strand of JANZXR010000008.1, from coordinate 3,849,394 downwards.
CTAATAATTGCTGTGGATCAATAAATGATCCAGGAAAAATAATCATAATTGTTTGGAAGTGTGCATTTTCTAGCCCACCAACCTAATTCAATGATACAAACGACGCCATACTCTTCACATAAGGAGGAGCTGTTTGCTTGAGTAGATATGAAGATAAATTCAGACTGGCTGATGAAAGATAAGAGTTGGAATATGCTAATCCCTCAGGGTCTTGACCCCTCTGATTGATGGAGATAGGTCACATCCGGTTCTTTCAGCTTTAATTTCTCCACAAACGAAAAGAACAAAATACCCTCTCCATGGCGTGGCTTACTCCAATTTTCATCTCATTCTTCAGTAATTTCCGACTTGGGAATAGTTACTTTTAACGTGGGATTTTTCTAATTAGTCCTCCTACTGACACAAAACATCAGCCATCGCAGGTGGGGCTGGCACCTTCATCTGCAAATAACAATCATTTTCTTCAAACAGTGAACACAATAATTAATCTAGTTTCCAATGTTACAGTGGACGAACAGGTAGACTATGCTCCTCGTGCACCTTCTAGTCCCAGACTTGGATCCAAATTTAGATGAATTACTCTATTTAAATGATAGATGAGTCAGGAGTAGATTTGACACTGTCTGAATTCTCATCTGACCTGTAAGAATAATTGATTAAGCACACTTGGCTGAGTGTAAGCCATGAAATTTCAAACATAAGTAGAGATAGTCCCGTTTGTCTCCGTGAACTTTGAACCAACATCACATGTGTAGTGTATATCAACACAAACCAACTTTATTTTATTTTAAACCATCCATTTTACCAAAAATGATAATGCAAATGGGAATAACTGTACGACACATTAATATACAATGTCCTTGGCAAGCCAATTCCTTAATCAAGTAGGGTTTAGTTTAGGCGGAGGAAAGATCGTAATTAATCCAAAATAAACCCCATTAATAAATACAATGTTTCTTTAATTTTTTGTTAAATAAGTCAGGGGCCGCACGCGCAGATCAACGGTCTCCTGTTTTCACTCTTTGGAGATCAAACCGTTAACAACTATAATAATTGCCATCACTTGTACTTCCCACTGCTGGTCGAACCCAAAGCGCTCGTTTTCTACATTTTCTTTCTTGGATTCTCCGTCTCTTTCAATTTCCCAGAAAAATCAGAACTTGCTAAATTTCCCGGGAAAATCTCAATGCTGCGGTGTTCAAGATTCTTTCTTTAGTTCATTATCTGCTGCACGCACACTTCCCCTATTCTGTACTGTAAAACCATTGTACTGAATTGAAATGGCAACATCAAGAGAAGTGTCTACAATGATTAGGCAAGGGTTTGTCTCGGACCCGACATTTTCTTTTTCACCTTCAAGAATTCGATCAACAGCTACACACTCCAGGGTTTTAAACTCGCCCAACTCTAAAACCCTTCTCTCCCCGCCTCACTTGAACGCTTCAACTGAGTCCACTCACCATCCTACCCTCTTCCAAATGATGTCTGAGGAACAAACCCATGAACAGAATCGCATCAAGTCTCAATCAAAAGTGAGCAAAATAGTTGAGGAATTTGAGAACTTGAATGACTGTGGTATGGGGTCAGGTGATGTGAGGCTTACAGTGATTGGAAAAGATGGGTGTAGGGTTTCGGTGGATGTTCATAAAAGGGTTTTGTTAGATAAGAGTGGGTTTTTCAGGGAGAAGTTGAGAGGAAGAGAAAAAGGGGTTATGCATACTGTGGAGATCAGCGAGTGTGACGATGTGGATGTGTATTTGGAGACTCTGGTTTTGATGTATTGTGATGATCCTAAAAGGAGATTGATGGGTGAGAGTGTCACCAAGGTCTTGGCTTGGCTCAAGGTGTGAATTTCATGTTTCTTGTTGTTATGTGTCAGCTTTTGTCTTCCTTGGCGTCAACTTAGCTGGCTTGTGTTTATGTGTGTGATATTAAACGTGATTCTGGCATTTGCTTTCTTTGAAATCATTTATTCTAATTTGTTGAAATTTTTGTTTCTTTTTTGGGCATACTGGACGGGTGGGGGTTGTGGAGATGAAAACCAAGAAAGGCTAAATGGTTTTGTTTCTTGTTTTTATGTGTTCATGCGTAAAGGGTTAAGACAAAGATCAGAGTATTGTGGGTTTCGAGTCAAATATTCTGGATTTGGATATAGATAACCGCAGAACTATATGCACGGAGAGATATCAAAAGAATGAAAGAATTTTCTATTCTACTCGTGTATTCAACTTCTACATTCTCTTCTACTTATTTTGGATACGCTGGCAAATATGGCGATTCTAACTTTGACTCTTGTGTTTCTGCGATGCCTATGTTTGAGTTCAAATTTTGCGGTAATGGCATGCAATTTGATATTGTTATCTTTAGGGAAAATGATTGTGAAATTACTCTGCCAGAAGTCGGTGAAAGACGAGTTAACAATGTGAAAGTTTCAGTTCTTAATTGTATCAGGAAAAATGATAGCCCAACTAACAATAGTTTCTATTATTTTCAAATTTTCAATCCTTTTCAACTTTTACTTCAACAAAATAAAAGAGACCGATGAATCTTTCTTTGTTGGCATATCAAGCGGAAGGTTGACATAACGATTATCATTTGTCTTGAATTTTCTCTGAGAGTGGATCAAACTAGTCAAAGGATAAGATTCTGAACTCTTTGCATTTTTCTTTCTCTGGTCTGTCTAATCTCCAAGCTGTTATTTTTTTCTTTAGTAGAAAGTCAGCGTTTATGCTTGATCAACTTGCTATCGAACATTTACTTTTCACTCAACTCATCGAAGCTAATAGAGGTCAAAATGATTTTTGATAAGCATTTATCTTTTGCTAATGCCATCGGCTTGTTTATGATAAGAAAACAACATGGTGAAGATTAATAACATAACTGCCATACTGTAGGTGTCTTCAGCTATCGTGTTTGAAGTGGGGATAGAATCATGCTTGGAGTATTTGGAAGCTATCCCATGGTCTGAAGAAGAGGAGCGAAAGGTTGTGTCATGTCTAGGCGAACTTCAGCTAAACAACTCAGAGAAGATTCTTCAGAGAGTATCGTGTGAACAGTCCACTTGTGCCAGAGCTGACGACATCTTCTTGAGAGTTTTGAGTGGTGTTTTACAAGCTAAAGATGACAAGGCTCGTCGAGAAGTGAAATGTCTAATTTCTCGATTATTCAAGGAAGACTCATCGGATCATGGTAACAGGCTTACTGTTTCTAAAGATACCCTTTATTCTCTTTGCCACAGATGCCTTAGTTCTCTTGTGCTATGCCTATCGGAAGCTACATGTGTGGATGATAGTAGGCGTGATAGAGGGGCTTTAATAAGTGAAATAACTCGAGAAGCTGAGAATTTGCATTGGATAGTGGATATTCTTATTGATAAGAAGATGGGTGATGAATTTGTAAAATTGTGGGCAGATCAGAAGGATCTTGCCATTCTGCATTCCAAGATTCCAACCGTGTACCGACACGAAATCAGTAAGATAACTGCACAACTGTGTATTGCTATTGGTAGAGGACAAGTTCTGGTTCCAAAAGATACACGATACTCTTTGCTGTCTACCTGGTTGGAAGGTCTTTATGAAGATTTTGGGTGGATGAGGAGGGCATACAGATCCGTTGATAAAAAGTTAGTTGAGGATGGACTAAGCCAGACAATTCTTACGCTTCCGCTGCTGCAGCAGCAGGTCATTTTGCTTAATTGGTTTGACAAATTTCTGAATAAGGGAGATGATTGTCCCAACATTCACAGAGCTTTTGAGACTTGGTGGAGGAGAGCTTTTATCAGACAAAATGTCCCCGAGCAGGACAATTCCCTATCTCAAATAACTGTTTGTGATTATGCTGACTGAAGGATCTTCAAGCAGAGGATAAAGTCTGAACTAGATTCCACATAAGAAGTGCTATTTAAACACTTCTTGTGCCAGGTTGTTCTTCAATCTGTTTTCCCACCGTTCATTCGAGTATGAATATGAAATGTATCATTTGAAAGTTTTTGTCTAATTCTGATGCAGTTTTATAAGCATAAACTGTCCCAGGATAACGGCAACCGGGAAATGATTGTATGATGTCAATGCTTAAATCTTGAAACTATACAAAGTATATGAATGAAAATGGTCCCTTCACAGTGCTTGCCTGTTATAATGCAGTTTACTTGCGTGCGCTTTAATTTTCTGTAAAAGGTGTAGGTATAAATTGACATGGTTGCGCAGTCCTTGAATTGTAATGATAAATCATTTATCATACTAACATTCAAAAGTGGTTTGTGCTCTTCTTCTCTTTATTTTTTCTTGTTTTCCTTGACCTTCATCACTTTGATCAAGTCACTTATTAATAGGCTGCAACAACTACCTTTTGGTTTCTCCAAACGTTCTTGTCATAATTACTAGGTAATGGTCTAAAGAAATGCATTCGATCCAACTATTGTTATATATATGAATATGACTAATTGGCCATCTATTGCTTCAAAGGTACCTACCTTTCTGAAATATACGAGTCCATTAATCTATCAAACATTGTCTTTTTCTTAGCGGGTTGTTTGCTTACTCAGAAAAATTTATGTTGTGAAAGAAAAAATGAGTAACCCTTCAAAAAGTTAAAATTTTAAAAAATTAATACCTATAATTTTATATCACCAAATGCACTAAAACTACTATATACTTAATAATCTTAATCAAAAATATCATCTATTCCTGTTATTCAAATGATTTTTCTTGGGGTGAAACTTGGGCTAAATTTTCAGCCTGTTACAAAAAATTTTTTCCGTCCGTCATGTGAGAGAAAAAAAAGAGCTTCTCGGTGTAGGACACCCTGCCGTTGCACTTAATGAGGTGGATTACGTGCACAACACCCCGCCATGGTACTTGACGGGATGGAACACTAGGCAAATACTTGGAATGGAGCTGCACGAGGTGGCACCAAGTTGCCTAACCCGCCATGCAAGATGGCGGGATGGCCACAGCACCTGCTATACTGCAACTTTTCAGTGCGACGTGCAGCTTTTTACAGAGCCAACAATAATGCTGACTCTCCTGCTTTGACCACCGAAGCCCTCCCCTCTCCTTTTCTTCTCGTTTTCTTCTTTGCTTCATCACATGTCTCTCCTCCTCTCTTAAACGAAATTTTTTCAACTTTCTGCTTCTTAATTCCTTGCACTTTATTAGAATTCCTTGCATTTGCACCAGCATATTTGCCAGCCATTCGAAACCAGGAAATTGTTCTCTTCTTCAACAGGTTTTTTTTACATAATATTTTTTTATTATATGTAATATTTATTTATAGTAAACGTGTTTTTTATATTAGATATTTGTGATATTTATTTTTATATTTTTTTGCATTTGATGTTTTCTATTTTTTGTTGAAATTTTATTATGTTGTTTATTTGTGATTTTTTCATCAATTTTTATTTTTTGATAAATATCATACAAATTATAAAAAATTATGAAATAACCCTAATAATTATGTTAAATTTTGATTGAACTCAAAGGTTATAAAAAATCATAGATTGATAAAAAATTAATATAATTTATATATTGATCCCAAAAGTTATTATAAATTATATATTGACCCAAAAATTATTAGAAATTATAGATTGACCCGAAAATTGTTAGAAATTATGGATTGACCTCAAAAGTTATTAGAAATCATAAATTGACCCAAAAATGTTTAAAAATTATGGAATAACCCATAAACTTATAGAAATTATGAATTGACCTCAAAAGTTATTAAAAATTATAGATTGACCCCAAAACTATTAGAAATTATAGATTGACCCGAAAATTGTTAGAATTTATGGATTGATCCCAAAAGGTTATTACAAATCATAGATTGACTCAAAAAAAACTTGAAATTATGGAATGACCATAAACTTTTAGAAATTATGAATTGACCCCAAAAGTTATTTGAAATTATTAATTGATCCCAAAACAAAATTGAAAATTATATATTGACTCAAAAAACTATTAGAAAAAATAGATCGACCCAAAAATGTTTTGAAATTATGGAATGATCCAAAAACTTTTAGAAATTGTAGGTTGACCTGAAAAGTTATTACAAATTTTAGCTTGACCCAAAAACTATTAGAAATCAAGGATTGTCTAAAAAGTTGTTAAAATTATAGATCGACCCAAAACTTTTAGAAAGTATATTAATTTATTGATATTATTATTTTAATTTGTGCAGCATTATCTGATATTAATTTATATTGTAATTTATACAGGATGACTACATCATATAGTTCGAGTACTCCTACTCTTGGAACACATCTAGGGCCGGTATATCTAGACTTGCTTTACTTGTGGCAGAAGCATAGAGCATTAGCCATATTTAATAGGCAGATTGATCTGGACAGGGCACTAAGGATTAGAAGAGCTAATAAAATTTTTTGGCAGTGTCCAATAGATAGAAGAGTGGCAGATTACATATCCTTGGCAGGATTTCGAGATATATATTGTATTAGAAGACCAGTTCCAGTAGATCATCATTTGATTACAGCATTAGTTGAGAGGTGGAGACCCGAAACTCATACGTTTCATCTACCTGTGGGTGACGCCACCGTCACTTTATAGGATGTAGAGGTTTTATGGGGTCTAAAGGTAGATGGCAGAGCAGTTGTTGGATGTTGTTTTGGGGCTAAATGTGACTGGGTTGGTTTGTGGGAGCGTCTTCTTGGCTTCACTCCTGGGAATGGTGATATTGACGGATACAAAATGAGAATACGTGCACTGCAACCGTATCTTGCTGATCCCTTGAGTAAAGATGCTACTGATGAGCAAGCACAACAACGTGCAACGATGTACATATTAGTTTTACTTGGCGGCTTGCTGTTTGCTGATACGAGTGGGAAACATATGCCACTGTATTTTTAGATTTTGTTGTTGATTTTACTATTTGTGGTACATACAGTTGGGGCAGCGTTGTGTTAACATGTCTTTATCGCAATTTGTGTAAAGCGTATAAAGTAAAAGCAAATGATATAGGAGGCGCCACATTATTGTTACAGGTACATTGAATATTTTCGTATTCTTTACTTATTTGACAACTTTTATTTTCACTAACATGTGTTTGTTTATATAATATCAGTTTTGGGCATACGAACATATAAAAGTCGTATGCCCCACATCAGTTGATCCTACCTTGCAGCAAGAATTGGGAGATGAATGTTCTCTTGGTGTGCGATGGAATGTGGCATTTAACAAAATAAGGATTGCGAAACATACGGTATCGATATACAGTAATCAGCTGTCCGTTCTTACTTGGGATCAGGTTAGCTAATAGAACCAACTAAATATAAATAACATGTGGATTCTAATGTTGATTGGTTTAGTAATACAGTTTATTTATTTTACAGTTTGAATGGACACCATATCCCGATGAACTTTTGATTTATCTTCCTGCCTACTGTACTGAGGGATATGCAGTGTGGCACTCAGTGGTTCCGCTTATTGCGTGGAAGGTTGTGGAGTGGCACCTTCTACATAGAGTTTTACGTCAGTTTGGGTGGAGACAACCCATACCAGTGGTCATTGACACATTTACTACATTGCATGAAATATCAACAAGAAACAATGCTGGAATTGATTGAACAACTGAGCATCAACAATGGATCCAATTATGGGACAATAGGGCACAATCTGTGACGCAAGGCCAAATATGGGATTTTATCTTTCCGTACGACCAATACATGCAGTGGCATCGAAGTAGGACTGTATTATACATTGCTACCCCTCATGATAGGCGTGTCCACGGTACTGGTTATGACACTGTTGTGGGCGATATTGAGTATGCGGTATTTGTCTATTCTCTCTAATTTATAATTAATTGTTATTCCTTTTATTTATTTTTCTCTCCTTTATTGTTTTTATATTGTGGTACAGTTCGATTCTCTTTCTCACATAGCAAGAACGGAGCGTGCAGGGAATGATACAAGACGTGCCGAGGCAATTAGGAGCATGTTGTATTTGCAACAAAGGAGTAGGATAGAGTATTGAGATCTAAATGCGCGATAGGATACCCATTCCTTACCAGGGGCTACAATCGTGGGTAGGACTAGAAGTGGACCATCAACTAGAGTTAAATCTAAAACTAGAGTTGGACCGTCAACCAGTGGGTCTATAACATCCTATCACTTGAATTAGGGTTAAAATGGTGATTATTAGAGATTAATGAGAAATTAGGAAGCATAACTCATGTATATTCATAATGTGGCATACACATACACGACATTATTGATCTTACACATTATAATTATTTTTACATGCATTCATTAACATTTTCTGGGTAATATTAATTGTTAAAAATGCAGTTAAAATGTGAAGTGTGAATTATTGGCGTTTAAAATTTATTTGGAGACTATTAGTTTTATTTCAGAAATTTTGGTGAATTTTAGGAAATTTCCAAAGAAAAAGGGATATTTTGAACTAAGAAAAATATAGAAATATAAGATAAATGAGAATTTTCGATAGAAAAGTACATTGGAGTATATTAGAATTGATTTAGTAATTATGGTGATATTTCGGGTCTTTTGGAAATTTAAAATATTTTGGACTTAAAAAAATGTATATTGTAAAAAAAAGACCAATAGAAGTGTGACAAATGGACTAATTATGGAGTGACAAATGGACCTAT
>JANZXR010000008.1:3827221-3840675 GCA_027575705.1 Erythroxylum echinodendron | reverse complement strand
GAAGACTCAGAGTTAGAGTCATACTATGACTCAGATCATGATTCAGAAGATTGTTCAGAACATGATCAGGCAGAGAACAACTATCAACCTATCCATGTAGATGTCGAATGGCAACAAATTTATCCTCCGACAGCATTTGAATGTCCATATAAAATTAGAAATGCTCTAACATATGACATTACATCGCGAGGGTATTATGGCTATCACATGAGTGCTTGAAATGAAAGCGACCTGAACATTACTGAGGGATTGCTATTTCCTATAAAACAACTATTGCATAAGACTCTTAGATTGTGGCACATACACCACAATAGAGAAATGAATGTATGTGAGAGTAAAGAGAAAATTGGGCAACAATATGCAATGCCAAACCACCACGTGATTGGAGGATCAGGGGCTGCAAGTGAAGCACCCATAAGATGTGGGAGATCCGACACATGGGCGACTGTTATACTTGTATTCGTACTGCTGTGAATAACGATAACAAACATTTGACAAGTCAAATTTTATCTGAACATTTGATCGAGCACATACGTATGGACCTCTTTTCCCAATTCAAAAGGTTCGGACATTGATCAAGAATAAATTTGATATTGATATTTCATATAAAAAAGCATGGTATGCTCATCGCAATGCTATCGATGCTGTTTATGGAGATTGGCCGACTTCGATTACTGAACTACCCAAATATATGAAGCAACTGCAATCAATCAATCCTCACACAGCGGTAGCTTGGCGTCATCATCCACAATCAGGTAGTAATACAAATATCTTTGGGTACGTATTCTAGGTTTTTACTCCCATTGTTGAAGCGTTTCAACACATGAGACCTGTGCTATGTGTCGATGGCACTCATATGCGTAGGTCATATAAATCCAAATTGCTAACTGCAATTGGCATTAATGCCGACAACCATTATCTTCCAGTTGCCTTTGCTCTTGTAGACGAATAGAATAATGACAGTTGGAGTTGGTTCATGACTCAACTTCGAATCCATGTTTGCCGAGATATGCAGGGAATTTGTGTCATTTCCAATAGACACAAGGGAATTATAAATGCAATGAAAAATTTGGAACAGTGGAAGGAACCAATAGCTTATCATCGCTTTTGTTTGTTACATGTCAGAGCAAATTTCACCAAAAAATTTAAAAGTCATGCGTAAGTGGAAAAATTTTATATCATTATTGATCACAGTATAAATTATGATATTCTAATGATTGTTATTGTTTATTGACAGGTTGAAAACTTTGCTATGGCAGGCTGGACGGTCAACCCAAAGAAGAAAATTTGATGAGTTCATGCAAATGATTAAACAGGCCAATTTAGAAGCTTATACTTGGCTAAAGAGACAAGTCCCACCTGTGAGATGGGCGTTGAGTACAGATGGAGGTTACCGATGGGGTGTTTTGACAACAAATATGGCTGAATGCTTTAATAACATCCTCAGAGGGGCACGACATTTGCCAATCACTGCCTGTGTTCGCTTTACTTTAGAACAAACGGTTAAATTATTCCAGGAAAATCGAAAAATCATACTCAAAGCACGGAATAATTATCCGATCAACATTTGGTACAAATATTTGACAAATGAAGCAAAAGGCCGAAAGCATAATATCTAATCATATGACTCGAGGTATGGAATATACAGTGTGGTCACTGCTCGTCATGGGAATAATAACAAGGGAAGAAATATTCAAAATGTTAACTTTCAAGAAAGAACTTGCATCTGCGGAAAGTGGACAGAACTTCATTTTTCATGTTCTCACGTCTTTGCTGCATGTTTGAGATGTAATGTTTATCCGACAATCCATATCCATCCTGTATACAGTATTGTGACATACAGAAATATGTATTCCAGTCAATTCTATCCGCTGCAACATCTAGATTATTGGGAGGAAGCAGATTTTTCATTGAGATTTCGCAAGTCAAGATTGGCTAAAAAGAGGGACAAAGTGAAAAGTACTCGAATATGAAATGAAATGAATAGACGGTGTCCTGATTTTCCGCGAAGGTGCCGTAATTGTAATATGCTAGAGTATAATGCTTCAAATTGTCCCTCTTCAAGTCATGTACAGTAGTGTTTTTATTTAATGTTGTAAGATGGTAGAAAATTAATAAGTATCTAATGCAATAAAATCGGTTTGCCTTTTTTAATTAAAGTTGACTTTAAATATTTTTCATTTTTCAAATGTATTATATTATAAAATTTATAAAAAATTAAGTTAAGTCAAAATAATTTCAATACAAGAAAAACATAAAAAAAAATAAAACTTGTACTTCAAAATTAATTTGTATAGATGTTCTAAACCATGTGTAAAACTAAACCCTGAAATAAAAAACTTTTAATGCTAAAAAAAGAAAATCCTAAACAAAACTAAACCTTAAAAAAAATAAAACCCTAAACTAAACTAAACCTTAAAACAAGAAACAAAAAAAAATTGGCCTTAAAAAAAGTTTTGGCCCTAAAAAAAAAAAGAATTTCGATTGTCTTATTCCACAATCATGCATGATGGGATGGACAAGGTATCCACTCTGCCAAGTGCTATTACGGAGTGTTGTACACGTACTCTAACTCTGCCATTAAAATTGGCAAGGTGTCTTACATCCAGACAACCCACTTTTTTTTAGCACACATAAAAGATTGAAAGAAAAATTTTGTAACAAATCGAGAATTGAGCCTGAAACTTGGCGTCTTCCCCTGCCTCAGTTCACTGGCAGCTTAAACTTGGAACTTCAAACAAACTTGGTTACTTAGTCGATACCAAAATCAAGTTGGACATTCAGACCGTTAAAAAATTACTCTTGAAACAGTAAGGAACTGGTCTAAACAGAATCGAAAGCAAGCGTTGGAGAATGTAAAGTTGTTCTGGCAGATTTCATTTCCAGTGTTATCTTACAGTAAACTAATCGTAAGGTGGTAAGGGCATTAGTTGCCAATCTTTTGCATGGTCACTGTGACATACTCCGGCAATAGCGTGGAGTTGGCAATCCCTCCCTCTTATTAGGCATCTTATCTGAAAACTAAAATGTAGAGACAACAGAGAGTTTATCTTGCTTTTGCGAGTAACTTTTGTGCTTTCACCTCGTATTTGAAATTTGCCTTCTTGGAGTCGTCTGCTGACCATACAAATATCCCGTGGAGCTTGTTCATGCGTCTTAGCTTATCACAAGCACTAAAGAAGCCATTTTTGGGGGATAAACCACCACTTTCTCCATCTGTAGCAAAGCTGGCTAAGACCTTGCTTCCTTTATAATTAGCGGACTGCTTTCTGAAATGTTGCAGGAACAGTGGAACAGTTGTCCCCTTGCCTAAAGCATAGAACTGAAAGTTAACATAGTCTATCACGTGCCCGTACTTCCTCCACAGGGCTAAGTAATGCTCCTGGACTTTACCATCTTCATACGGAGCTATTGAAGCAAATTTTATGATCTTCCTTTGTTTAAGGTCCAGGAGAAGCTGTCCAATGCATTCGGCGAATGTTTGGGTCTCCTTTGAAGTGTTCATAGTCGACATCAATTCCATCCAAATGATATTTCTTCACCAAACCAGTTATTGAACGAATGGCATTAGTAACCCATGAGTTCACTGATTTAGGCTTGAAATACGCAGGCTGATTGTTTATGCTGTCACCTCCAAGGCTCATCGCTACCTTGACATTCCGATGGCGGGATTTGATTGCTTCTACAGCTGAAGGACTGAGGTTGAGTGTGTCCCAGTATGCTTGGAACTTACCGTTGCTAGGAACAGGGTGAGAATAGGAGGTGTAGTCTATAGCAAAGGAGAGGATGAAGTGAAATTCAACTCTTGGATCAATAGGCACGTCTGAGAATTTGACACCGTTGTCTTCAGCTCCGATGTACTCCCTGAAGAGCTTCGACGAAATCGGCGCTGCTTCAATTGATGCAAATGTTGAGATGACAAGAAGAAGAATAAAAAGTCTATCCATGGCTGTTTCAAATGTAGCAGAAGACATGCTGCAGATAAGTTACATATAGGTGTATATATACTGGTAGCGATGGAGTAGTAGTGTAATCTGAATTTGCTTGATTGCTTCTTGGTGAAGGAAGCATATTACCCATCTAATAAAACTTCTTTCTTAGCATAATCATAAACTTTGGAAGCATCTTAAAAGTCCTAATGAATCAGCGATGTGTCATTGTTATATTCAATATTTTGGACTTTTATCCAACAACTCCAAGCACCAGAATAAGATAATATTTTTATATTTTATGTTGAAGTTTCAGGGTATGAAAGTGCATTAATCCTTAACGTACTGCTTCCATACAAATTTACATGTACTGCTTAATGAAAGATTCTCAAAATTTGCTCTGTTTCACACTACGTCCTACATGAGCATAGAATTTGTTTTTCGGACATGGATGGTCAATCACTTCTGCAATGATATTGTTAACTTGATCTTTCTCCTGAAACTCTCTATAAATCTAAATTCTAAACTCTCTATTTCAGTTCCCATCTGTCAAAACGATGAATTTTCTGAGTTCAAAAAACCTGGTTTCAGATATAGGTACTGTTAGAGTATTAGCATTCACAATCAGAATACAACAGCATGCACAGGGGATGGATCTTTGCCTCCTGAAGTGTGCCTTTAGATATGGTTATATCAACAAAAGTCAAAAACAATGAATTTGCAGTTTGATTTAACTTTAGAATTTATTCTCATGGTTTTTTCATTAATCACTGACAAAGAGCTCCAGACACAGAAGAATGTGATATAGCAGCAGATGCATCACTACATGTTAGTCAAGAAGGCTTGCGCTTGCTGTTCATATTGAAACTTGGCCTTCTTGGAGTCGTCTGCTGACCAAATAAATATGCCATGAAGTTGGTTCACAGCTTTGAGAATATTGCAAGCATGAAAAAAGCCATTTTCTGGAGATAAACCACCACTTTCATCTGTGGAAAAGCTCACTAGCACCTTGCCTCCTCTATAGTTGGTGCACTGGGTCTGATAATAGTCTATGAATTGTGTAATCGTCGTTCCATTATCATAGGCATAAAATTGGAAATTAACATAGTCTATCAAATGACTGTACTTCTTCCACAGAGCTAAGTAATATGGCTGCACAGTTTCATCTTCGTATGGTGCTATTGATGCGAATGCTACAATCTTCTCTTGTTTAAGGTGGAAGAGAAGCCGCCCAATACACTCAACGAATATATCTGGATCTGTGCTAAAATGTTCGTAGTCAATGTCTATGCCATCCAAGTTATACTCCTTAACTATCTCTGTTATTGAGTGTATGGCATTTGAAACCCAGGAGTTGATTGATTTGGGGTTGAAGTAAACAGATTCATTCTTGATGGTGTCACCTCCTAAGCTCATGGCTACCTTGACATTCGGATGTTTGGCTTTGATGGACAAAACCTCTGAAGGGTTGAGGGCCTCTTTGTTCCAGTATGCTTGGAAGTAACCATCTGTTGGAGAAGGATGGGAAATTGAGGTATAGTCAATAGCAAAGGAGAGAATGAAGTGGAACTCAACGTTAGGATTGATGGGGAGGTCTGAAAATTTGACGCCCTTCTCATCAGCCCCAATGTACTCCCTGAAGAGTGTCGAGTTCATTGAGGCTGCTCCGGTTGATGAAAATGTAGAGAGGACAAAAAGAACCATGAGCTGCAATTTGTCCATTTCTTCTTCAAGTTTTGAATAAATTCTAGTTCCAGGTAAGGTACATATATACATATGCAAGCGAGTGATGACTAAGAAGGTTTACTCACATTAACGTAGTAGTTTGTTTTTATGCTTCTGTCTTAGCTTCACTTGTTACATTGAATTTCAGCAGCAATATTTTATAATTACTAGATAGATACAAATTTCTTGTTTTCTACAGGTTTGTGACTTTATTTTTTTCAACCATGGATTAGGTTGGAGAACTCGATATCTGCCCTGAGACGGCAATAACATATGCCTTGGAGTTGTGTCTGCTCAGCTGATTCTTACCTTGGGTAGCAACTCATCACTCGAGGTCGGCAGAATCCAAAAATGTATTACAGTGGTGCAGTGCAAGTGTCACAAAATGATAGAAAATTGCTGTATTATTATAAACCTAGTTAATAGATAACAAACGACAACCCCTTAATTTGTAAGTTAATAATGTTTTTCTTCGTTCTGTTTAACGTTAAGACATCAGCTTTTGGTCTACCAACCATTTCTGTAACTAGAAAAATCGTTAAAAAGCAATTCCACTGCTGTGTATTCATTGAATATTGTAACTAAGCGGCTGATTTAATATGCTACCGCCTGCAGTAGAAAGGCTGAGTCTCGAACAGAAACATTCAGAAACACACAAACTGAAACCAAACACTCACTAAAATAGATACAAAGTTGAGACGATAAGCTTGTTATTTCAAGTGTCGACAAATTTACAAAAAAGAATTGCCGGGTCTAATCTCAACTCCAAATGGTTGATATTGAAGGAGGGATGATAAAAAAAAAGGGACACAAAAGCCGTAAAGAGAAAAGAGAGGTGAGTTTACGTTTCTTCTCAGAGCTTTTTCGGTAGATGATAGGTATTTCAACACTTGGGAAGATCAGCTGGAGGAGGCAGCAACTTCTGATGGGGAAGACTTCCATCTAAGACAACCCATGCCATCTTTAGACCCCAGCTTGTGTGCACTTCTAAATGGCAATGCATAAACCACACCCCTGTACAGTAAAAACACAACGACCATCGTCATAATTATCATTAATAGTCAGATCAAATCAATTAGGATATATAACACAATTAAAAGCGCAGAATCGTACTGACCTGGGTTATCTGCTAAGAAGCGAATGGCAACCTACCCTCCTACGGGGACACCTACAGTGTTTCTCTCAACAGGGTCAACAAGATTGAACTTTGCAGGGTCATTAATGGGATCAAAGTTTCCGAAACCTTGTCCGACAACGAAGAAATTAAAGCCATGCAAGTGAAGAGGATGACTCTCAGCACCAAGTATGCTGGTGTCCTGCATAATTAACTCCACGCTGGTGTTATAAGGAAGCACAACTAGCTTAGTCCCATTGCTAACCATTGTATTATTAGGTGGATTGCCGGTATAGTTAAAAGGAATTAAGGGACTAATCGGAAAATCAGGAGCATAAACACCATTAGATTGGCCAGTATGGTGTGCTTGGAGCAGAGCTATGGATGGCATTGCAAAAGAAACGTTATTAACCGAGGCTGCAAACATGGAGCCATTTGGACCCTGGCAGGTTTGGTTTTCTGGGCAAGGGTTAGTTCCAAGGCCAACTGTGAAAAAAAATCGCCTATCAACCTTCTGTGGCACGTTCGCAGGGAATTGAACACTGTCTAAGCTGCGAAGTTTGCTCGTAAAGTTTGTAGTGAAACCAGTGTTGTTGAGTGGTGGCAGAGTTGGTTTGTAGATCTTGAGGTCTTTGATAGAGTCGATTGATCTTGGGGCTACATATTCTAAAATACCATCGACTGTGGAATTGTCGAAGGTTCCTAGTCCAGTAACATATGGTCTAGCAGTCATGAAAAATGTGGCATGTGGGAATTGGGGTTTGGTCTTGAGAAGAACATTTGTGGTCTGTCCTGGAGCAATCAAAATTGTTTCGGTGTCAAAGGGTTTAACGTAGACGGCATCAGCTTCAACAACTGTAAGTGTGTGGTTGGCTATGCTAAAGAAGAGCTCATCGTTCAGAGCCGCGTTGATTAGGCGTAGCAGATATGTCTTGCCAGGCTCCACCTTCAGTTTATATGTATCTGCCGCCATTGCCAGTTATACGATGTTAGATTCAGCAACAAAAGGGTCTCAGTAGTGGCCTCCGAGGAATCAAGAATCATGAGGGAAATGTCCAAAACCTTTAAAGAATGGGACTACAATATTTTCTTACCTTTAGCAGAGCAGTTATATAAAGGGCCTGGAAGCCCATTAATTGTGTAGGCATCAGAGACATTCGGCCCTCCTCCAGTTTGCAGGGCCTGTTTGATGATTGCTTCGGGATCTGCATTAAACCACTCTCCTGCAATTCAAGGTAGGATGATTAGTTTTAGCAAATAGCAGGAGCATAAATGATCACCGAACTAAACAAGAAGCTTGGAACTAGTGATTACCGAAAACGATGGGAACTTCCTTGTAAGGTTTGGAAAATGGATAAGGAACATCATGCTTGGGCAGAATAATAAGCGGACCATAGACTGTTGCCCTTAGCCAGGATATATGGGCATGCCAAAAGAGAGTGCCTCTTTGGCCAACAACAGTGTAGTTGTACACATAGCTCTTCCCAGTTTGTATAGGGCACTGAGTTATGTATGCCGGTCCATCTGCCCACCCACTTCGAAGCTGTCGAATTCCATGCCTGTTCCAATGAAATTTAATCAGTATAGTTAAGCATATATTCTTCTTTTGATAAGTCTACATGTTGATTCAAAGGTTTTGGCTGGTTACCAATGGATGGAGATGTTGTTTTGGATATGATTAACCACTTTAATGAGCAGACGATCACCCTCCCTAGCTATAATGCGAGGCCCAGGAAATTGATCATTCACTGTTGCCATGCTCTTGGTATGGCACAGGCGAGTTACGTTCTGCATCTTTATCTACAAAACACGTCCAATATCAAACAGTTAGTTACATACGTAAGCAGTTGAATGAAGCTCAGAAAATCGTGGCTTTGATGAATGACGAGAGAGGAAGGTGGTCATCATTTATGTGCCATATACAATACATACATTAAGCTTGTAGTGTCGGGTTATGGCAAAGGTAAGCTCAGGAAGGAGACAGACAGTGAGAAATATGAACAGAAGAACTGCTGGAAATGTTGGTGGATGAAGAGAAGCTCCCATTTTCTCTTTTTGATCTGCCTGAAGATTTCGGTTTTTTCTTTCCCTTCTAGACTTGGAGAGTTGAAGAGTGCTAAAAGTGTGTAGTGTAGTGATCAGGCTTGAGAGGATGCAAATATATAGAGAACAGGGAAGGGTCCTTGCTTGATTAGTTAGCCTCATGGATTCATATTTTATAATGTCATAGTTGTTAGAACAACTCTGGAGTGTAGTCAAAGATAATCTGTTTGACCTTCTTCCTTTTCAAGTCAAAGCTCTCCATGTCCCAAAGGATTACAATAATATATTTTAATGGCTTCTCTAATCAAATTGACATAATGAGATAGCATATGAAGTCCATTAACTCCATGCATTAAGGCTTGGCTTGGAGAGTGACAAATCAACAAATAACCAAGTGTACGTAAAATTACTATAATGGATAGGTAATACATCAATTTGTTCAAACATAAACTTGAAAGTCATTTATTTCCTACTAAACATATAACCCTCCTTTTAATGATCATATTAATAGTTGTATTCATTTTCAGTTACGTTTGCACGAGTATAGGTTTCACTTTCTGCAGTTTTCATATTAAGTAGACAAGTAGAGGGTTATCCATATTTCTACACGACAGCTTGGTAAAAAAGCGAAAGTATAGATGTCATTTTTATAGTTAGATACCTGAAAGAGCTCTTTCATTTTCCTGAATGAACAACTCATGGAGGAATTGCAGGGGAACCTCAGTTGACGCTATTTTCTTCCACGCAAACACGGTTGCTAGCTACCAAAAAACCTTAGTTATGAAGGAACATATAGACATATGTAAATTATGAATTTTAATCAGCTTATAATTTAGTTTCACTACAGTTGTATCGAAACGAGAATAGCTGTTTGTGCAACTTACATGTGGCTGCACCAACCACGCCGTTTTAAGGCAAAGGCCTGTTTTGGTTTCACTTAGGCCACAAACATCTTCCTGTAAGAATCTAATCGTTTATTTGTCATTATAGAGTGTTACTTTAGTCGTTACTTGTCCTTAACATCCAGATTCGAAGCTAATTTTCTTATGAGGGTTCTTGCCTTCCTTTCTGGTTATAGTATAGAATAAGCTCTTTGAATAGCGTTGTTGATGATCATTTCATCAAGATAATTTTTAATATTTTAGACCGTATATAATTATTAAAATTATGACAAATCATATTGGTTGGAACCTAAATATTTAATAAGGAAATCCTTTTTAACTATTGAGTAATTTTTAACCATGAGTAAATTTAATCTTTTTTCATCAATATAGTTATTATTTTTATTAAACTAGTAAAATTCACGAAGTTGAATATAATTTCAAAAAAGTTAGTTTGTCATGTGCAGTGTGGTGATTGGTTGTGGCCACTACATTCTGACCCTCAAATACCCAAGTATTCCCTTTAGTTATTTATGAATGTCTATGCCCCTTTAAGTCTACATATTTATACACGATTCAATATGATTGCTATGTGCAATGGAATTCAGTACGTCAAATCCGGTGTTGATCTAATTTATAGGTTTGACCCCAACACCATGGAGGCACTTCTATGCTAAAGATAGAGAAGGATTAGGAAATAGAAATTTGTTAATTTCATTTCATTTCATTTCTCATATGAAACTCGTTTGAAATTTATATATGAAATTCCAATTTAACTTTCATTAAGAGAAGTTGTTATTAATATTGAGGTGAAATACATTTTGATTTTTGATGTTTTTATTATATTTCCCCTTCCACATACATATGTGAATAAGATGCATAGAATATATATATAAAATGGTAAAGATACATAGACATTATTATAAGGAAATATTTTGTTTGTTCTTCTAATGATGGTTCAATATTTTTTATTATTTTATTAATTATCTTCCATCATGATGGAGAATTTTTTACTTTTCATATTTTGTTTTTTCTTATCATGTCCCCTCAAGTTAGAAAGAAATATGAATTAAGTCCCAACTTACTGCCAAGAAAAAGAAATGGTGTCTTAGGCAGTAGTTTGGTGAATACATCAACTAATTATAGAGTAGATGACACAAATCAAGTAATTAACGTTCCTATAGAAACTTTTTCATGAACGAAATAATAATCTATCTCAATTTACTTTGTTGGAGCATGAAATAAGGGATTAACAGACATGTAAAGTATACTAAGATTGTCACAAAATAGTTATGAAGGTCTAAATAAAAGAATCCTAGCTAATATCATGAGGTAAGAAAAAGAGCCAAGTAAGTTAATTTGTAGCTAAAGCCACTGAGTGACTTCAAAATTAGAGCAAGAAATACTAGGTCGTTTTTATAATATTATAAAATGCAAATGATGCCTAAACATACATAGAATCTAGTATTACTATGTCTTGTTGTAGAACAACTGACCTAATCTACATTAAAGAATGCAAGATAGAAAATTTTAAGATGCAAACTATAGACCATAGCTTTGTGTGCCCTTAAGATAGTGAGGAATTCGTTTAACAACCTTAAGATAGAGTATGGTAAGATTAAGTGTTGGACCCCGTTTTCGGAGTCCAACTCAAAGGTCATAAAACATGAGCTTATTACCCTGTAGGGTTATTTCAAAGAACCCTTATTCGCCAACTATTTGAAATCATATAACGTGGGCGTAATCCAATAAAAAATACCTTAACCATTATTAATTCATCAACAAAATTCATATACTGAAATATGTAGCGATTTTTGCAAATCATTCAAAAGCAATAAAAGAAACATTTATGAAGTAATTGAAATCATTTTATTTTCTTGATTTGAAAGAAAACATTAATGGCTCATTACTCAATTATAAACATGAAACCTACCTTGATTTCCTTACTTATAGCCTTGCTCAAACATGTCTCTTCTCTTGTTCTTCTTGCATCTTTGATCTCTTTATACAATAACAAAACCACTCATTAGGGTTTTCAATTGAAAATCCCTAAAGCACAATCATTGAAATTTGTTCTAGAATACTTAAACCCAAATATTTCCCAAATTCTATGGACTAAAATCCTTTCAAAAATCCTAATATCTCAAAATGGCCTTACCTTTATTCTTCACCAAATGAAGGGATCCTTGGCTCAAAAGAAATCTCTTTTTCTCCTCTTCCTTTTTCTCTTCCTGGACAGTTTCAAAATCTTTCTTGAAGACTAAGAAAAAAGCAAACCCTAGCTTGTTTTCTCTTCTTTCTCTTTCTCTCTCATTTTCAAAATTCTCTACTGCTTATCCTTCCATTCATGTTATTTTTCTTCATTTATAAGCAAGACAACACTTCTTCTTCCAATTATGCCGTTAATGATTGAGAATTGTCCCATTTGTCGTTCCATTTATACCTTATGTCTTTTATACCTAAGTGTCTTGCCAACAGTACCCTTTAACGTTCTAACATAACACTTTCTTCCAGAAAAATGTCCCCCATTGTCCTAAGTTTCTAATGAAATCAAAATCATTCAATTCGGTTCAGTGATTCGAAAGATATACTTCAAACATTTTTGGACTGCTCTTCTCCATAACAGTATGCTATGCACAACTTCCATCTGAAATTGAACATCTTAGACACTGAATTATATTTCAATTTCTCATATCATTTGTAGCTCCATGTCTCTAGTTTACCAAAAATCAGAAACCATCTCATTTGGAGCTCTACCGATCCAGAAATCATCAAAATACTGAAGTATGTTTAGTGAAATAACACCAGTTCATATTATTTAAGAGTACATACACTGTACCCGCCCCACGTTTTTCACTAAATCTTTCTTACTTCATTTAAGATGGATATGATTTTTTATGGAGATGTAGAGAAATGTCTTACGAGTCCAATGGTTCAAGAATCAAGTCATTTGGGTGTCTAGAGAAGAAGTTATAGGCAAAAGAGTCCAATCTATTTTTATCCTCAATCATATTGAACTTACTTCGGGTCTATTAGCATAACTTTCTCTATAGGCATCAGATTTAGGTGTTCTTTTGATGGTTTGAAAGAGGGCTTCAAGAGATACAACTTTTATGAATACCTCAAAGATCAATTCTATCTTCTTAGGGGTCAAAAATGGAATAGAATATAGGTATAGATGAAAAATAGAAGAAGCAAAACACAGAAGAAGATGACGTCATCATAAAAGAAACATAGAAGAAGATGACGACATCACAGAAGAAATTCGTGAACAGTAACACAGAGGAAGTTCATGAACAGTAACATATAAGGAATTCATGAACAGTAACACAGAGGGAGTTTCGGATACTTAGGCAGAAAGCAAACGAAGCAAAAGTCAGACGAAACAAAGATAAGTGAAGCAAAAGACAGAGGAAGCCAAAACACATAGGAAGATGACATCACCCAGAGGAAGATGACATCATCACAGAAGAAGTTGGTTCTCAGAAGATACAAAACACAGACGATGCATCCTTACAGAGGAAGATGACGTCGCCCAGAGGAAGATGATGTCACCCAGAGGAAGTTGGTTCACAAAGGATACAAAATACAAAAGTTGCATCCTTACAGAAGAATATGACGTCACCCAGAGAAAGATGATATCATTACAGAAGAAGTTGGTTCACAAAGGATACAAAACACAGATGATGCATCCTTACAGAGGAAGATGACGTCACCCAGAGGAAGATGACATCATCATAGAAGAAGTTGGTTCACAGAGGA
>JANZXR010000008.1:3815930-3827121 GCA_027575705.1 Erythroxylum echinodendron | reverse complement strand
CTACCAAAATCAACAAAGCAAAACATGAACCTATCCACACTTCTCATGTACTGCTCGAAATTTTCTAAGAAAAGTTTCAGGGTCCAACATTAAGATAGATCATCCTAAGTGTTAGACTTGTTGTTTAGTGACATAGGATTAACAATGGCGTTATTATCATCCATCTTTGTTCGAGAAAGCAAGTTTTGATGTACTTGACTTGTGAAAGAAATATTCCTCTACCATATTGTTTACTTCAACTCCTACGAAAAATGTAAAGCTCCAAAGACTTTGATTGCAAACTCAAAACTCAACTATTGAATGAAGGTATCAATAAATGGAACATTATTATCAATGACCAAAACGTCATCAGCATATATTAAAAGTAAAATAATTGATGAATATTGACAATAGATAAAGAGAAAAGAGTTTGATTACTACAATAAAACTCGAGTATAAGCCAAAAAAGTCTATTAAACCATGCACATAGGGACTGTTTAAGAATGTAAAGAGATCTATGAAGAGGCCATACATGATCTAGTTTGTGAGCCCTAAGAAAACTTAAAGGCTTCTCCACATATATAATTTCCTTGATGGTGCCATGCAAGAATGCATATTTTCAATTCAAGCTGATGAAACACCAATTTAGAGATGTTGGAAGAGCAATCATCAAACTAATCGTGGTGTGCCAAATGACGAGAATGTAAGTTTTGTTGTAGTTGATACTAAATATTTGAGTAAATCAATAAGAAACTAGCTGAACTTTAAGACAATCAATGAAACCATCTTTAATTGTTTTATATAGTAAACCCATTTTGAGCCAACTACATTAACATTTGAGAGCTTAAAGTTCCTCATTTATGAAATCTATCTATCGAGAATCCTTGAGAGACAATTAAAATGTCTAAGGCTTATTTGGAATTTCAGCTTGAATAAGAGAGAAAACATATAGAAGAATAAAAGTAAAATGTATGTGTAGGATTTATTAGCGGGAAAAATTGTTAAGTTGTAAGTGAAGTTAGAGGTTAGTTAAGTGTATTATTGCCACCTGAACAGTAGCATGCGTAGAATAGTAACATGACCGTGAACAGTAGCACGCATATGAATAGTAGCATATTGTTTTTTCTACTTTACTTTGTCTTATATAAATATCTAGAAAATAGCAAAAAAAGTATACTAGAAGAGAGCGGTTATTTTTTCTCTCCCAAACGTTTTTCTTTTTATCTTTCGTTCTTATCTTCTAGTTATCCAAACACTAAATTTAGGCTTTCTATATAGTATCAGAGCAAGTTTAACTTAAACAAAGTTTCATCCTAATGGCAGAAACCCAAACTCAAGGAGGAAACATCACTACACCTCCTGGAGTAAGCCTCGTTATTGCACAGCTTAATGATGATAACTATAGGTCACAAAGACAGGTGATGCAGATTTCTCTAAAAGCTAGAAACAAAATTGACTTTATTGACAAAACTATCCTAGAGTGTAGAAAGGATCAGCCAGCTATGATCAATGGAAACAGAATGATTTGACGGTGACTTCCTAGATCTTAAATTCCTTATATAAGGAACTCTCATATGCTTTTCTATATAATGCCTCTTCAAAGGATCTATGGAAGAAGATAGCAGAATGGTTTGGAGATATTAACATACCTCTTATCTTTTAGATCCAGAGAAAGATTTCATCAGTTTCACAAGGGAATGATACAGTGAAAATGTATTAGACGAAACTCAAAAAGTTGTAGGATGAGTTAAACAATATTAAACCAATGCCAACTTGCACTTGTGGCCCTTGTAGATATGGTACAATCAATGTTGTTGCTGAGATATGTAACAGAGATCAATTGACAAAATTCATGCTCGAATTAAATGAAAGTTATAAGCAAACTCAAGATCAGATACTCCTAATCATGGATCCTTTACCATCGGTGAATAAAGTTTTCTCTATGAATCTCAAGATCAAACCTTATAGAGCTTCAGAAGTCTCTAGACCTAAAATGATCAATGGATCAATCTTGGTGGTTAGGCAAACACAAACGAACAAGAGAAATCACAGAAAAGATCAATACAAGAAGTCCAAATGTGATCACTGTTGTCTTGAAGGACATTCTAAGGAGGTTGCTTCAAGCTAGTAGGATATCCAGAATAGTGGCCAGGCAATAGGAACAAACAATAATCTATGGGGAAAGGACAATCCAAGATTGTTGCTCAAATAGGATTGGAGAAATGTAATTCAAAAACTCTTATTGATAGTGACGAGGACATAGGAGGTAATTATGAAGAGCTAGGAAGCATGATAACTAACTTTATACAACAAGAGCTGAAAAAGCTGTTGAAGGTAAAGGACAGCTCATTAATCAATTCACAACTTCTCAAAATAACTTTGCAGATAAAGAGGAATCTCTAAGCCTGTGTTGTTCCAGTTATGTTACAACGAATACTTGAGTGATCGATATTAGAGCGATAGATCATATGTCACCAGATGAGTTCATTTTTACTTATCTGGATACTTTGAAGGTTCTTGTTGCAATTGGTTTACTTGATGGGACTTGTATTATGGTTAATCAAATTGAACATTTTGTTCTCAGTTCAATACTGAAACTTATAGGAGTGTTGTTGGTGCCTAAGTTCAAGTTTAATTTGCTCTCAGTTAGCAAATTATGTAAAGATCAGAAGCTCAAAGTTACATTTCCCTCCCATTGTTGCATCTTTCAGGACCAGGTGACTGATGCAGTGATAGCTTTGGGAAAGGCAACTGAAGGATTGTATCACCTGGATGAAAAAAGAACCACTAGATAATAAAGTTTCTAAGAGCAGTAAGCACAACTCTCCTATTTCTTTCGTTGAGCATAATAATGAGTCATGTAAATACAATAATCTTGACTATCAAAGTTGTAATAAAGTTGTTATTGTTATTGGTTATGATATTTGGCATATGGGATTGGGTCATGCATCAGCTAGGAAACTAAGTCATATTTCTATGCTGAGCAAGATGCATCATGATGAAGCAGTATATGAAGTATGTCAAATAGCTAAACAATCTCATATGCCTTTCACTAATAAAATAGAAAGGAAGGAGAGGTTGTTTAAGTTAGTTCACACAGATTGATAGGGGGGCATACCATGTTAAGTCCATCATTGGTGCTCTTGAAAATTGTTGAGGAACATAGTAGGACAACTTTGATGTTTATGCTGCAACAGAAAGACTAGAATGTTAGAGTATTAACATAGCTCTTGAATTATGTATAGAATCAGTTTCAAGTTACAATGAAAACCTTCAAGACCGACAATGGAACTGAATTTATTAACAAACAGGTAGCTAAACTTTTCGAAGGGAAGGAAATTCTACATCAACAATCTTGAAGTTACTCACCATAGTAAAATGGTGTAGTTAAGCACAAACATAGACACTTGTTAGAGATTGCCAGAGCTTTACGACAGCAATCTTCCTTACCAAAGGCTTTTTGGTTAGAATTTGTCCTCATAACTACTTATATAATCAATATATTACCCTTCAAGATTCTAGTGGACTCCTCACGATTTACGATTTGGCACTTCACCAGCATATGAGCATCTACCTAGCTTTGGATGCCTTTGTTATGTAAAAGACACCTAGCCTCCTAAGGACAATTTGATAGTAGGGCCTTCAAATGTGTCTTCATTGGCTATCCTAGCAATTACAATATAAGGTGTTTGATCTGGATAATAGGAAGGTGTTAATCAATAAAGATGTGAAGTTCATGGAGACCATATTCCCTTATACCAATACCAACCAAAGATCCTCACGAATTCTCCCTTTAACACCAACATTTTCTACAAATGATAATGAAACCACTGAAACCACACCAAAATAGCCTGAATCACCTCCTATTCATTTATCCAAAAGAATTACTAGAATTCACCAACCATCACATTGGCTGGCAGACTATGTCTCAAATGTTTGCAAGCTAGATTTATACAATAACATACATTTACCTTCCCCACAATACCAATGCTTCATTAATAGGGTAAACCAAATTGTTTAACCTACTTCTCATCAACATGCAGCTCATGATCCAAATTGGATTGCAACAATGAATAGGGAGATACAAGCTCTCGAAGACAACCATACTTTGGAGTTGACAACATTACCAAAAGGAAAAAAACGTTAATAGGTTTAAATGGGTGTACAAGGTGAAAAGAAAGTCTGATGGTTTTATGGATCAATTTAAAGTAAGGCTTGTGTCGAAAGGGTACAACTAGATCGAGGGTGTTGATTTCAAAGAAAAATTCTCCCCTGTGACTAAAGTTGTTATTGTTAGGGTGTTTATTGCAGTTGATACTGCTTATCAATGGCCCATTCATCGTGAATAATACATTCCTTCATGGTTATCTGACGAAGAAGTTTACATAAAACCTCCCCAAAGGTATGATAACGCTGCTTTTGACAAAGTCTGTTTATTGTGACATTCCTTGTATGGCCTCAAGCGGGCATCGAGGTAATGGAATCAAGAGTTTACTGTGTTTCTCGCTAATCTTGGTTTCAATCAATTAGCCCAGGACTATTGCCTCTTCACTAGACAACATGAGGAAGAATTTCTTGCACTGCTTGTCTATGTTAATGATATCATAATAACTAGGATCTCAGAAACTGGAATTGTTGAAATTAGGAGGGCTTTGGATCATAAGTTTACAATCAAAGCCTGGCGATACAGGTGCACAGTTTAAAATATTTTCTTAGCATACAGGTGCACAGAGCTCATGATGGGACTCACCTTAACCAGAGGAAGTTTATCACTGATGTTATTGATGATTGCGACATGAAAGATTATGCTCCTGATAAAAACCCACAACCACAAGGCCTCAAGCTTAGTACTACTGAGGGGGATCTTTTAAACAATCTAGATCAATATAGATGTTTAGTGGGGAGATTATTGTATATTAACAGCACAAGGCCAGACATTAGCCACGTCATTTAAAATCTTATCCAGTTTGTCTCTTAGCCTCGCAAACCTCATCTCACAGTAGCTCTGCATGTTGTAAAGTATCTCAACGCGACCACTACAAAGGGTTTATTTTTTCTTGTTCACAACAAATTTCAGATCTAAGCTTTTTGTGATGTTGATTGGGCATCTTGTCCTTTCAGTAGGCGTTCTCTTACTGGATATTATGTATTCCTCGACGAGCCCCTCATTTTATAGAAAATGAAGAAATAATCGACCATTTCACGCTCTTCAACTAAGGTGGAGTACAGGTCGATGCGAACTACAGTTTGCGAGCTTAAGTGGATATCTTACCTTCTTCACAAACTTAATGTCCTAGTTCACTTGCCTATTGCATTACATTGTGATAATCAAGCTACCTTACATATTGCAGCTAACCCAATGTTCCACGAGTGTACCAAAAATTTGGAGATTGATTGCCACTTGGTTCGCTTGCACTTGCAGCAAGGTTTCATCAACCCTCTCCATATTTCTTCTTCTCAACAACGAGTCGGTGTCATGATGAATTCTCTTGATGTCACACAATTTCACTATTGGTTGTCCAAATTGGGTCTTGCAGACTTTCCAACTTGAGGGGGGATATAGAAGAATAAAAGTAAAATGTATGTGGAGGATTTATTAGTAGGAAAAGTTGTTAAGTTGTTAAGGAAGTCAGAGGTTAGTTAAGTGTATTATTGCCACAAGAACAGTAACACGCACATGAATAGTAATATGCACGTGAGCAGTAGCATATTCTTTTTTCTTCTTTACATTCTCCTGTATAAATATCTTGGAAATAGCAAAAAAAGTATACCAGAAGAGAGCAATTATTTTTCTCTCCCAAACGTTTTTCCTTTCATCTTTCGTTCTTGTTTTCTAGTTATCCAAACACTAAACTTGGGTTTTCTATGAAACATATTCCTTTAAATGATTTAGAGGATGTTTATCCTATTAAGGACATGCGATCACATTAATATTTTGAGTAGGAATAGGTTGCTTTTAAAGAACATTATCAGTACCATCAATATAGATGGTACAAGTGATGGTGCTGAAACAACACGAGCGATTTCACTGGTTATTTCGTCACCAAAATTATCATGAGTGTGTCATCCATATCACTATAAGAATCAACCCATAAAATATATTGTTGAGATTCAAATTGATAAATATTTATTGAGGAAGGAGCATTATTTAATACTTCAATCCATTCATTTGGGGAAGGATAATATAATAAGAGATGTAAACTCTTTGAATGAGGACCATAGCATTAATATCATTTGTACATAAGGATAAGTTTTCTTGATAAATTTTTGGTCTCTTTGATGTTGTAGAAAATGAAAGCACAAATATCCCAACACCCACAATGATCATAATTTAGCTTATTTTGATACAACTTAAAATATGGAGATATATTTTCTAATCTTTAAGAAGACGTCTAATTGATTAAATATGCAGCACAAGGAAATTTTCAATTCACCAAAATAACAACAAATTTGTTATAAAAAAAACTGGTTAACCTTGTCTTAACTATATGACGTATTGCATTACACAACTCTGTTTTGTTTTGAAATCCCTAAACAAAATACATAAAAATAAATTTCATAATTGTCTAAATGGGTAAGAAAGATATTGAAGTTGAATTTTCACCTAAATTACATTGAAAATCTTAATATGCTTATTAAATTTATTTTTACAAGTTTTTGAAGCTTGACAAAATAAGAATAAAATTTAGATTTCATTTAAAACAAATAAAGCTAAGTGAAGTGTGAAAAATAATCTATAAATTTAGTATAAAATTGAAAATCTTGATTAGAAGCAGCAATGGCCGGTACCCATAGATCATAATATACTTTTTCAAGAGAAAATTATGATATTTCATTATTTTAATTAAAAGGAAGTTAACAACTTTTTCTAAATTGAAAACTAGCACAAATAGATGAAGTAGCTTTCCAATTTGTGATCAAGTGTTAGTGCCACAAAGAGATTGACCGCTTCCTTTGATTATTGTAAAAAGCTTTTTAAGATCCAAGATCCAACACATAACGTTGTCCTGCTTATGGATTCTAAGTTTTTCTTCAATTATAGAATCCAAAGCACATCTTTCAAGTTCTTTTTTTTTCCCTACATGAGCATTTCCAATGTGTGTAATATGCAATTTATTTTTATTACCAACATATCTTTATATGATTTAATTTGAGATAATATACATTAATCATTTGTTATATGATCAGTCGCAGTTGAATTTATTTAAAAAGATGGGTCTTATTTATTTAAAGTGAGAGTTGTTAACGCTTGGAGATAATCCTCTAATTGGAATAAATAATCAAATTTTATTAACAATCAAAGGTAATAAGACAAGTTACCTTACCATCTTTTTCAATAATTGAGTTCCATCTAGCTCCCTTTTCTTCTTTTAAAGCATGTTTATGCCACCTAAATTGTTGTAGTGACTTACTTGAATGAAACCTTTTTTGTTTAGAGTTAAAAACATAACTTCTTTTGATATGTCCTCTTCCATATTGTTTAAAAAGGCTTGATTGTGTTTAATATGAATTCTTTCTTCCTTTTTTGAGTCAAAGGAGTTTTTTCATATCCCATAAGAGTAAGAATAAATTGATCAAAAGTAGGGTAGGGTGGCTTTATAACTATAGCTAGATGAAATTTTTTCATATTTTGTTTCTAGACTGCGAGCAAATTGAAAAACTTTTTCATGATCTGAAACTAGATTGTTGGTGGCAACAAGATTATTGTAAATTGATACAACTATCTTTACGTAGTCATCCAAAACAATTTGGCATCCTTTCTTAGTGGTCATAGTTAAGACTTCAAGAAATCATTCCTTCTCAATGGTTACTAGTAGTGATAGTTCCTTCAACGAAGTTTCCAGAGATTATAGTTTGTTAATTCTTTGTCCATTAATAGTTGGACTTCTTCTTTAATTAAATCGAGAAACCATGAAATAAGTAATCCATCATTAGTTTCTAAGTAAGTTCAGGGTAGATTTTCAATCTTATCGTGCAAATATTTTTCAGGTTTTTTATAATTCTTTGCTAAATGATGGAGCACTCCAAATTTTTGAACAAGATGAACGATTTGTGATTGTCACATGAAATAATTGTTGGAACCCAGTTTGATTGATACTAAGTTAGATCATTGGTGGAATGATTGAATTGTAAATTAGGGTTCTGTCACTTTTTTCAAAAGAAGATATTATAATAAGAAGTAAAGGTTGATGTATTACTTTGTAGGCTTCACAATTATGATGATTATGAAAAAATTAATTTTTTATGTTTTTATTATATTTCTCTTTCAGACACACATACAAATACACATGAATAAGATAAAAAGAAGGTACATCAAATGAGAAAATAAGAAAGATATGTAAACAATATTACAAGGAAATATGCTATTTGTCCTTTAATGATCAACCTTTCTTTATTATTTTTCTAATTATGTTCCCCGGGAAGTTTTTAACTTTCATGTCTCCTTTCCTTATCATGATATACCTCATTGGAGCCACCTAGTTGAATCTTTTTTGTGTGAGGAGCTATAGAATTTATTTGAACATTAATTTTGTAGCCCAAGTTTAAACCTAATCCAGCTCATTACCATCCGTAGTATTTATGTGGGACGTACGGAAAAATGAAGGGACAATTTTCTCAAAGGACAGAAAGTTCCAAGTGAATTGAACCTGGGTGATGGCTCATGGGCTTGTAAGCATGACAATTGAATGGGCTCATGGCTTATCTGAGAGCCGATGACTATTATTTCATCTCTCGATTTGCGTTGTAAGATTTGGCTAACGAAATCGATAGCACCTCCTGAACTCCAAGCACGTAGATTTTCGCTCCTTTTGTGATGAAATTGAGTAAGGCATTTTGATGAA
This sequence comes from Erythroxylum echinodendron, assembly GCA_027575705.1. NCBI lineage: Eukaryota > Viridiplantae > Streptophyta > Magnoliopsida > Malpighiales > Erythroxylaceae > Erythroxylum > Erythroxylum echinodendron. Next base: position 3,818,299 of record JANZXR010000008.1, on the reverse strand, counting down.
ATCATCTGTATACAAACTGTTACATGTGAATCTGCAAAATTATGTTAGCTTAAGTAATATATAGTATGGAGTAAATTTCATTGCACCTACGATACTATTTAAATATAATTACGTGGTCCATAAATTATAGAATATAGTTTTTGTACACGTCTGTGATTTACTAACAAATAAGATGTAGAAACATTTCTCCACCAGGGTTCAATTATTTTACTTGTTAATTTGATTGGTTTGTATATCGTATTCTTCTCAGTTGTGTTTTTCACTAGATCACCAACTTATAGTTTTAATTTTTATTTTTTTTTTGAAAAGCTAGTCTATGCACTATCAAATGATATGCACGTGGTGGACGCTATCGATCCAACAAAGAACAGTTCATAAGACTGTAGCGAAAGGAAATTACTGGGAAAGTGTTGGTTGAAAAGGATGTGGTTAGTGGTTACACGCTGGAAATAAATGTCCCGACGTTTTCCCAATGATGCACAAATTGATGTTACTTGGGATACAGAGAGGGGCTTGACGGCAAAAAGACACGCCTACAAAGTAGAGTTCGGTACTAGAAAAGGCCCTCTCCAATTACTTCGGTAGGCTTAGGGCCGTTTAGGTCTACTTTATTTTATTTTATTTTTATAATATTTTTAATTTTTAAATAAAAATGAAAATATATTTAATTGTTAATATTAATGTAATTATATTTTAATCACTAATAATAATTACACATTGCATAAAATGTAAAGATAAATTAATTTTAATTAAATAAATTTATTTAATCTCTTATATAATATTTATTAACAAATTATTAATAAAATTATGTTATTTTAATAAATTAAATAGTTTTAAAAAATTATTTTTAGATTAATATTTATTTTGAAATATATTTTAATTATTAAATCAAATTTTATTTGAAAATTTATGTATATTAAATTTAATTACATTTATTAATAATTATTAAATTTTAATTACATATAATTTAATTATAAAATTAAATTATTAATAATTTTTATAATTAATTTTAATTTATTAAACATATAATGTTGAATTAAATTATTCATAATTGTTATTAAAAATTAAAAATTAAAAATTAAGTAATATATATTTAAATGATAATAAATCAAATAGTGGCAAAAATAAGGAACAAAAAGTACTTTTATGATTTTCATAATTTTTGAAAATTGAAAAAATTAAAATTAAAATTCAAACAAATATATTTTTTATCAAATTTGAAAAAAAATCAGAAATAAAAAATAAAAAATTGACTAATACACCTACCTAAATAAATGATGGCATTGCATTGCACGTTCGATGTGTTCCATCACAATTTAATTTGCGGCTACGATCACAATGCCATATGACAATGAGATTCTTTATGTTCTATCGTCTTTTTTCTGACTTATATTAATTAGGCCACCTTTCGAGAATTATTTATTACCGAGAGTGAGAGAGAGTAGTGCAGCCACGCAGCGTGTGTTTTGATCAGCATTTTACTTTTCAATCCTTCAATTTTTATGATTTAATATTATGAAGATGATATCAATTTTATTAATTAAAAAGATATTAATTAATTAACACTTAATTTTTTTGCAAAATCAAATGATTTTTTTTATTTTCTAAAGAATCATTTTAACAGAATAAATTGAAACAAGAATTGTTCAATAGTCTAATTGTTAACGGTGTTCATAGAGAAAAAACAGATAACCCAACTTTTAAGAAGGATTAACAAGAGCGCTACGTTGGTGTCATTGCTTTTGATTAAATAAAAACGAAGACTTTGGTTATTTTCAAAGTTTAATAAAACTAAAGCCTATAATTAAAATAGAATCTTAATAAATTTAAATCTCTCATGTTTAATCTCTATTTTTAAAAAATATTTACAATTAAATCTAATTTAATAAATTAATTTATCTCTTTAATTACTTTATATGCACGACTTATTAGGTTATTAATATGTCCACAGTGGATACAAATTGTAATTACAATTTACAGTTAAAATTGGATAAACTTAAACTCTTTTTAATATATCATTAATTCTCAAATTAAATAATTTATACTTAGAAGTCATGATTGATGTCTAACAAGATGTAGTGCTCGTTTGGTTGAGCTTATCAGTAGAGCTTTTGTCAACAGAGCTTTTGTCAGTAGAACTTTTCTAAGAAGAACTTTTTTAAAAAGTTAGTTGATTGTTTGGCTGTCAATTAAAAAAATAACTTTTTAAAAAGAGCTTCATATAGTAGACTGTTTGACAACATAAAAATAAAAAGCACTTTTATTAATTTTAACTATGTTTTATTTTATAATAAAATTATTTAAAATATATTAAACAATATACAAAATAAAATATATTAATTATTATATAATTTTAAACCATATGAAAC
>JANZXR010000008.1:3744664-3800322 GCA_027575705.1 Erythroxylum echinodendron | reverse complement strand
TAATTCTAATTAAAGTTTAATTGAAATTAGTTAATTTCAATTAAATTACTAAAATGTCCAAAGCTTATTATAAATAGACTTGAGTTCTATGGAGCTTGCACTTTATGCTTAACCCGCTCTGTAAAAGTTATAGAGTTCTCTCAATCTATTCTATGAATACTGTTAGAGGCCGGACATTTGTGCGGATACGGTGGTTGAAACAGATCTGTTTCGGAAACGATTCAAGGGATGCATCAAGATAAAGATCAAGCTTCGAAATAAGGTGCGAATTAAATTTCGCTTTATTATTATTCGTGTTAATTATTTTATAGAATTAAATAGATCTTGGTTTTCAGAAAATCAAAAATTACGAAAAAGTTTCGTGATTATTCCGCTGCGGTCGGGATCAGATCCGGTCCCGATTTTCTAACAAATTTAATTTTAATAATTTAGTTTAATTTTTCAATAAAAAATAATTTTAATTTAATAATATTAATAAATATTATTTAGAATTTAAAATATATAAATTTTTAGATAAAATTTGTTAAAAATAAATTTTAATTTATAAATAAAATATTTATTTTAATAGAATATTCAATTATATAAAATAAATTATCTTTAAATTGTATTTAATGTACAATTATTATTATTAATAAAAATATAATTATATTTATATTAACAATTAAAAACAATTTTATTTTAAAGATCAAAACTAAAAAACATAAAAATAAAGAACTACTCGGTTACTTTTTGTCACACCTAACTGGGTCTTCAAAAGGTGCTCCGTCACATTTTGCCAAATTTGTATGTCAGGAATGCGAACTGAAAATGGACGAGGCCGGGGGCCGGAGGCTGGAGCCTGGAAGAAGGGAACCGCTCCATGTTTGGTTAACATATTACATGCCGCCGTACATATACCTAAGTCTATGTACAGTTTCATTTCTGGAATGTTATGTAGAAAAATAATATCGATAATTCAGTCATTTTGCACTCAAAATAATGCTCAGTTTAGCCTCTGACAATTGTAGGCCCGTCAAGATCCTCTTTTGCTATCTTTATTTTGTCGCATTAATCTTAAACTTTTAAGACTCATCGAGTCTTAGAGGAAGTACATATAAAACATCAAGGTCCCTCCGATTCTTACGTAACCTGTACATTTCTGAATATAAGGAGTCATCATATACTTATTAGTCAGCTGCTAATTAATCATTAGCTCTGCTCAGCATCATATTCTCACCAGTTCCTGATTTTCTAGTAGTTCTAACTCTCACATTGTCGCTGTAAGCGAGATGTCTGCAATTGATCCAATAAAGGATAGTTTCCTAGTAATTCCAACCCCCACACAACTGCTGAAAATGAAACATTTGCAATTGATCCAACCAAAGAGTATGTTCAAAAGACTAGAGAATCATCAACAGGAAAAATTATTCCCTCTCTTTCTTTATGGTAACTCGAACTCAAGACTTGCTATAAGTGAGAGCCTTAAGTGAAGAGTTGAAACCAATTAGACCACTCCTACTTTTCAAAATCTTCTTCTTCTTCCGGTTATATACACTCTACTTGTAATAGACAAGTATTCAAAAAACAAAAAAACCAAATCTTTTATAAAGGTTGGAATTAGGTTGAATTTTCAAAGAAATGAATAGTAGCTAGCAATACTAAAGCAAGGCAAATAAAATTAATAATTTTTAGTATATGAAATATTTCTTAAAAATGGAAAATAAATTTATTACGTAATTGTTATAAATTCTAAATTAAATATCTTTTTGAGTAATAATTAGGACCTAAAATAAATTAATAGTTAATTATTTTCATAATTAAATTGAAGATTGTTTTAATAATTAATACTAGAGAAGAAAGGGTTATCTGGGTAGAGAGAAAGTTAAAATGGGTCGGGTCAATTTTTGAGTTAATAATTCAAATTTGTGTCATTTAAAAATAATTTGTTTAACTTTTGGTAAGTTTTTTTTAGAAAAGTTTAAAGTGCAAAAATTTTATGAGAATTTTAAAGTTGAGAGGTTTTTCTTAAAATTTCCCTTGTCTTGCATCTTAAATTTTATTTACTTAAATAAAATTTAAAATATAAATTCGCTAAGCGGCTTTTCCACAAATAAGCATTATTATTATATCAAATAATTAGTGTTGAAATGTCAAATGAATTTAACTATATAAGAAGGTCAAAATTAGGAATTGCAGATTAAAAATTAAAATTAAGTTTAAATTTTGAAAAAGTTCAATCAAATATCAAAATAATTGAATTTTAAATTATATTTAAATTCAAATTTGAAAAAGTGATTCAATTAAATATTAAAATTATGTTATTTTAAAAATAACATGATGTTAATGTGCATTCACTAAATCAAAAAAGTTGCTGAAAAATAATTAAGTCACACTAAACCTGAATACAACTTTGGGAGGATTGTTGATGCAATTAAACTCTTAATCATAGTACGGCTGGGATTAGTAATCATTATCCCTCAAGTCAAGGAGAAGGAAAACGACGTAGTAAATTACGGAGAGGGAAAAAAAAAATACAAAATTAAAATAGACTTTTCTGAGATCCAACGGCATGGAAATATCCAACAATTATAATAAAATAAATACAATCATCAATCCCTCCCCAGGGAGACTCATCAACCATGACTCTCTCCTCTCTTTCCACTTCAAGTCAACTCACTGAGTCGACTCACCCATCCAGCCCCATCTTTTCTCTCAATTTTTTTTCCTTTCTCATATCCTTCGTTTCCACGTTTCCTTTTTGCCTTCACTCTCACTATCTGTCCTTTTTTGTCTTTTCGTTATGCTATATCCGACGGCCTCGACTCGTCCACGTCAGCTTCGTCTTCTTCACCCTCCTTCTCCTTCCTGGTCCTTCTCTTGCCTCTCCGTCTCTATTCCCAATTTATTACCTTTATATACATTACCCACCTAGGGTTTCTGTCAATTCGCCTAAAATTAAAACCACTCACTTATCTCTCTAGCACCCCTCTCTCTGTATATATATGAACAGATACATATATGTGCCTTTCCAGTGAAGGCCCCCAACTCAATTTATCGCGGGCGAGGTACAATTTCGTTTCGGGTGTTTGCCTTTTCTTTTGGAATGTCTTGGCTTTTGCTTTTGTTGTTATCAAATTTGATCCATTTCTTTTAGTTTTTGTTGCTTTCCTTGGTTTGGGTTTGTTGAAATTCTCAGGCTTTCTGTTGCGGGTGTTCGTTTTCGTTAGGGTTTTGAATTGCGGGTTCGGTAATTTGTCAGTCAGCTATTTGGTGACCTTGGGTGAGTGTTAGTAGCTGCTTAGGGTGTTGCTTTCAACGATTATGTGTTGATGGCGATTGAGAAGAACTGTGTCAGAGTTTCGAGGTTTGATTCAGAGCTCTCGCCGCATAGTAGGGATACTATGTCGAGTGATGAAGAGGAGCTCCCGAGACGAGTGCCTCCTGTTGAATCGGATGATGATGATGATGATGATGAATTTGATGATGCGGATTCGGGTGCGGGATCAGATGACTTTGACTTGCTGGAATTGGGGGAAACTGGAGCTGAGTTTTGCCAAGTTGGAAACGTGACTTGTAGTGTTCCTTTTGAATTGTATGCTCTTCCAGGTTTGGAGGACGTGTTGTCTGTTGACGTGTGGAATGATGTGTTAACGGAAGAGGAAAAATTTGGCCTTACTAAGTATTTACCTGATATGGATCGGGAGATGTTTGCACGGACCCTAAAGGATCTCTTTGAGGGTGGCAATTTCCATTTTGGCAGTCCCATCAAGAAGTTGTTTGAGATGCTGAAGGGAGGGTTCTGTGAGCCAAGAGTTGCCCTTTACAGGGAAGGTTTAAATTTCTTCAGGAAGAGGATGCATTACCATTGTTTGAGGAATCACCAGAATAATATTGTCAGCAATTTGTGTCAGATTAGGGATGCTTGGCATAATTGCAAGGGGTACAGTATTGATGAGAAGCTTAGGGTACTCAATATTATGAGAAGTCAAAAGAGTTTAATGTATGAGAAGATGGAGGAAGATTTGGAGAGTGATTCACCAGAGAAAGAGGAAGTGAGCGACAGGATATGGGGAAAAAGCGTCAAGGATAGAAAGAGTGCAGTCAAGCTTAGTCGTGATGGTACATATGATTCAGAACACCCTTCACGATTGCCTTCAGTGGGTTTGGAAGTCCCAAAGTATGGGAAGAAGAATCCAAAGGGTATCCTCAAGTTGGCTGGGATGAAAGCTCCTTCCTCAAAGGAGATAACGGCTCGGGGAACTTCTGTTTACCATGGTATGGATGTGAGTTCCAAGTCATATGGGTCAGGTGTACGTGCCTCTAGACAGAATAAGCTATTAGGCTATGACTCAAATGCAGCATTGAGGCAAAGAGATCGGATTAGATATGATGATGATGTCGATGTTGATGATGATGACATTGCTGGGGATCCAATTTATGGAATGGGTGTCCATCGGGATCAGAATGCTGTACGTGGTGGTATGTTGGAGAAAGCTGGACTTGGAAAAGCAGGAAAGAGGCATGCCCTCATGAAAAGTGATGAATTGGCCAATGATGGTTTCACAGGATTGCCGTTCTCTTCAAAGACTGATTTACGTGTCTATGGTAGGAGCAGGACTGCAAATCAACTTTCAGAATTAGAGCCTTTCACAGAAAAACCATCCAGTTTGAGAACTTTGGAGATTTCCAAAAAGTCCAAGTATCCTGAAAAGTCTCGAGAATTTGCAGTTGGAAATCATATGAAGTCTCAGAAAGGCCGTGCTTCTGACCTACCACTGAAAGGCAATCGAGTTGATTTGTTGGAACATACTGAGCAAACTTGGCTTGGCCAAAACCAGGGGCAGATATTCTCAGTTGATTCTTCTTTTAAATCTGATGATTGGAACATGAAAAACAAGAAGTGGAAGACAGGGAGGGAGTCCCCAGATCTTAATTTTAAAGGTTACAGAACTCCCCCATCCCAGATTGATGACAGAATTCTTCTCTCTGATCTGAAAGCAAAAGCATCGCAGGAGAAGATCAGAGGAAACTTGGTACAAAACGGCAGGACTGACAAAGTAACTTTAAGAGCTAGTAGAGTGCAAACAAAAAACGAAGAAACAGAATCAGACTCGTCCGAGCAATATGATGAGGAGGATGATGACAATCCTTTGACGAGGAGCAAGTCAGTTTATGCCAGTGGTATGATGGAAAGTTCTCGATCTTCAATGTTGAAGCGTCGGCTTGATGGTAAAAAGGGAAGTTATGTGAGAAAAGATATGCAGGAGAATTCACTGACTCTAGATGGAAGCTTGCACTTGTCCAAAAGAGCAGGTACCTTTGGCGAGCTTGGCTATTTGCCCGAGTACTCTTCTAAAACAAAGCAGAAGGGTAAAATGCGAGATAGCAGTCAATTGCATGGCTCTACCAATAGAGCTTTTGATGATAGCTCTCCCTTTGTTTTGGGTAAGTTTCAGGATGATGTTGATAGAAAACTAATCCACAGATTGAGCAGAAATGGCCAATTACGAGGAGAATATGGTGAAAGTTTATCAACCTCTTCTTTGAAGGCCTACTCCTCTGACACAAAGCATAAAGGGGATGCCAGCCATGATGAGGCTGCTGACGAGGATTTGTTCGAGAGAAGATTGTCTGTACGTGGAGGTGGAGCTCTGCAGGGAAGATTGGGAAAGAAAGGACAGCGCTTGGAAGCATATGCTCATGATAGACGTGATAGGTCTGAGGCTTCATTGCTAGGGTGCAACTCAGTGATGAAGAAAAGGAAAGTGAAGGATGAAATGATGGACATGGGTGGAACGTATGATAATGGTAATATCAAGTCAAATCTTCAACAACTTGATGAGTCCATTTCATCAAAGAAAAAGGGGAAAAGAAAATTAGAGGTTGAGATGGTTGCATCAGATGTGGAAACTTTTGAACCTCCTTTTGCGGAGACTGCCCCAGTAGATGTTGAGCTGGAAACAAAACCCCAGAAAAAGCCATATACACCAATAACACCTACAGTTCATACTGACTTCTCATTTTCTATTATACATCTTCTTTCAGCAGTTCGCATGGCAATGGTTACTCCTTTTCCAGAAGATTCCTTGGAAGTTGACAAATTGAGTGAAAAGCAGAATAGAAACCCTGAAGACGGGAACAATGTGGCTGTTTCTCCTGATAATTCAGATGCAAATAAATCAAAACAGCCTTCAGAAGTGAATGCACCTTCTCTTACGGTTCAAGAGATAGTTAATCGTGTGCAGTCGAACCCTGGGGATCCCTGCATTCTTGAAACCCAAGAGCCACTTCATGATTTGGTTAGAGGTGTTCTCAAGATATTTTCATCTAAATCTGCACCTTTGGGAGCAAAGGGTTGGAAGGCACTTGTTGTGTATGAAAAATCCACAAAAAGTTGGTCCTGGATTGGTCCACTTTCTCATACTTCAACTGATCATGAAACTGTTGAGGAGGTGACATCTCCTGAATATTGGGGCCTACCCCACAAAATGCTTGTTAAATTGGTCGATTCTTTTGCAAATTGGCTAAAATGTGGTCAAGAAACTCTTCAGCAAATCGGAAGTCTTCCTGCTCCCCCTTTGGCATTAATGCAATGTAACCTGGATGAGAAAGAAAGGTTCAGGGACTTGAGAGCTCAGAAGAGTCTTAACACTATCAGCCCAAGTTCTGAAGAAGTGAGGGCTTATTTCCGCAAGGAGGAGGTTCTAAGGTACTCAATTCCTGACAGAGCATTCTCATACACAGCTGCTGATGGTAAAAAATCCATTGTTGCTCCATTGAGAAGATGTGGTGGTAAGCCAACTTCAAAAGCAAGGGACCATTTCATGCTGAAACGTGACCGGCCACCGCATGTTACAATTCTTTGTCTTGTGAGAGATGCAGCTGCCAGGTTGCCTGGAAGTATTGGCACCAGAGCAGATGTTTGTACTTTGATTAGAGACTCTCAGTACATCGTTGAAGATGTGTCTGATGCTCAAGTAAATCAGGTGGTTAGTGGAGCTTTGGACCGTTTACATTATGAACGTGATCCTTGTGTGCAATTTGATGGGGACAGAAAATTGTGGGTTTATTTGCATCGAGAGAGAGAAGAAGAGGATTTCGAAGATGATGGCACTTCTTCTACAAAGAAATGGAAGAGACAGAAAAAAGATCTCAGTGAGCAATCTGACCAAGGAACTGTTACTGTTGCTTTTCATAGTACAGGTGATCAATCTGGATTTGATTTGGGGTCTGATCTTAATGTTGAGCCCTCGGGTGCTGACGATGATAAAAGAACAGGTTTGATACTTGGAGATGCCAGACAAAGCGGTGAGGATAATGTTGATGTGAGTCATGGATCTGAACAAGGGGACATACAACGGGATAATTCCATGGTTTGGGAGGCCCTTAGTGTGAATTCGACACAAGAGAATAAATTGTTATGTCAAGAAAATTCCACAAATGATGATTTTGAAGATGAAGCATTCGGGAGAGAGAGGCCAGTTGGACTATTAAGTGCAAGCTTGCTATGAAGCTTTCAGGTAGCTTTAGTACATCAACACGAGCGCTTTTTGCTTTCTAATTTATGGAAACTGCATCTGTTTGTTTTTATGTCATATGTCTCTGAGCTTTTAAGGGATTGTGATTATTTGGTAAATTTTTTTTAATGATAGAAAAGCTAATTCAAGCTCATTTTAGTTGGTTAGTTTTCTGTTAATTCTTATGTGGAGAGGGCCTAACTGTTAATTTAACTTGTTTCAGAGGCGTCAAGTTACTGCAAAATGTTTTTTTCCTTGGCGCGTAGTGTATATGCTTGTAATTTGGTTTCATTGTTAAAGCTAGGTAGTGATGCTTTTGTTCTTGGTGCTCTGGTGCTTTCTAAGAATATGGGGCAAATTTTACAGGGCTTGAAGTCCATATTCTAAACGCCTGGCGAATTCTTTCTCGTGACGGTGGCACACACAAGACTGGCACGTGTATATCGGTCCTGATGCGCAACCATACAATAGTTAAGAAATCATATGGAGATTCAAACTATGTTTTTAGTATAGGAGGTTTATATTATGATCTTGTATCCCATAGATAATGTTTCTTGTCATATTATGGTAATTTTGATAAATAGTTCATGCTTCTTTTGAAGTATGCAAAATAGTCAGTTGGTCAGCCAAGCAAGTAGGAATTCGATACTCCATTAATGAAGTCACAATTTTGCTCATTGCATGACCCTCTACAGCTTGTCCTTATGAATTTGGGATACTGAGGAATAAAATTCAAATATGGCCTCTTTTCTGTCTGCCACATCCGATGACATTGAATTTTGCCTCATATATATGGATTTGAAAATTTCCTTCTATTTTTCCTCTTTGGTTGACAGTGTAAGAAACAATTATCTTATGGAGACAGGAAGAGCAGAGGTTTTTGGCAATGAGCCGGGCGTGAAGGAGGTTCGACGTGGAAATGAGTAAAATGTCCTGAAGCTACATATGCTCAGGTGCGGCCAATGTTTAGTTGTTAAAAGCCTGAAGGGCATTGTTTTGGATTCAGTAGACTGGCTTCATTTACATGTTCATACCAAAAGTTTTCTTCCCTGCATTTGAACCTACCAGTTCCCTTCATTAGCAGAACAATCCTAAAACTACCAGAAAATTGTAAAGATTTAACGAGACAAAGTACAATATCCATCCATTTTCAATAGACTACTATAAGAAACCTCGAATCAAAATACCATTGCATAATTTTTTTTTAATAATTACACCTCTTCGTGCATATATGGAGTACTGTAAGTTGCCTGTTATTTTAGAAACTACCGATGCTGTTTGCACTTTCAAGTTTCAACAGCTCTGTTATGTGCCTCAGTGCCTGCCTACATTCTAATATCAAAAGTTAAACTATTTAGCTAAGCAACAAGAAGAACATGGAGGTATTTGACAAACAACAGATAAGCTATTTTTTAACTTGTCGACCAAAATTTTACCGTTTGACCATTTTAAAAGCTATTGTTATGTTTGGTGAATGATTATTGGTAGTTTATTTAACGTCAATAAGCCTGATTTTTAAAAATTTTATAAGAGGAGCTTTTGAAGTTGTCTGTTTATTTAATGACAGTATTGTTCTCCGCTTTATCCTTTACTTTTGCTCTGTTTGTTTTCAAAATTGGGTTTTTTATTGTACAATTATGTTGTAAAGTTTGACGAATATAATAAAAGAGTTAATTAAACTTTTTAATCTTTATTTAATTTTATAATATTTGTTTATATTTAAAAATATCATAATATTAAGTTTTTAAATATAAAAAGTCGCATCAAATTAATTTTTAATATATAATTATTATATATCGTACTTATATCATACTATAATTATATATATATTTAATTTGTTAAATAATAAAATTCATACATATTATATAAACAATATTAATATGATGTAGCTCGCTGCATTATTCATATTAATAGAGAATTTAACGTTAGATTATTATTATTATTGTTATTATTATTATTATTATTATTATTATTATTATTATGTTTTTTATTAAAATTATAAACTTAATTTTTATAAAATTAAATATTTAAAATCTAAATTTATGTAAGAATATTCAACGAAATATTAAAAAACAGAATTCATTTATATCCTTGTAATTTTTTTAAAAATCAAATCTTTGCAAATTATTTTATATAGCAATAACTAATATTACTTTAATAAATAAAAAATGGCAACGTTGGAAGTAGTCATAAATTTATTCGAAGTTGAGCTGTTACGGCTCTGTGTCACTTCTTGCACGCGAAGGTTTTGAATGTAAGGCATCAGCCTCTAAAGCCTTGGGAAGAGCTGAATCGAATAAAACCAACGTCAAAACGCCGAAAAGAGATGGATGATTTACTCAAAAACTTCAATTGTCATTATTACTTACACCTTCAAGTGAACGTGAATGCTTTGAAACTTTCCTCAAGATTAGGAAAGGATGACAGGGAATTTTCCTCAAGATCCTTGGTCAAATAATCCAAAGCTCTAATAGCAGATCTCTACATGGTTGATGGTTCTCAGCGGTCCAATCCGTCGCATGCAACAATATGGAACTTGCAAAGACTAATTACTAAACGAGGAAGTTGACCCTGGCAATCTGTGCATCAGTGAGCAACATTTCCATTTGCTTTAAAAAAGGAAAAAAGAAAAGTTGGGACATGGATGAGAGCATAAGCCTCAATTTTGGTTAAGAAAAACGTAATCTTGTCCACTGTAAAAATTAATAACAAGGAGGACAAAAAGCTCTAGATGCACATTGCTCAATTTCTTAGCAAAGCTCAATTCCTTGAAAATACTTGGGACCTATTCCCCCTATTCTTGAATATAAGGCTTTAGTATTAGTTTTGCCCCCTTCAAGTGTATAATTTGTCTCATTCAAGGCAATAAAATTCTTTCAGCCTTCACATTGCTATTCCTTGCATACTTGGCTGCCAGTAGATTAATCCAAGCTAATAAGAGCGGACCATATTTTTGATGGAGAGATTTCTGGATTTTGATGCACAATAGAATTTGTCTTTGCCCAATAATATATCTAGAACTTGAAATTTGGCATCCCTCTACAAAGAAAAAGATGCGAATAATCAAAAGTTTATACACATTGCATAAAAATGATATTCTGGCTGCAGGGCTAAGTAAGAAATTGGACACCATAATTGAAAAGGAAATCCCAGTTATACTTTGCACAGTCAGCTATTGTTTGAAATGAAGACAAATGAGAATTTCAATCGGTAAAGAAGATACAGGCCCTGTTGGCAATCAATGGATTGCATTAACTGTAGTTGATTCTATTAACAGTTAATTAATAACGGGTTAATATAGTTGATTTAATTGGTGGATAATATTAGCTGCTTATTTAAAGATGTTTGATAAAATTAGCTATTTGTGTGTAAAATGACTTATGATGATATCACTTAGAAATAAATTATGAGGACATGAATATTAGTTGTTTATATTTTAATATTTCTTTGAATACTCTTATAATAATTTAGAAAGAGCAAAATAAGTCAACATTATCATTTTCTCCAATATCTTCCAACAAACCTTAAAAACACTGAAAGCCCTCTTAATAAACTTATCAATAATGAATGAGTTTGATTAAAAATTTCTCGAGATATTCATAGAGTTGCAAGGGTCAACTGAAGAATTTGAGAGATCACAAAAATGTCACTAAAAAAAAGCTTGAGAATGAGTTCGGTTGAATCACACCAAGAGTTTCTTTCTTAAATGCAGTACTAACAAGCTTAATATGAACTTGAGTATGTAAAACTGATATCGATTTAATCTCTAATTTAAGGAAATATAATTTTGTGTTATTTTAATTTTAATTTTTAAAATTTAAAATTTAAACTATATATTTTAATATGTTAAATTAAAATAAAATTATTTAAAAACTGTTTATATTAATTTCTTAAAGTTCAAACATAGGTAAAAATAATTAATTTAAATTTGACTTATTAATTTTAGATTAAATTGAATTGAATCAAAAACAATATATAAGTGATAATAATATTATATACTAAATATTGAAATAAAAATACCTAAATATCATATTTATACAAAAGTAATTAATGTAATATATTAGAGATAACAAATTTAAAAGTATTTAATTTTTCTTTTAAAAATTTGTATAAATTAAGTCAAATTTATATCTCTATGTCTATGTCTATGTCTATGTCTATGTCTATGTCTATGTTTATGTCTATCTCTATCTTTTTAAGTAATTTGTAATAACTTTTGGATGTAATAGTCTTTTAGTTTCTTAATTTTTCAGCCGCTAGAGAAAAACGCTCCTCATAGTAGCGTTTTTAAAATCAGCTGATTGAGTTCAATCTGCCAATCCAATCAGCTAATTACTAAACATAATTATCGACGGTTTAACATGGTTAAACAACTAAAACCTTTCAATCCTCCAAACAATGGTTGATGAGTCATTTACCAAACAAGGTCATATTTATGCTTACTGAAATTTGTTTAATTGTTGATACATTTAATCATTTAGTCTTAGCAATTAATCATACGAAAATGCTTAAGATAATCACTTCAATTCATATATAATTTTAGGTTCAATTTGGAAGTAAAGAAATTAAAGTGAGTCGAAAACACTATATTTGGATCGTTTTTTGAAAATTAATTTTCACTTGTCTTTATAGAGCATGAAGAAGAAAATTAAAAGACAAGGGAAAAAAAGATGTGGCTGCTGGGATTTGAAAGACAAAACGCTAGCATCGCTTGTCTTTAACGCCAATGCTAGCGCTGCATGCGTTTAATGCATGGCTTTAATTGCTCCCATTGCATGTGTTAAGCTAGCGTTAAACGCTAACGTTTAACATTGAGGAGAGGGGTTTTACATGAACAGTATGTGTGGTCAAGTTAAATTGTCAAATCAACAAATAGTGTCGTAAGAAGAAACAGAGTAGAAAGGTAGCAGAGAAGAAAGAAAGGAGAGGGAATAGTAAGGTAGTCCAAGCTTATTAATTTGTCAAATGGGTGAATAGTGAGGAGGGAAGTTTGCGGCAGTGAGTGAAGAACTGAAGGGGGCTTTGGTAGGGTTATTTGAGTGGGTCGAACCATTTTTTTGGGAGAAAGTCATGAAAGATTAAGTTCCCGACGTCGATTTGGAGGCGACATCAATGCCGACGACTCGGGTTAAGTATTTTTTTTAATTATTTTGTTATTTATTTCTCTCTTTAGAAATTGATTATGTTATCTTGTATGGATTGATTGGGTATTTGAATGATGATGATTTTAATGCTCTATTGAATCATTTTTCATGAAAACCCCTTACTAGAATCGAATGCAATACATAATCGTTGTATTCCCGATTCATGTATTCCCGATTTATGTGTAGCAACTAATGGTTTAAAATCATTAAAGATAACATAATGTAGGTTAAATAATCCGAGCTTGTGTGATTATTACCTAGATTGGTAAATTTTTCTGATTTGTAAGGTGGTTGTCCGGATAAATTTAGAGAGCTTATTCTAGGTTTTCCGATAGCTAGGGTTGATTAACGAGCACTTCGTAATTAACTAGGATATAAGGAAAAATCGGGATTAACAGAGCTTGTTGTTAATCTACGACATAATTTTTAAGAGAGATAAAAGAACAACAAATCAATGAATTATGCTTAATTAGGGTATAGGCCGAGATTGAACCAAAGAACCAGATCCGTACTGAATTCCCCAATTTTATTATTTTTTGCATGTTTTCTTTAATTTGTTTTCATTAGGTTTATTTTATTTTATTTTCTTATAAACCAAACCAAACCAAACATACCCAAATTCCCGCCTAAGCAGGGTATGTTTGGTTTGGTTTGGTTTGGTTTCTTATTAAATCCAAAAACTCTCATTACTTAAACATTAATTAATTTCATTTCATAAGCTAACCAAATACTCCCAGTGGGATCGACCAAGACTCACTACTACTATAGTCGTAGTCTAGTTATTTTATTTTAACTAGCGTTACACGCTTGTCACTTATGTACTACCTCATGACTGTGGTTGGCAGTCACACCTTACAGTGCAATGGAGTTTTCCCACTTATATGAGAGCAATACCTCTTAACACAAGAAATCTCTAGTTATTTTTCAGCCCAACCTAAACTTCTATTGCCTGATTGGCTTCCACCATACCGTTCTCTGTGCCTGGTGCAAAATTTGCAAATTTGGAAGCCAGCGTCATTTTGATTCAAGAAATGCAACCAATATTATAATTATAGGATCGGTATCAATACTAGATACGGTAATTGTTGCAATTTTTTTCCATAATTATTGAAATTGTACATGTGCAAATATATTCTTAAGCTCCTAATTTTCAACTATAAAATTCTAGTTGAATTGTTATAAAATTTCAAGGGAAATAGAAAAAGAAGTATTTCTTTCTTCTTCTTCTCATCTTTCAAGTTACTATTGAGCTTATAAAATCTTTGAAAATTAGTGAAAAATAAAGTGAATTATCTGGATCAAAATATGGTCCTATTGTTGTTCAATCTGAAGGAGTTTTTAATGTAAGTATCATTATTTATAAAATAAATTATGATATTTGGTCACAATTAATGGAGATGTATATTGCTGAAAGGGAGAAACTCTCTTATATCTGTGACAAAACAAAGGTATCTACAGAATTTGAAGATTAGTACGAGAAGTGGTATGTTGAAAATAAAAAGTTAAAAGATAGTTGTTGATGCCTATGAGTCCAGAGATTATGAAGCGATACTTACAACTACCCATTGCCCTTGATATCTGGATTGCACTAGCAAAAGTCTTCTATGATGGAAGTGATGAATTACAACTTTTTGTCGTGAACCAAAAGACGTTTGCTGGAAAACAAAGTGGAAGATCTCTCTTTGAATACTATAAAGAGTTAACTGAAGATTTTTAAGAACTGAATCACTGGGACAAAATTATCATAAAAGATCCTAATGATGTTGAAGCATACCGAAAGTCGATTGAATGAATAAGGGTGTATATATTCCTAGCAGGTTTGGATGATGTTTTTGAACAGGTTTATGGAGAGATGCTAAGGAAGGAATTAATTCTAACTTTGGAAGAATGTTATGTATTGATTCAGTGAAAGGTTGTTCATTGTGAAACATTGAAAGGAGAATCTAGAACTTTGAAGTTATTATTATGGTGGCTAAAAACAAATCAGAGACAACCATTTTTGGTGAAAAGTCTACACATAAATGCACTCGTTGCAAAAAAAATTGCATATACTAAAGATCACTGCTATGAACTTATACAATATCCAGATTAGGATATAAATTCCAAGAAGACTCCAATTGTTGTTATTGTTGTTGAGACCAAAACCAATGATGATGTCGTTGAGAGGACTTCGATATTAGGAGCAACTACAGATAGTGGTGGTAAGACTTCTAATGTTTCTACACCTATTTCTAATAGTATATGAATAATTGATTTTGGTGCTACAAATTATATAATCTTTTGTTGATATATGGCATGAATTTTGTGGGTTTGAAAAATGGTTTTTTGGACTTGGACTTTACAAATTGAAGGCCAGAGTGTATATATATATATATATATATATATGTCCAGTAGAGTGGCAAATTAACAAAAACCTAGGCATGGACTAATTATTAGCCAACTATATATATACATCAACAATTGTTAAATCCCTCTCCTTGTACACAATAACAATAGACAAAATTAGCTGTAATGTTTTTCTCTTTGTTGTGAGATTGTGAGATTTGGGTGTACTGGGGTTTTGGGATTTGAGCGATATTCTTGCCTTGCATATTCTCTACCAAACAAGATAGTGAAATCTCTCTACAGTGGACGTAGGCCTAGAGTTTACCGATCCACTCCAAATATCGTGTCTCCTTTATTTTCTTATTGCTCACTATAATTTTTTTTGCTTCTTGTTGTTTCGATTTGCTTCCACTTGCACAACAACTGGTATAAGTGCTTTTGGTTTTTTTGATTAATTTCTTAAAGATGGTGAACAATAAAGTGCATATTGAGCCTTTTGATGGCAAATCTAATCATACGATATGGAAAAGTAACATTAAAGATGTGTTGGTATAAGAAAGTTTGTTTCGGACTTTAGATAAGCGAAAAAGCCCAAAACTATGTCTAAAGAAGATTGGGAGGATAAACAGATGAAGGCTTGTAGCCACATCTGGATAAATTTAACTGCATATGTAAAATACGGTGTGATGAATGAAACTTCTCTATCAGTTTTATGGAAGAAATTGCAGATGCTTTATATGTCAAAGTATCTGATGAATAGACTGTATCTCAAGAAGCAGTTGTATCAGCTTAAGATGGCAGAGGGTTCAGATATAAGAACTCATCTAAATATGTTCAGTAAGACAACTACAGAGTTACTTACTGTTGATGTAAAGATTGAGGAAGAAGATAAAGCTCTCATCTTACTGGCATCGCTCCCACAGTCCTATGAGTCCCTAGTAACTTCTATGTTAATAGGGAAAACTACCTTAACGGTAGATGAGGTGATGACTCCTTTGTTAGTTATTGACAATCTGAAAACGTGTACTAGTGTTCAGGGAGAAAGCTTGGTGGCTAGAGCTGATTTGAAGCCAAAATCAGAATCACAGCGTGGTAAAAGTAAATCCTGGAAGAAGTAGAATAGCAGAGACAATTCAAAGTCTCATTCCTTTAAGGATAAATATGTTGAATTTCACTACTGTCACCGAACTGGTCATATCAGAAGGTATTATAAGGAGTTGAAAAAGGCCGTAGAAGACAGAAAGAACAAAAAGCCTGTTGATTTAGCAAAATGTTGTAGCAGAACAATCTAATGATGGCACTGATGATGGTTTGTTGCTGACTTCCGCAACAGATAATTGTGGTGGCGATATTCTTGCTGCTTCCATAGGTACAAATTTTCTGAATGAATGGATTTTAGACTCCGAATGTTCATATCATGTTACTCCAAGTAGAAACTAGTTTGATACTTATACATCTAGCAATGGTACTATTGTTTTGGGAGATGATTATTTTGTTGATGACAAAGGAATAGGTACCATTATGGTTAATATGTTTGATGGTGTTGCAGGACTTTTACTGATGTAAGGTATGTTCCTGAATTAAAGAAAAATCTAGTTTCTTTAGGTGAACTTGATGCTTTGGGATATGGGATTTCGGGTAAAAACGGAGTTTTAAAAATAACTAAAGGTTCTTTAGTTGTGATGAAAGCTCAAAAAATTCATAGGCCTACTAATTTGTACAAAATACTTGGGAACACAGTTGTAGGTGGAGTTGTACCCTCCACTTTTGCAGGATTTAATGATGATTTTGAATTGTGGCATAAGCGACTTGGTCATTTAGGCTTGTGCGGTACGTTGGAACTCCATAAGCATGGTTTGCTTAAGGGGATTAAATCATGTAAGTTAGACTTTTGTGAACATTGAGTGTATGGGAAGCAATGCAGAGTTAGATTTAAGAAAGCACCTCATATTACTAATGGTGTTCTTGATTATGTGCATTTAGATGTTTGTGGGCCTGTCTCAATGACATCACATAGTGGTGCTTGTTACTTTGTTTCCTTCATTGATGATTACTCCAGAAAGGTTTGAGTTTACTTCATGAAGCATAAGTCTGAGGTATTTGGAATTTTTAAACAATGGAAAGCACAGGTTGGAAATCAGAAAAATAGGAAGTTGAAGTATATGCGAACTGATAATGGGACAGAATTCACGGATTCTAGGTTTGAGGAGTTTTGTAAGAATTAATGTATTATCAAGCATTTCACAGTTAAAGGGACTCCACAACAGAATGGGGTTGCTAAAAGGATGAACAAAACTTTAGTAGAAAGAGACAAATGTATGCGATTGAATGCAAAACTTTATGTAAGTTTCTAGGCTGAGGCAGTTACCATAGCTTGCTTCATCATTAATCGCTCTCCTTTGTCAGCTATTGACTATAAAATTCCTGAAGAGGTTTGGATAGGTAAACCAATGGATTATTCTATTTTGAAAATATTCGGTTGCCCTACTTACGTCTATGTGCAGAGTCAGAAGCTGTTAAAGCTACAGGCAAAATCAAGGAAGTGCATATTCCTTGGTAATCTGAAAGGAGTCAAAGGCTTCTAATTATGGGATCCAGCTACAAAGAAAAAGATTGTTAGCTGTGATGTGAAATTTGATGAACCTGTTATGTTGAGAGATGATTCAGAATTGCCTACAGAAAAATAACCTATGCAGGTGGAGTTTGGTGATGAGAAATTGCAGTTAGAAAATCAGGAGACCACAGTAGATTCAGAGTAACAACCAGAGCAACAGTATAGTATCACCATGAGCAGAAAGAAACACACTCACAAAGCTCCTGTGAGGTATGGCTTCGAAGATATGGTTTCTTTTTCATTGGTGGCAAGTACTAGAGATCCATCTTCCTTCAAAGAGGCCATTCATGATGATGATAAGCAAAGATGGATGGCAGCTATGTCAGAAGAGATGGAATCATCTCGAAAGAATGAGACCCAGGAATTGGTTAAGTTACCCAAGGGACACAAGGCGATAGGTTGCAAATGGGTCTACAGGAAGAAAGAAGCAGTTTTAGAGAAAGAGGGTAAAAAATAGAAGGTAAGGTTGGTTGCTAAGGGTTACTCTCAGAGAGAAGGCATTGACTTTAATAAGATTTTTTCACCAGTGGTCAAGCATACTTCTATCAGATTAATCTTGAGTATTGTTGCAATGAAAATTCTGGAGTTAGAACAGTTTGATGTGAAGACTGCTTTCTTACATAGAGACTTGTAAGAACAAATTTACTTGTAGCAGCCTGAAGGTTTTGTTGAACCTAGTAAAGAAGATTATGTATGTAGATTGAAGAAGTTTTTCTATGGTTTGAAGTAATCACCCTGGCAGTGGTATAGGCGATTTGATACTTTTACGGTTTCGCATGGTTATACTCGCTGTGAGTATGATTGTTATGTTTATTTTAGATTTCTTGATGATGGATCTTATGTGTTCTTGACATTGTATGTTGATGATTTGCTTATTGCTGCAAAGAGCAAGTTTGATATTTTGAATTTGAAGGTAATGCTAAGTAAGGAGTTTGATATGAAGGATCTTGGTGCTACGAAAAAGATCCTTGGCATGGAGATCCATAGGGACAGGCAAGCAGGAAAATTGTTTGTGAACCATAAAAAGTATATGAAGAAGGTGTTGGAGAGGGTTAGTATGCAAAAAGCTAAACCTGTAAGTACACCGCTTGCAACTTATTTTCGGTTATCTTAACAGTTGTGTCCTAATATTGAGGATGAAGTGGAGTTTATGTCTTGAGTGCTATACGCTAATGCAGTGGGATGTCTTATGTATGCAATGATTTGCCCTAGTCTAGATATTTCACATGCAGTCGGTGTTGTTAACAGATATATAGGGAATCTAGGAAAAGAGCATTGGAATGATGTAAAGTGGATTTTTTGGTATCTTACAGGGACAGTTGATTATAGTATCATGTTTGAATAGAATGGTGCATCAGGAAATATTGTTAGTTACGTTGATGCAGACTATGCAGGGAATCTTGATAACCTATGATTGGGTTTGTTTTCACTTTTGGCGAAGGTCGTATTTGTTGGAGGTATGTGTTACAATATACAGTAGCATTATCTACGACCGAGGCAGAATATATGGCAGTGACAAAAGCAGCTAAAGAAGCCTTATGGTTAAAAGGTTTAGTTGAGGAAATTGGTTTTGAACAGAGTAGTATTTGCTTGCATTGTGATAGTCAGAGTGCGATTCATTTGGAAACGAATCATGTGTATCATGCTCGAACCAAGCATATTGATGTCATGTATCACAGGATATGTGAATGGATTAGTTCAGGGGATATTCTTTTGTCAAAGATTCACACTAAGGAGAATGCGGCGGATATGTTGACGAAGCCAGTTCCTACAAACAAGTTCAAGCTCTGCTTGAACTTGATCCATCTTGTCTCTTGTTGATTTTGAAGTGGTAGTGCACTCCTACTTGGAAAAGGGAGTGAAAATGCAGTACCAAGTTTGGTACCTAAGGGAGATGTTCTTGCTCTAATGGTTTGATCAATTTAAGATAAGGTAGAGATTGTTGATATATGGCATGAATTTTACGGGCTTAAAAAATGGTTTTTTAGACTTAGACTTTACAAATTGAAGGCCAATGAATGGCATGAATTTTGTGGGTTTGAATATACAAACGTTGGCCTTCAATCTGTAAAGTCCAAGTCCAAAAAACCAAAATTTGGAAATACACACACACACACACACACACACACACACACACACACACACACACACACACACACACACACACACGTACGTTATCCTTCAATTTGTAAAGTCCAAGTCCAAAGAACCATTTTTCAAACCTACAAAATTCATGCCATATATCAACAATCTCTACCTTGGTTTAAATTGATCAAACCATTCGAGTAAGAACATCTCCCTTAGGTACCATATATATGTGTATGTGTGTGTGTGTGTGTGTCCAGCGGCGTGGAAAATTTAAAAAACCTAGGCATGGACTAATTATTAGCCGACTATACATCAACAATTGCTAAATCTCTGTCTTTGTACGCAGTGACAATAGACAAAATTGGCTACAATGTTTTTCTCTTTGTCTTGAAATTGTGAGATTTAGGTGTATTAGGGGTTTGGGATTTGAGCGATATTCTTGCCCTATGTATTCTCCACCAAACAAGATAGTGAAATATCTCTATAATGGACGTAGGCATAGAGTTTGCCGAACCACTCTAAATATTGTGTATCCTTTATTTTTTTATTGCTCGCTATATTTTTTTTTGTTTATTTTTATTTCGATTTGCTTTTGCTTGCACAACACCTTTGATTCTAGACACGTTACTAAACTAAAAGAGTCTTCACAAAAGTTTGCTTCTACTACCAATGGTGATGAAGCCCTAATTATTGAAGAAGAGTCTTTAACTTTCACTAATACTCTAAATATGGAATTCTATTTTGGTTGTTCCATTCTTGGATTGTAACCTCTTATTTGTTTCTCAAATAACAAAAGCCTTATCTTGCATTCTTTTTTTGGCCAAACTTTTTCTTTTTAAGTACATCCAAACAAAGCAGATGATTCATTAGGGTATTAGGCGAGGGAAGTTGAATTATCTGGACCTAATATTAAGGAGTTTAGACAAGCTGCATCAAGTTTTTACCTAGGATGACTCGAAGGTGGAGAAAAATAAAGTCAAACTCTGACTGTGGCACAAATCATTTGGGTATCTCAAAAAAATTTTCTAATTTGTTTAAAAAAATTGATGTCTTTAGTTTCCACTATGATGTTTGTAAACTTGCAAAATGTCATCGAAATGTATTTTCATCAATGTTAAATAAAAATCCCATGTTATGGTTGTTCACTCTGATGTATAGGGTTCATCCAAAATTTCAACTTTGGGTGGGTGTTGTTGGTTTGTTACTTTTATTGATGATTGAATGAGGATGACTTGGTTGTGGTTAATAAAATCTAAGAGTCAAGTGAATTTATTATTCTAAAAGTTCCATAAGACCATTTAAACTCATTATAACACACATGTTCGAGTTCTTCGCAACGATAATGGTGGAGAATATCAAAGCTTCGAAATGAAACATTATTTAGAAGCACAAGACATTATTAATCAAACTACTTATATGGATAAACCCAACAAAATGGGGTAGCTAAGAGGAAAATCAATAATTGCCAGAAGTTGTAAGTGCCTCATTAATTTAAGCTTATATGTTGTTGACTTATTAAGGAGAAGCTCTTTCTTCTGCTCTATATTTGATTAATCGAACTCCCTCCCATTCTATTAAATTTTAAACACCATTTAAATCCCTCACTAATGTTTTAGTTTCTCCATTATTACCAAATTTGTCTCCTTATATTTTTGGATGCATAACATTTGTGCATATCGATAAACATCAGTGTAACAAGATAGCTCCATAAGCCCTAGGTTTGCGATAAACCAAGAAGGATAGTGGTGTTATCGTCCTCTAACTAAATGATTCATCATAAGAGATGTAGTCTTTCATGAAGATAAAATGTATTTCTCTGAGTCTAAACTTTAGGGGGAGAACTAGAAGGAAATTTAAACTCTTGATTATGAACTTCAAAGGAAGTGTGAAGGTTACTATCATTTTTTAGATGGTAATGATGTTAGTGATGGTGCTAATAATCAATTGGAAAATGAAGAAGAGCAGGAAGGAGTTACTAAAATAGAGGATGTTGAATAAAAAGGGACTATTAAAGAGGAGGATGTTGGCCTATCAAGTTCAAAAGTTGAGACTCTCACTAATATACCACACCAATCTTTACTAAAGATGTTCCTACTTTTAACTCTGAGCTACCCAGAAAATAACTACCAGAGCGTCTTACTAGAGGTTTTCCTAAGCCTATAAATAAACCTAAAATTTTAAGTAGAGTTATATATCATATGAGTTATTATATGTCAAATAATAATATGTCAGAATCAGATAAGTCATTTATAAATCAATTATATGTTGTAGCTATTCTTACCGATGTGCAGGAAGCTCTAGATGATCCAAGGTGGAGAGCTGTAATGAATGAATAAATGAAATTTTTACAAAAGAATAAAAAATCGGGATATTGTTGAATGTCACTAGGAAAGAAGTCAGTTGGATACCGATGGTTTATAATATACAGTACAATGCATATAATGCATTTGAAAGGTTCAAAGCAAGATTGGTAACAATGGTGTATTACCCAAACCTATGGGATTGATTACATAGAGATATTTGCTCTCCTGTAGTTAAAATCAATACTGTTAGAGTATTGTTATCCATAGTTGCAATCATGGATTAGCCTTTGCAATAATTTGATGTAAAGATTATTTTTTGGCATAGTGACTTGTCTGAAGAAATCAATATACAGCTTCCACCAGATTGTATGGCTATAGAAAGGCAGAGTAAAAAGGTTTGTAGATTGATACGAGTTGAAGCAGTCTCTAAGAGCATGTTTTAGAATGTTCACAAGGTTTAAGATAACTTTTGGATATCATCAAAACAAATTTGACCACACATTATTCTTGAAAAAAAGGCATGGTAAGATCACTGCTCTTGTTGTATATATGGATGACATGGTGGTAACAGGAGATGATGCAAAAGAGAGGAATACACTACAAGAATTATTGTCTAGATAATTTGAAATGAATGATGTTGGTTGCTTTAAATGTTTTTTTTGGGATTGATTCTTTAGAATCAAAGAAAGGAAATTTTCCAATCTAAAGAAATATGTATTAGACTTATTATAGGAAATTGGTATGTCATATGTCACCTAACTGATACACCGATTAAGGAAGACTTGAAGTTATGCGTAGAAGCAAACTAAGTACAAATTGATAAAGGAGGATATTAGATGATTGTAGGAAGGTTAATGTACTTGGCTTACATAAGACTTGACCTTGCTTATGTTTTAAGTAAGAGCAACATATGAAGGTAGTTATGAGAATTTTGAGGTATCTAAAATCTTCTCTTAATAAAGGAATTTTTTTTACTAGAAAAATAGATTGCAAAGTATAAATGTGTATACAGATACTGATTGGGCTGGATTCATAGAAGATAGATAACCAACTTCTGGCTACTTCATATTTGTAGGTGTTAATTTGTTCACATTGAGAAGTAGAAAGCAAAACGTGGTCAGTCGCTCAGGTGCATAATCTAAATTCAATGGTACGAAACTTAGTCTCTATAAAGTTTTGTGGCTAATACTATTACAAAATTTAGGTTATCCCCTAAAGCAACAATTAGTCTATATTGTGACAAAAAATTATTTATGATATAACTCACAATTTTGTCCAACATGATCGAACAAACCATGTTAAGGTTAATAGGTTCTTCATTAATGAGAAGTTAGATGGGAAAATTATAAAGTTGCCCAAGATTTGGTTTAGGGATCAATTGACTGATATTATTACCAAAGCATGACATCTATGCACCAACTTGGGGGGGAGGGTTGAGATTTTTTTCTTCATAATTATTGGGATTGTACAACTGTACATATTTTTAAGCTCATAATTTCTAGCTATAAGATTGTAGTTGATTTGTTAAAAAGTTATTCGCTAATGTTACATTATAACTAATATAATTCACAAAAAGGAAATAGAAAAAAGAAGTATTTCTTTCTTCTTCTTCTTAAGTGTATCAGTACACATTAACGCGGTAATATATTCTTTCCCTTAGACTTCATCCAAGTTAATCGGACGTTTGATAATGTTCTTAACTGTGAGAAAACAATGCAAGAAGTGCTAAGCCTTGGTTGTTGGACGATTGTTGAATTAAAATTGAACTAAACAATATAAAGATAATGCGTTTATGTTTCCTTATGGTATGCTGGTCATTGGTTTCATACTAAAGACATTCAATGTTAACAAAATCCCTCTATAATTATAATGATCACTGTTAAGATATAGGTGATTATATCTTATTATTTAATTTTAGACATTATTTGATAATTGGACCTAGTTGTGTTTATGTGGGACTCTTCCAAGATAAGTTTGATAAGTTTCAAATCCTAATTAAGATGGGATTTGATAATAGTTATCTTATGAAAATTTAACTTGATTATGGTAGCAAGACTAATTGTGGCTGGGATTCATGTGTGACATCGGTTGAATGGTGTTGTTTTTGGATGACTTGGTAGCTGAGATTCCTAGGGCGGTTTTCGACGGTTTTTAGCAGATAATGGTTTAAAGATAGAACTCTATCTGATGCAAGATGTTATAGTGGAATCACGTGACTTATGCAGATCCTAGCTGCTGTGCTTTATTTCAGTTGTTTCTTTTTTGAAGGCTCTACAATTGTTTTTCTACTTAGTGTTTAATGAGATTTGGTTCATGGTTGTGTGATTATTGTAGCTACGTTTTCTGTTGTTCTTGAGTGACTTTAGTGAGTTGAATAATCATTGATGACTAGCTCCATTCTTTCCTATTTTTAAACAAAAAGAGGCCTATCTTGATTGTTGGTTTAAGGGTCTCGGCAGCTGTGATTTTCTCTTATGTTTACGTGATTCTTGGTATGTTATTCACTTTCGATGGAGTTTTGATTATGTGGCTGTTAGTTGTGATTTGTGGGGTATGCAAACTTCACAATTTTTTATGATTTTTGTAGCTATATTTTTATGGGGTTTTAGTAGTGAAACACTTATTCCATCGTTGATTTGTGTTGCTATTTTTGGGAGCTACGTTTTTCTCTAGTGGGCGTGATTTTTCTTAGCTGTCCAGATATTGTTTTGCTGTGAAAAATATTTAGGATAGGTGTGGTGCTGAAGTTGTATTTTTGATGACATTTCGGTGATGAACCATTTGTTATATTGATGTTGTTGCGCATGGGCTGATCGTGATTCTTCTCAATAGTTCACAACATATATTTTTCTACCACTTCCCACACTTTTGAATGATGAAGCTACATATTTTAGGGAGTGATTTTATCTCAAGTATTTTTTTTGTTTATGTCTTTATTGATTTAATCACTTGAGTTATTCAATTATCATTTTTATTATTAAAAAGTGTTGTGAAAAATCATTTGTTGAGGTTAGTTCGAGGCAGTCATACTATTGGGTGTGAAATACTTTCACAAGTTGTGAGGACGAGGGATAATGTGAAAAGTTAAGTGGTGTTGGCTCTATAAAGCCTTGTATAAAAACTATTGTCGTTAGTGAAAATATTAAGCTGGGTGAGGACCTCATAGAAATAGGCAAGGAGTGTCGAGCTACGTTACCAAATCTCGGGTGTTGATTTGTTATTGCGTTTTTGATTGTTTTTGTTTCTGTTTTTGTCAGAAAGTTTATAGCAATTGCGACCATTCATAATTTGTGCGAAACTACTTCCTTTCAGATTTACAATTGGTATCAGAGCTGGTTATTGAATCAAAACTTGGCATGTCAAGTTAGTGCAAATATGTGTTTTGTAATTATGGCTGTACGAGAGGGGGCATCAATCATCAGGCCACTGTTGTTAGATGATTTAAATAATCCTACGTGGAAATCACAGATGAGAGTATTCATTCAAGCACAAGGAATAAAAACATGAAACTCGATTTTAAATGGCTGGACACATCCAGTGATGACTGATGAAAAGGAAGAAGTAGTGCTTAAAGATGCATCTAAGTGGACAAGGGCTGAAGAAGAGAGAGCAATTGGAAATTCTCAAGCCCTGCATGCCATCTTCAGTGTAGTTGATGAAGGTTGTTTTGCTATGATGTTAGCCTGTGAATCGGTGAAAGAAGCGTGGAATACTTTGCAAACACTTTGGGTGCAAGATTTGAAGAGTTGAAGATTGATGAGAGTGAAACCATTGGAGATTTCCATGAGAGACTGCATGACATAGCAAACCAAACACATCAACTCAGGAAGAAGTACTCTAACCTGAAACTGGTTAAGAAGACATTGAGATCGTTGCCTCCAAAGTTAATACCGAAAATTTCAGCAATCGAGGAAGCTTATAATATCAATGAATTGTCGTTGGATAAGGTAATTGGAATTCTTACCAGTTTTTTGATGAATTTGTTTAGGGGTAAACAGGAGAGGAACAAAGGATAGACATTGTAAGCCGAGATTGGTAAAGCTGTGAATGACTTCGAAGATGAATTTGATGAGAATGAGGTTATGAAGTTATTGAAAAGAAAATTCTGTAAGTAGTTAAAGAAGTGAAGAAGGATACGTTCGATTTTAGGCAAAACGGTGGGAGTTCATCAAGTAATAATTTCAACAACAAGCTAAAACTCAAAAAGGTGAAAAAAAAGTGAAGAAAATTCAATGTTATGAATGTCAAGGTTTTAGACATATGCAAGCAAAATGCACTAACACTTTGAGAAAGAGAAATGGGACGTATTATACGAGCACTTGGAGTGAGAATGAATCTGCAAGTGAGTATAGTAGTGAAGATGAATTTGTGAGTAGTGTTGCGTTGGTTGCTTTATACAGTAAAAGTCCAGTTGTTTAACAACAACCATGAAGGAAGAAACTGATGATGAAAACGTAGATAAATTAGAATATTTCAGGAAAAACACAAATGAATCAGCTCAAAGTTTAACTTCAGATTATGACAGTGATGACAGTGGTTGAGATGATAAAAAGAAGGATATCTGTGAAGCCTATACATTAATGTATGCAAAATGGGTGCAAACATGCAAGAAGAACGAGAAGTTGAAGAAGGAAAACTCTACCATGAAGAACATCATTCAAGATCTAGAGAAGAAGTTGATATCTAATATAGACGAGCTAAATGAAACAAAGTCGAAGTTGGTCAGTATGAAAAAGTGATAAGAATGTTAAATAGAGGCACCAAAAAGTTAAAAAAGTTGCTAGAAATTGGTAAGATTAAAGGAGACTGAAAAACTGTAGGAGGTAGGTGTTTCACAAACTTTCCAATTTTACGTAGTTGTCTCTGGCACAAATAAAAACAAAACCAATCAAAAGCGAAATAATAAATGACACCAGAAATTTGCTAACGCAATTCGACACTCCTTACCTACGTCTGCAAGGCCCTCACCCAGATTAATTCTTTCACTGAAGTACAATAGATTTATCCAAAGTTTTACTGAGCCGACACCACTCAACCTTTGACACTACCTCTCAACCTCACTTCCCATGAAAGATTTTCACACCTAATAATACGACTGACTCGTGTTAACTTCAACAGAGAATTTTTCTAAACAACTATTAATTAAAAGATAATTAATAAAAATAACTCAAGTGATCAGTTAACTAAGAACATAACAATAATACACTTGAGATAAAAGAAAAGAACAACTTCTCGAAAAGTTAAGTTCCACTGAAATAAATCTGGAAGTCGTCACAAGAATTATGGAAAGTAGTCCACCCAAGAGCCACTCCACCAAGCCGAATGTGCAGCTTAAGTAACACCCCACAAAATGACACACCCCCTCGATCCAACAATAAGTTTCAAAGAACATCCATAGAAATAATAATTCAATCATCCAAATTTCTCCCCCTTGGGACAAAAGATTATAAAAAGCAAGAAGAATAGTCACATATATATCTTGAAATCAACCCTTGAATGGAACAGTCACCAAAAACAATTTGATGTCTCCCCTTGGGACAAAACAGTGTCAAAATGCAGAATCATAAGAATCAACAATAGGTGCAGCGGAAGAATCATAGCTCTCTCATCAGTTGAAAATCCCCTTTAACTTTATCGATTTTTATTAACTTGTCTAGTTTTTCTATGCATCCATTCAACATTCTCAATCCCTTTTTGGTACTTACTAATCTCAGTCTAACTTCACTAAGCTCATCTAATGCCAACTTTAATATCTTTTCTAACCCTTGGATAGTGTTCTTTATGGAGAGATTTTTTTCCTTCAATCTTTTATTCTTTCTACACGTATTCACCCATTTTTCATACATAGGTTTGTAAACCTCGTAAATATTCTCCTTTCTATCATCTAGACCACTTTCATCACTGTCATAGTCTGACATTGGGTCTTGAGCTGAGTTGTTTGCATTTTTTTGGAAAATTTTCATTTCCCTCCCTTTTATATCTTCAGTTACTTCCTTCTTAGTTACCGTTAAGTAAGTAACTAGACTTTTGCTATGTAAAGTAACTAATGTAGCACCATTAGCGATTTCTTCTTCACTACCATACTCACTTCTGGATTCATTCTCACTCCAAGTTCTATAGGGCTTCCCTTTTCTCTTCTTCAAAGTGTTAGCATATTCGGCTTGAACATACCCAAATCCCTTACACTCATGACATTGGATTCTCTTCACCTTCCTTTCAACCTTTTGAGCTTTGGCTTATTGCTTTAAGTTGATACTCGATGAACTCCCACCATGTTATCTGAATTCGGGTCGGTCCTTTTTTATTCTTTTCAACCACTTACTGAAAACTCTCATGTTAATAACTCCATATCTTCATTCTTATCGGATTCATCTTCTGTATCATTCACACTTTTTCCAGTTTCAACCTGTATTGCCAATCCTTTACTTCTTTCTTGCTTATTCCTTAAAAGATTCACTTCGAAATTTGTAAGAATTTTAATTACCTTATCCAATGACATATCACTAATTTCGTGGGCCTCCTCTATTGTTGCAATTTTGAAATAAATCTTGGAGGCAATGATATCAACGTCTTCTTGACTAGTTTCAGATCAGAATATTTTTTTCGAGTTGATGTGCCTGATTTGCTATATCTCGTAATCTTTCATGAAAGTCCCCAATAGTCTCATTTTCATCCATCTTCAGTTCTTCAAATCTCACAGTTAACATCTATAATTTTGACGTTATCACAGATTTAGACCCTTCACGAATAGTCTGCAAAGCATCCCACGCTTCTTTAACCGATTCACAGGTTGATATCATTGAAAAACATCCTTCATCAATAACACTAAAAATCACATGCATTGCTTGTGAATTTCCAAGTGCCCTCTCTTTTTCAGCTATTGTCCATTCAGATGGATCTTTTATAACTATATCTCCCTTATTTTCAGTAATCATCGGATGTGTTCAGCCATATAACATCGAGTTCCATGCTCATATTCCCTATGCCTGAATAATGAACTTCATCCGTGATTCCTATGTAAGATAATTGGAACCATCCAATAGTGGTGGCCTGATTAATTGATGCTCCTTCTCTTATGTCCATGTTCATGAAACTAGGATCTGCACCAACTTGCTACAAGTTCTGAAACTGTAACCTGCTCTAATACCAATTGAAAAACCGTAGGAGGTAGGTATTTTGCAAACTTTCCAATTTTACGTGGTCGTCTCTGGTACAAATAAAAACAAAACCAATCAAAGGCGAAATAATGAATGACAATAGATTAATTTTTTCACCGAAGTACAATAGATTTACCCAAGACTTTACTGAGCCGACACCACTCACCCCTCAACACTATCTCTCAAACTCACTTCCTGTGAAAGATTTTCACACCCAATAACATGAGCGACTTGTGTTAATCTCAATAGAGGATTTTTCTAAACAACTATTAATTAAAGGATAATTAATAAAAATAACTCAAGTAATCAATTAATTAAGAACAAAACAATAATACATTTGAGATAAAAGAAAAGAACAACTTTTTGAAAAGTTAAGTTCCATTGAAATAAATCTGGAAGTTCTCGCAACAATAATGGAAAGTAGTCCACCCAAGAGCCACTCCACAAAGCTGAACGTGCAACTTAAGCAACACCCCACAAAACCACGTACACCATACACTTCAACTGTTCACGTAATTTGATCTTCATGTGGTCACACCAAAACTTCCAATCAAAGGACCAATGCATAAAGAAAGAGACATGTGTTCAGCTGTGTAATTCAAAAAAGCAGTTGACGCACACTACACCATTGAAGTGCAATGCATTATTTGACATTCAACCAAAGCCTTCATAAAATAACTCTTCCAATGAAAGAGCTAAATTACACAGATGTCAACACTTCAGCTGTGTTTTCCAAACACCCAATTAACATGCGAACACACAATTGCCGCAAACCACCTAATTCACCTATTTGTTAAGATAGAGACATACACAACTCAACCACCGAAGGCCCACACCCAATTCACCTTTTCCATAATCGTGACATATACGATACAACACTTGAAGAGCCACACACGTATGCACTAAACCAATTCAATTGATCCTCATCCCAAAAAATCCAACCATAATCCTAAACTTCAAGCATGTATGATATATCACACTCCCTCTTAAAATAGACTTCAATCTAAGATGGGATTCCTACACAACTAGAAAATTATCTGTATAGTTTTTGAATCCAAGTCAAACAAAGATACATGATTAGTCCAATTTATAAAAATATGCCAAAATAAAATAAGTAGATATATACATCTTATATCTAACAGAGACCTTTAAGCATTGGTTATAAAGGTGAATGTTCTAAGTCGAATGATGAGAAAAATAGTACGGCCAAGTTTGTCCAAGGAGAAACTTCAATCATCTGAACCTTAAAAAACCAATAAATTATTTAAAATCAAAAAGTCTAGATGTTAACTCCTTTGAACCTCTTTTTTTAAAGAAACAACATCAAAATATACTTCAAAAATGTAAAGCACACAGTCCCTATGCTCTTCAAAGAAATTCAAACCTAGACTTATTGATCATCACATTAACTTTGTCATCAGATGTCTGGTTAGTTTATCCCTTAAAAGCAATTAACAAAGTCTCTGTCTGACCAGTTTCTTTAACAGCAGCAACTAACTATGAATCCGGACAATTTCTTATTTTTCTTTCGCTACGTCTTTGTGCTTATAATTGACCCTTTCTAACTCAAGTACACTTGGCAACATGGGCTGCTGCTGTTGAATGCATTTTTTAGGTTTCTGAATTTAATAAATCGTATGTGGATGGCTTTGATGTGAGTAATGATACTTTGGCTAATGTTTTGAATTGTGATAAATTGTCATCTTGGTGTATTTCTGATTCTTCTGCTGCACCTACTGCTGATTTTCATACTTATTTATTTGCTAAGATTGATCGCATTGAAGGCATTCTTCGTTTTGACATTATTTTATCCAAAGGGGGAGATATAGGACTATTTATTTTCATCTGATATAGATGTTCAATTTAGGGGGAGATTTCAAAGTATATACATGACTATTAGTCTTGCTTTTTAGCATCTTTTTGTCCCAAGGGGGAGAATGAATAATGTATTGGCTGTGAATGTTGTGTTTACTTAGAAAACTTAGTTGTTTTTGTTAACTTTGGATTATTGTTTATTTGGATATTTTCCAAGTGCATTTTTGGAAGTTATTTAGAAGCTCATGTTCGATTAAGGGGTAATTTTCTTGTGGTTTGTAAATTCGATGTTATATATCCAATTATCTCCTTTAGGGGGAGTTTCAAATATGTGACAAATAATACTAAAAAGGGAGAGATTGTTAAGATATAGGTGATTATATCTTATTATTTAATTTTGGATATAATTTGATAATTGGATCTAGTTGTGTTTATGTGAGACTCTTCTTAAGACAATTTTGATAAGTTTCAAATTCCAATTAAGATGGGATTTGATAATGGTTATCTTCTGAAAATTTAACTTAATTATGATAGCAAGATTCTGGCTAGGATTCACGTGTGATATAGGCTGAATGGTATTGTTTTTAGATGACTTGACAGCTGAGATTCCTAGGATAATTTTTGATGATTTT
This sequence comes from Erythroxylum echinodendron, assembly GCA_027575705.1. Lineage (NCBI taxonomy): Eukaryota > Viridiplantae > Streptophyta > Magnoliopsida > Malpighiales > Erythroxylaceae > Erythroxylum > Erythroxylum echinodendron. The sequence continues at coordinate 3,768,748 of JANZXR010000008.1, read as the reverse complement.
TAGCAGCTAATGATGTAAAGATAGAACTCTATCTGGTGCAATTTGTTTCAGTGGAATCACTTGACTTGTGCAGATCCTAACAGCTGCGTTTTACATAAGTTGTCGTTTCTTTTTTGAAGGCTCTGCAGCTATTTTTCTAATTGGTGTTTTACGTGATTTGGCTCATGATTGTGCGATTGTTGCAGTTACGTTTTCTATTGTTCTCGAGTGACTTTAATGAGCTGAATAATCGTTGATGCTAGCTCCATTCTTTCCTATTTTTGAACAAAAAGAGGCCTGTCTTGATTGTTGGTTTGAGAGTCTCGGTTGCTGAGATTTTCTACTATGTTTGCGTGATTCTTGGTATTTTGTTCAGTATCGGTTGTGCTTTGATTATGTAGCTGTCAGTTGTGGTTTGCGGGGTATGAAAACTTCTCAAGTTTTGTTCTTTGTCCAGTTATATTTTTGTGGGGTTTCAGTGGTGAAACACTTATTCCATCATTGATTTGGGCTCTTATTTTTGGGAGTTGCATTTTTCTCCAGTGGATGTGATTTTTTTGGCTGTCCATATATTGTTTTGGTGTGAAAAACGTTTAGGACAGGCATGGTGCTGCAACTGTATTTTTGGTGATGTTTTGGTGATGAAACATTTGTTTGATTGATGTTATTTTGATGCTATTGTGCGTGGGCTGATCGTGATTTTCTCAATAGTTTACAACATATATTGTTCTACCACTTCCCACACTTTTAACTGATGAAGCTATATATTTAAGGAAGTGCTTTTATCTCAAATGTTTTACTTTGTTTATGTCTTTGTTGATTTAATCACTTGAATTATTCCGTTATCATCTTTATTATTAAACAATGTTGTGAAAATCTTCTGTTGATGTTAGTACGAGACGGTCATACTACTGGATGTGAAATATTTTCACGAGTTGTGAGGACGGGAGATAGTGTCAAGGGTTGAGTATTGTCGACTCAGTAAAGCCTTGTATAAAAACTATTGGTGTTAGCGAAAGTGTTAAGTTAGGTGAGGGTCCCGTAAATGAAGACAAGGTGTGCCAAACTATATTAATAAATCTCGGGTGTTGATTTATTATTTCGTTTTTGATTGTTTTTGTTTTTGTCAGAAAATTTATAGCGATTGCGGTTATTCATAATTTGTGTGAAACTACATCCTTTCAGATTTACAATCACAGCACATTATCATTTATTGTTCTTCGTTCTTTTTCTTCTAATCTATTTTTAATTGTTGAAGCAAGTAAAATTTCTAACTCGAATAAACAAATGATCGAGATCGGCCAATTAAAAGGCTTCTTTGAAATTTTTGGATAGGAGAGGTCCCTGTTTTCCTCAAAAACTTGCCTATTTAAGGGGTTCAATCTGATTAACGAGAAAAGATAGAATATGAATGCCAATATAGCTATGCTTCTTTTGATTTTATATGATATTGTTTTAGTATCTAACCACATATTTTAAGAAGACTTGTCTGTAGAGAAGTAATGTCCTACTTAGTTGTCTCCATACAGAAGCCTTCTATTCTTTCTACTGAAATACATCTCAGTATGATTGTCCGTTTTGGATGGTAGGCTTTAGAGTTGGTTGGAGCTTGTGATAATAAATGAAATTTGGGATTAAAAACTAGTCCAGGTCAATAATACAAGAGAAGTGTAAGTCTTTTCTTGGCTCCTTAAACTAGGTGGATTTAGCTTATTTTAGGAGAAAACAACAACAGAAACGTCAAGCCGAGAAATCTTTTCCTGAATGGAATACAAATTTACATGTCTAGGTTGAGCTACTTTTAGTCATATTGTCAACATCTGGTTGCATTTGTAGTACTTCTTTTTCGTTTTTATTGGTTGTAATGATTTACGTGGAATCTTTCCGATTTTGCTGTTCTTTCAGTCCTTTCTTTGTTGAAAGAATCTTTTCTTCCAAGTTCTGGACAAGTAACTGATGCATAGATATTAGAAGCTAAGACTAAAATTGGATTTTATTACAACGTTCTTCTTGCGTAAAGTTCTTCCTTTCATTGTCAACGTTACTCATCATTTAGTTGTCTTGGAACGCCTTCTTGTATCATTGCAATGTTGGCTCATCCTTGTACCTGATACGAACTTCCAATTAGTATGTGACAATAGGAACACAGTTCCTCAATGCACGTTGTAATTGATTAGTCTTTTAAGTTATTAGAAACGTTTTGGTCTGCTTTTAGGATGAAGGATAGATTTTCCTTCAGATGATGAATTCCTAACAGCCCGGATTGGAACTTTGTTAAGTTTTTGCATAGTGTGAGAATATAGGTCTTATCAGCTGGACTACATTTCAAAAAATTCACGTATCATCCTAATTTTCTAGTCACTTTACTCTTGACTGAATGTTGCCTTATGAATTGCTTCTTCCCAGTAATATCACTGCGATAGAAAATGCATTATGATTTCACTTCTAATTTAAAATAATTTTTATTTTTATTTTCTAATTTTATATTATTAAAAAATAATATTCTTGACTGTTCATAGCAATATAATCGCACTTTTATTACTCGTAATAATTAAATAATAAATAAAGTTTAGATAACTTTATTTTATAAATTAATTAATAAAATAATTAAACTTTAATCTTTTATATAATATTTATCAATAAATATTAATAGAACTAATTAAATTTAATAAAATAAAATTTTATTTATTTTAATATAAATTTATATAATTTAAAATATATTTATCAAACAATTATCAAGTTTAGAAAAATATAAAAATTAAATTATATGAAATTTATGAATTATAAAAATTGAAAGAAATTATAACTAGAAATAAAAATTAAAAACTCAGTCAACAAATATTTTTTTACTGAATTTAAAACCAAGAACCAAAGCTTAAAAATCACAGCAGATCTTGTTAAACTTGATTGGCATGTTAGGCACTGATTTCTTGAGTTTGGGATGTTTCTCTTTGTTTCTCTCCTGCCTATTTATAGGTAGGAGAATGAAGGGAAGGCTGCCCAAATTGGCCAACTTTCTTTGTTGTCTTATTAGGCATGTTAGGCATCGGCCAAATTAGCCAATCTTCCCTTCATTTTTTTGCCTGTGAATAGGCAGGAGATAAACAAAAAGAAGCATCCCAATCTAAAGAATAAAAAGAGAGAGAGATGTGAGGTGAGAGAAAGAAGAGAGCAACATAAAAATATTCTGTATGTTTTTGTGAGTGTAATTTTCTCTTTGTAATTCTCCAATTTTTGTAGTAAAATTCTTCTATCCTTATCTGTAGTTTTTACCTTGGTTTAGGGGTTTTCACATAAAATCTGTATATTCATTACTATTCCTTCAGTCCTATTTAGCTGCAAACCTGCTCTAATTTGGCGATTTTTACAATCAGTGGTATCAAAGCTAAGCTTTGGTGTGGTAGTGTATAAGTGCATGTCTAGGAAAATTCTGGTTAAGGAAAGGCTTGGTACTTAAGTGTGTCCATTTGTGATCCATCTCTCTTTCCTGAAAACTTACCTGGTGTACTATTCATATATACGCATGCGGTATTATTCACATATACAGGTACTGTTTATATATACAAGTTCTATTTACATGAAATAGTGGGAACTAAATTCTGTTCGTGATAGAAGCAATGGCAGCAAAATTTGAGATTGAAAAGTTCAATGGAAGTAATTTCTCATTGTGGAAGTTGAAGATGAAGGTTATCTTGAGGAAAGATAATTGTCTGACGGTCATTAATGAACGGCCAGCTAGAGTTATAGATGAAAAGTGGAATGAGATAGACGAGAATGCTATTGCAAATCTTCATTTGGCACTAGCAGATAGGGTGTTGTCAAGCATAGAAGAGAAGAAGACGGCAAAAGAGATTTGAGATCATCTCATAAAATTGTACGAGGCCAAATCACTCCACAACAAAATTTTTCTGAAGAGGGAACTGTACATTTTACTTATGGTGGAATCCATTTTGGTGACGAAGCATTTAAATACTTTAAATACTCTATTTTTCTAACTAACATCATTGGGTCACACAATAGAGGTAAGTAAACGTGCAGAACTTCCACTCTAAAATCCACCTGATTCGTATGATCAACTCGTCATTAATTTAACAAACAACATAAACACTCTAGTCTTCGATAATATTGCAGCTGCTATTCTGGAAGAAGAGAGTCGGCGCAAAAGTAAGGAAGACAGGCTGGCAAATTTGCAAAAAACAACGGCCTTGGCAGTGACGAGAGGAAGATCAATAGAACGAGGCCGGAGTGAGAGTCATAGTCATGATAGATCAAAATCTAGGAGTAAGAAGAATTTCAAGTGATACAATGGTGGCAAGAAAGGGCACTTGAAGAAGGATTGTTGGAATCTAAATAAGAAATATTCTATTCCTCAAGAAAATGCAGCAAATACTTCAGATGATAGAGGTGCAATGGTCTGTGAAGTGACAACGACTATTGAAGGTAAGAGAAGATTTGATGATGTATGGCTTCTCGATTCAATAGCTACTTTTCATATGGCATCTCGAAGAGACTGGTTCCATCAGTATGAATCTGTCTCTAGGGGATCTGTGTGTAGCTGTAATGATCAAGCTCTGAAGATCATTGGTATCGACACCATCAAGCTAAAGATGTATGATGAGACAACTCAGACTATTGAAAAAGTACGACATATGGAGGGCTTGAAGAAGAATTTGTTGTCTGTAGGACAACTGGATGATCTCGGTTTCATATTTGAGATTCAAAATAAGATCATAAAAGTGATTAAAGGAGCGTTTGTATTTATGAAAGTAGGGAAGATTGTTGCAAATCTGTACATGCTGAAGGGAGTAACTTTGCAAGAAAGGGAGGCATCCGTTGCTGTGACTAGTCCAGATGACAAATCAGCAATGACGTGGGATAAAAAGCTTGGACACATGTCAGAACAAGGAATGAAGATACTTACAGAGAAGAATCTACTTCTAGGTCTCACAAAGGTATCACTACCTTTCTGTGAGCATTGCATTGTAAGTAAGCACCATCGATTGAAGTTCAACACATCAAAGTTCAAAAACAAAGAAATTCTAGAATTGATTCACTCTGATGTATGGTAAGCATCAGTTACATTGCTAGGAGGAGTAAATTTCTTTGTATCATTTATTGATGATTATTCGAGGAGATATTGGGTATTTCCTATCAAGAGGAAGGAAGATGTGTTTCCAACTTTCAAATTTTAAAAGGCGCGGGTGGAACTCGAATCTGGTAAGAAGATCAAGTGTTTACACTCAGATAATAGAGCCAGATATACTGGTAAAGAATTTGATGAATTTTGCAAGCAAGAAGGCATCAAAAGGCAGTTCACGACGGCATACACTCCACAATAAAATGGAGTAGTAGAGTGGATGAATAAAACTTTGTTGGAAAAAACAAGGGCGATGTTGAGAACTGCAAGCTTAGGTAAGAAATTCTGGGCAGAAGCAGTCAATACTGCCTGTTATATAGTGAATCGAGCTCCATCAACTGCAATTGAGTTGAAGACACAGTTGGAGATGTGGACTGGAAAACCAGTAGATTATTCCAACCTCTATATATTTGGAAGTCCTGCCTATATGATGTTTAATGCCCAAGAAACTACAAAGTTGGATCCAAATTTCAGAAAATGTATTTTCTTAGGATATACTGTAGGAGTAAAGGGGTATCGTCTTTAGGATCCCATTGCCCACAAGATTGTTATCAGCAGGGATGTTATCTTCATGAAAGATAAGGATCAAGAGCAAGCAGAAAATGTTGGCACATTACAAGACAATCCAGAGACTACAACAATATAGGTGGAAAGGGAATTTGATCAAAATGATTCTTCTGAAGCTGCATCAAAACAAGAGGAGCAAGAAGTAGTTGAATATGATGTTTCAGATACTTGGAGAACAACTCGCACAAGAAAAGCATTGAGCTGGCACTCAAATTATATTATGGAGAGCAATATTGCATACTGTCTTTTAACTGAGGATAGAGAGCCATCAACTCTTCAAGAAGCAATGAATAATTCAGATGCATCTCAGTAGATGGCAACAATGTAGGAAGAAATTGATGCTCTACATAAGAATAAGACATGGGAGCTGGTATCACTACCACAAGGAAGAAAGTCTATTGGCAATAAATGGGTTTACAAGATCAAGCGGAATGGTGACTATCAAGTGAAGCGATATCGTGCTAGATTGGTGGTAAAAAGATATGCTCAGAAAGAAGGTATTGATTTTAACAAAATATTTTCTCCCGTGGTTCGACTTACTACAGTTCAAGTAGTTCTGGTAATTTGTGTTATATTTGACTTGCGTCTTGAGAAGTTAGATGTGAAAACTGCATTTTTTCATGGAGATCTTGAAGAAGAAATTTATATGCTCCAGTCAGAAGCTTTTGAAGAAAAAGGAAAAGAAAACTTGGTTTGCAGGTTGTACAAATCTGTGTATAGTTTAAAGCAGGCACCGAGGAGTTGGTATAAGAGATTTGATTCCTTCATCATGAGCCTTAAATACAACAGACAGAATACAGACCCTTGTGCATATTTCAAGAGGTTTGAGAAAGATAATTTTATAGTCTTGCTATTATATGTCGATGACATGTTAGTACCAGGCCTTAACAATGATCGTATCAAAGAATTGAAGGCACAATTAGCTAGGGAATTTGAAATAAAAGACTTGGAACCAACAAATAAGATTCTAGGGATGCAAATTCACCGAGACAGTAATAATAGGAAGATTTGGCTTTCTCAAAATAATTATTTGAAGAAGATCTTGTGGCGATTCAACATGCAAGATTGTAAGTCAATTTATATCCATCTTCCTGTTAATTTCAAGTTATCCCCAAGTATGAGTCCTAACAATGAAGAAGAGAGGATGGAGCTGTTTCGAGTACCGTATGCATTAGTAGTGGGAAGCTTCATGTTCGCTATGATTTGTACAAGACCAGACATTGCACATGCAGTGGGAGTGGTTAGTCGATACATGGTGAATCCTGATCGAGAACATTGGAATATAGTTAAGAGGATTCCCAGATATATCAAGGGAACCTCAGATGTTGCATTATGTTATGGAGGATTAGATTTTATTGTCAGAGAATATGTTGATGCTGATTATGTAGGTGATCTTGATAAAAGTAAATTCACTATAGGATATGTGTTTACACTAGCTAGAAGAGCTATAAGCTAGATTTCAAAACTGCAGTTAGTTGTGGCTACGTCAACAAAAGAAGTAGAATATGTAGCAGCTACACAAGCCAATAAAGAAGCAGTGTAGTTGAAGATTTTGCTGGAAGAACTTGGGTATAAACAAGAGAATATTACTCTGTTTTGTGATAACCAAAGTGTTTTGTATCTTGCAAGGAATCCAACATTTCATTCAAAAACAAAACACATTCGAGTTCAGTACTACTTCGTTCGTGAGAAAGTGGAAGAAGGAATGGTGGATATTCAGAAACTTCATACAATGGATAACCTAGCAGATTTTATGACAAAAGCAATCAACGTTGACAAGTTTATGTAGTGTCGATCCTTGTGTGGCCTGACAAGCAACATGAAATGATAAGGTGGAAAGAATTCGGTGCCTAACATGCCTAATAAGACAACAAAGAAAGTTAGCCAATTTGGCCAACCTTTCCTTCATTCTCCTGCCTATAAATTGGTAGGAGATAAACAAAGAGAAGTATCCCAATCTCAAGAATAAAAAGAGAGAGAGAGACGTGAGGTAAGAGAGAAAGAAGAGAGAGATAAAAAAATATTCTGTGTATTTTTGTGGGTGTAATTTTCTCTTTGTAATTCTCCAATTTTTTTAGTAAAATTCTTCTATTCTTGCCCATAGTTTTTACACTGATTTAAGAGTTTTTTACGTAAAATCTATGTATTTGTTACTATTCTTTCAGTTTTATTTAACTGCGAACCTGTTCTAATCTGGTCGATTTTTACAAAAGATCTAAAGACACGCTTAGCTTCCTGAGTCAATATTTTCCTTCCTTATGTAGCAATTCTCAATTTCTCCACAAATTGTTGGGCGGTTTTAGCATTTTAGTATAAATAGCTTAGGAAATGAATCGTTAGTGCCTTATTTCTGTACTTGAAAATTAACTATTAGCAATAAATATCCACGCCATTTAAGTATGTTATTTCTATACTTCAAAATTAACCATTAAGAATAAAATATCCACACCATTTGAGTATGTTAATTCTTTTTTCATTGTATACTAACAAGAAAAGCAAATTACAAAATGATAGTAAAGAATTAATCCATATTCATCGTCTTATTTCAGTTTTATCGTTCCTCAGTTAGACAAGGGTAGCGTTAGTAGAAAATTAAAAAATTTATTAAAAATTTGAAGTTAAATTAAAAAATTATTAAATAAAAATTAATTGATTTATTTTAATTTATAAAAATTTATTAATTTATAAAGATTGACTGGTTAATTATTAAACTAGTTAGATTTTACCAACAAGAGTTATTAAAATAAACTGAATAAAAAATTTAAAAATTAAACCTAAAAACTAGAAAATTGGAAGTTTTAAGAGTAAAATTGTGCAAGGATTGAGTTTTTAATTATTGTCCGTCAGGATTGCAGCCTTTTCAAAGTGTATGGAAAACGCGCTTTTGCTATGCAGGTTCAGTGAACTCGTCAACGGCTCTGGGTGTTTTTAGTGTAAGAGATTGTACTGTTTTGGATCATTAGGAATTCGTCAAAGTTCAACCAAGCATAATGTTGGATTTTCAATATGTATAAAGGTCCCATAGCTTGGCCGAAATTTTAGTATAAATATGGCATCTAAGGCTGGAGATTTTCCCTCAACCTATTGCACTTCCCAAGCAGCAATGGCAAGACTCAAGCTTTTGCTCTCTTTTCTTATTCTTGAAGCTCTTTTAGCCTGTCAGCAGTCAACCCTTGCTATTTCAGCAAACCACAAGCTCTTTAGAGAGTACATAGGAGCACAGTTCAACAATGTCAAATTCTCTGACGTTCCTATAAATCCAAACGTCGAATTTCACTTCATTTTGTCCTTTGCCATAGACTATGATACGTCTAATTCTCCTTCTCCTACTAATGGAAAATTCAACGTGTTTTGGGACTCCGACAACCTTAGCTCTGCCCAAGTTGCTGCCATTAAGCAGCAGCATCCAAATATCAAAGTGGCCTTGAGCTTGGGAGGGGACACAGTAAAAGATAGATTCACTTTCTTTCAGCCTTCCTCTATTGCTTCTTGGCGAGCCAATGCGCTCACTTCACTCACACAAATCATCAAAATGTATCATTTGGACGGTATCGACGTTGAGTATGAACACTTCAAAGCTGATCCCGAAACATTTTCTAGCTGTGTTGGATGGGTTATACAACAACTGAAGAATAAGAAGGTGATATCCTTTGCTTCCATTGCTCCATTCGATGATAATGAGGTTCAAAACCATTACTTAGCTCTGTGGAGGAGTTTTGGGAGTTTCATAGACTATGTCATCTTCCAGTTCTATGCATATGATAGAGGTACCACAGTGTCACAGTTCCTAAGTTTCTTCAACACTCAAAACTCCAGATATGCTGGCGCTAAGATTTTGGCAAGCTTTCCACGGAGGCCCATGTTGGTGGACTATTGCCAACAAACGGTTTCTTTACTGCCGTTAACACTCTTAAGAAACAGCAGAAACTACATGGATTTTTTTTCTAGTCCGCAGATGGCTCCATGAGCAATGGTTTCAGACACGAGGTTCATTCACAGACAATATTAGCAAGTGGGAATTAAATTTGTTATTATGTGGTTTAAAGTTTTTGTGTCTGCACGTTGTTCACGTTTTGTCTTATTAACAACCTAATGATGATTGATTATGTTTAAGATCGTTAAGATAAAATACTATCTTGTTGTAGCTACAAGTGTAGTGTACCGTACAAAACTTCACTTCACATGTAATGGATTTCTAGACTACCTGGTTGTATTAATGCACAATGAATGAAGTATTAACACAAATATTGAACTTTGCTGTATAAAGACGATTGGTAAATTATGCATCACATAAGATACATAACTCGAGTTTGTACAGCATAATTACAATTAAAGAATGATGAATTTGGGTTGAGATGGTGTTGTAGTTGTTAAGAGTTAAGACTCAAGCCCCCTTACATGCTAAGTTAAGAGTTGCTATCGTCTCGTCCTTAATTTCTTATGATGTTATGCCTTTTTTTCTAAACTAAAAGAGAACAAATTACAGTACGGTGCAGTGGTTACACAGTATGAATTGGCTCCATCACACACAATTTGCTTTATTTTTATTAACTTAATTCTTGAATTACTTGCATATTTTCTGTTTGAGATCGACGTCGGGATAGGAGCTAATTATATTAAGAAATCAATATATTCTTATCACAATTTACATAATTGCATTAAAAACTGCCTATGAAGAAAAGTTACTTTCTTAATCGTAACTAATAGTCAAATAAAAAAAAATATTGATCATATAGCTGGAAACTTTTAATGGAAAGTTTTAAAGCAACTGGCATCGTTATTCTTTTGTAATTGGAAGATTATAAGTTCGAGTCATAAAACTAATCTTTTTTATAAAAAATAGATTGTGTATAATTTTGGTCGTCAAATATGGACTTTTAGTGATGTTAAAACATATCTTCGTGAAATGTACAACATATTTAGTGACGATTGACATTGTTCGTCGCTAAAGTCACGTATTTGGCGATGAATAGCGTTAAACGTCACCCATTGTTTTACATTTAATGACGATATGATTTTAGTGTCACGAAATATTAAGCATTTTGTGACGTATTAATTTTTTTCATCGTTAAATATTTTTTTCTATGACGCTTTATTTTTACGTCGATAAACGACAAATTTTAGTGACGATTTATTTTTTCATCGCAATACTTCTGTTTTTATTTTCGTCACCAATGAAATCGTCGCCAAATAGTCTGTTGTTGTAGTGTTCTTCGACCCTCGCAAATAAAAAATCTTGAACACTGGACAACAATTAGTTGGAAACTTGCATGGAGAAACAACTAATTATAATGAACTTTAGTATCTTTTACGTATACCAAATGATTACTTATAAGCTTGTATTAGTCCTGTGGCCACACTAGGTGAAATTCTTTTACTAGTAGGAAACATTTTTTATACACAAAGTAAAAAAGGAACCTTGCCTATACATAAAAAGGGGGAAGGAGAAATTAAATGTACATACTTCAAAATTGATTAGTAGAGAGATATTAACTAATAAAAAATAGTAAAAATAATAATAAATATAATATCACATATTAAATAAATCTAAAAAATTAGTACAAATTTTTTGGTTCCAAAATATGTACATCTTACCTTTATAAATATATATTGTAATGAAAAGAAATGAATACCAAAAAATTTACAGTAAAAATAATTATAAGTAATAAGAACTTGGTGTAGTGATAATCTTTTGTATATTAAATGGTTATCAATAAGTAAAGAAGTAATATCTCAAACATTCAATATCTTGAAAACACTGAAAACCCTTTATCTTCTTGTAGACATAATTAAGATACTTGATACTTGTCAAAAACATAGGTGATTATATCTTATTATTTAATTTTGGACATTATTTGATAATTAGACCTAGTTGTGTTTATGTCAATATGTATCATAAATCTAGGTTGAAGGGGTGTGAGCTGCGTTTCTTGTGTGTGTGCTGTTGAGTGGGTATTTTTACTACTAAGATTTTTCTTCTGGTTTACACAATACTTAGCTAGCAATTTGTGCACATATGCGTGTTTTGGTTGAAATCATGTTTGGTTTTTTGACTGGGTATCTTTATAGTATTCAACGACAATTGACGGTGTTCTTTGAGAGCTTTGCAGCTGATTTATTTTCTGGTCTATGTACTCTTTTTGCGCTGCTGTTCTTCACCCTTTGTATGACTTTCGGTGAACTGTTTTGATGTTCATTATATGGTTGTCAATAGTGGAAGTGGTGTCTAGAAAATCTAGCAGCTGAATACGACAATACTATTAGTGAACAACTTTTTAATTTGTCATTGAAGGAATTGAATTAGTTAAGGAAGTTGTCTCTATTATCTCAAGAGTATTCATCAATGTTTGTTATTATTTTTAATCACTGGAGTCATTTGTTAATTATCTCTTTCATTAAAAGTTGTTGAGAGAAATCCTTCGTTGAGGTTAACATGAGTCGGTCGTGTTACTGGGTGTAAAATACTTTCACGGGTTATGAGGACGAGAGATAATGTTAAGGGTAGGGTGAGTCGGCTTTGTAATGTTTTGAATAAAACTATTGTTGTTAGTGAAAATATTAAGCTGAGTAAAGGCCCCGTAGACGTAAACAAAGTGTGTCGAACTGCATTAACAAATTTCTAATAGTGATTTGTTATTTTACATTTTAATTTTGTTTTGTTTTTGTTTTTTTCATAAAGTTTATAACGATTGTGGCTATTCAAAATTTGTTTGAAACTACATCCTTTGAGAATTAACAATTAGTATCAGAGCAGTTCACCGAATCAAAACTTGGTATATCAAGTTTGTGCAGATCCGTGTTTCGCAATTATGGCTATGAGAGAAGGGGCATCAGTCATTAGGCCTCCGTTACTAGACAGTTTGAATTACCTTGCTTGGAAATCAAGAATGAAAGTATTCATTCAAGCACAAGGCACTATTGATAAAATAAAAACATGCAAGAGGGGGTGAATTGTGTGTGACTTAAAAATTTTGCAAGTTACTTTTAGTTCAAGAAGAAATGAAAAGAGCCTGTCTATAATTAAAAAAATAGGAGCCTGTTGTGTGATAGGATCCTATTTAAGCAGAAGGAGCTTATTAAGTGATAAAAAGCTTGTTAAACGACAGGAGCCTACTAAACGAAAAGTTCTGTTAAAAACAATTTAAAATAAAAAGTGTCTATTAAAAATGAAAGAAACCTCTTGTAAGTTGAAAACAGGAAGAGCTTGTTATAAAGTGAAGGAGCCTCTTGCTGAAATAAACACACACACACAATATAATGCAAAATTTAAAAGTTAAAAAAAGAGAGAGAAGGACATAGTTGATTTATACTGGTTCGGCTTACAACCCAAGCCTACGTCTAGTCTCCAAGTATCCATCTTGAGTGTTTCACTATAAAAATCAAGTAGCAATTTGATGAGCCTCTTCAAGCCTATGAGTACATATTTTTCAAGATTCTCCAACCTTCTATGCTCGAAGTGTATAACAAGCTTCTAAAACTTAGAGAAGAATAAAATGTAAAATCAAAAGTAAGTTCTCAAATAACAATTTCTCTTTTGATAGAGTGATTTCACTTTCTAAGGTGCAAGAAAAATATGACTCTCAAGAATATAGATACTGCTCGAATGTTTCAAAAGTTTGCGCTCATTTTTTCACAAGTACTATTTCTCTTCTTTAAATAGTAAATTTCTTCAACTAGCTATTGCTTCACTTGCACCTTCAATCAACTGAATGGATTTAAATTTGAATAACTTCGATGTCATCTTCGCCAAAAATCTTCCAGTAATCATGGGGCTAATATACGACCTTCATAATTAGTAAATCCTTTTGGATAAACCATTTTTAATAAGGTAAGTTCACAGTGAAAGTTCCTACAAGCAATGAGGTAATTTTTCTATGACTTTATTTCCTTTAAAAAAATAATGTTATCTATACAAGGAAATAAATCCAATTTGAACTTTGAAATATTATATAATTATCATCAAAATCGTTAAATATAAACCTTGAGCTAATAACTATGACATGGATTTTGGTGTTAAATTGCTAGGCACATCCAATGACGATTAATGAAAAGAATAAAGCGGTACCTAAAGATCCATTTGAATGTATAAGAGTTGAAGAAGAGGGGGCGCTTGACAATTATCATGCAATGAATGCAATCTTCAGTGCTATCGATGGAGGATGCTTCAGTATGATTTCTGCATGAGAATCGATGAAAGAAGCGTGGGACATTTTCAAACTATACTTGAGGGATCAAAATTTGTGATAGCTTCAAAACTTCAGATCTTAGCTATGAGATTTGAAGAGCTAAGAATGGATGAGAGTGAAACCATTATAGATATCCACGAGAGACTACGTGACATAGCAAACCACGCACTTAAAGAAGTATTATAACCTGAAACTGGTTAAGAAGACATTGAGATCGTTGCCTCGAGGTTCATACCGAAAATTGCAGCAATCAAAGAAGCTCATGATATCAATGAACTGTCGTTGAACAAGGTAATTGGAATTCTTATAAATTTTTAGATGAATTTTTCAAGGGGAAAACAATAGAGGAGCAAAGGATTGACATTACAAGCTGAAATTTGTAAAGTTGCGAATGATGTAGGAGATGAACATGATAAGAATGAGGATATGGAGCTATTGATAAGAAATTTCAGCAAGTGGTTAAAGAAAGTGAAGAAGGATAAATATGATTTTAGGAAAAACTGTGGGAGCTCATCAAAAAGTAATTTCAAACAACAAGCTAAAACTCAAAAGGGTAAAAGAAAAGTGAAGAAAATTCAATGTAATGATTGTCAAGGCTTTATAAACGTGCAAACAGAATGTACCAACACCTTGAAGAAGAGAAAACGGAAGTCCTATACGAGAACTTGGAGTGAGAATGGATCTGAAAATGAGTATGATAGTGAAGAAGAAGTTGAGTAGTGCTGCGTTAGTTGCTTTATATAGCATAAGTTTTAGTTGCTTGTTTAATAGCAACCAAGAAGGAAGAAACTGATGATGAAAACGTGGATAAATCGGAAAATTCTAGAAAAAAATACAAATGAATTAGCTCAAAGTTTAATTTCATATTATAACAGTGATGACAATGGTTTAGATGATAAAAAGTAGGATATTTATGAAGCCTATGAATTAATGTATGCAAAATGTGTGCAAACATGCAAGAAGAATGAAAAGCTAAAGAAGGAAAACTTCTCCACGAAGAACATTATTCAAGATCTAGAGAAGAAGTTGTTGTCCATATTCGACGAGCTTGGTGAAACAAAGTTGAAGTTTGTCAGTCCGGAAAAAGGAATAAGAATGTTAAATGGAGGTACCGAAAAGTTAGAAAAATTGTTAGAAATTGGTAAGATTAAAGGAGACTTTCAAGGTGTTGACTACAAAGGTGAATGTTCTAAGTCGAATGATGTGACCAGATCTGTCCAGGGAGAAATCTTAAGAAAGAACTGAACGTTCATACCTACATGTCACTTTTATGGAGTAATTGAGCACATAAGGCTGAATTGTTATAAGTTTTTATAAATGATATTTCAAAGAGGCCAAAACTGAAAATTTAGATTTTTTTTATTAAAGTTTCAGCAGCAGCCCATGTTACTAAGCAAACTTGGGTTAGAAAAAATCAGCCTCACATATCATAACAAACACACAAAGGAGTTAATACCAGAAACTATCCAGATACACAGTTAGTTATTATTGGAAAAGAAATCAACCAGAGATCTAATAACAGAGATGATGTGATAAGGAATAAGGTCAAGTTTGAATTTCTTCAAGGAGCACAGGGACTATGTGCTTTACATTTTTTAATTATAGTTTGATGTTGTATCTTGAAAAAAAGAAGGTTTGAACGAGTTAACATCTATATTTTTTGAATTTTTATTTATTGGATTTTTAAAGTTCAGTTGATTGTGTCTATCTGGCTTTTACTTATTTGTTAAATAGTATATTTGATGTCAGAATGAGGCTTTGCTTGATGATTTGAGAGTTATGCTTTTGGATTTTGATTTACGAAATTATGTGGAGAAAATGATAATGCTTGGTTGGAGACCTATAGGAAGATTCAAGTTTTCTAGGATTAAAGTTTTTCAAGTTTAATCTTGGTTTCTCTTTATATCGTGGGCTATATGAATTTAGGCAATTTGTGTTCATATGGTTTATGTGAGGAAAAGATTGATTAAGTTTGATTATAATTCGTTGAATGCATTTTTATCGTTTTTGAATTTAATAAGTCATTTGTGGATGACGTTAATGTAAGTAATGATATGTTGGCTGGTGATTTAACTGGTAATAAATTTTCATCTTGGCATGCTCATGATTCTTCAACTGCATTCACTGCTGAATTTTATACTTATTTATTCATTGAGATTGATCGCGTTGAAGTCATTCTTCATTTTGGTATTGTTTTGTCCCAAGGGAGAGATATAGGATTGTTTTTTTGTGACTGTTCAATTCAGGGCGAGATTTGACTATTAGTCTTGCTTTTTGGCGTCTTTTGTCCTAAGGAGGAGAAAACTATGTTGCTTTTTGGTATCTTTGGATAATTAATTATATTTGGATCTTGTTGATTGATTACGAAGGAGTTCTCATGTGGTTTGTGAATTCAATGTTATATGTCCAATTATCCTTTAGGGGTAGTTCCAAATATGTGACAAATAATGCCAAAAAGGGAGAGATTGTTCGTTTTGACATTGTTTTGTCCCAAGGGAGAGATATATGATTGTTTTTTGTGACTGTTCAATTCAGGGAGAGATTTGACTATTAATCTTACTATTTGGCTTTTTTTTGGTCCGAAGTGGAACAAAACTATGTTGTTTTTTGGTATCTTTGGATTATTAATTATGTTTGGATCTTGTTGATTGATTAAGGAGGAGTTCTTATGTGGTTTGTGAATTCAGTGTTATATGTCCAATTATATCCTTTAGAGTTCCAAATATGTTACAAACGATGTCAAAAAGGAGGAGATTGTTAAGATATAGGTGATTATATCTTATTATTTAATTTTGGACATTATTTGATAATTGGAACTAGTTGTGTTTGTAAGGACTTTTTTAAGACAAATGTTAATAAGGCTTAAAATCCTAATCAAGGATTTTTGAATTAATTATTTTTTGGATAATGGTTATCCAATTATTTAAATTTTTCTGGGAATTTCGAATATTATGGCAGATTTCATACAACTAGTATTTCAAGGGTGATTTTCGATAATGTTTAGTGGCTATTTGGGTTTAGACAAAACTCTATCTCCAGCAAATGTGTTTGTTGAATCACGTAACCTAGGGAGTATTGTTTTAGTGCTGCAATTTTTTTGGTGTACAAAAACAAAGGTAGAATTATCGGTGTTGTAACTTTCTTTGGTGGTGTTGTCGTTAATTGGGTGTGTGCAACATTTCTCTTATGACTGTGTTGTTGATTGGGTAGTTTTGCTACTGCTTTGTCTTGGTTGGGTAATTTCAATGTGTATCATGAACCTAGGATGAAGGGGTGTGATCTGCATTTCTTGTGTATGTGTCGTTGAGTGGGTATTTTTGCTACTAAGATTTTTTTTGGTTTACACAATACTTGGATGGCAATCTGTGCACATATGCTATGTTTTGGTTGACAACGTGTTTGGTTTTTGACTAGGTATCTTTCTAGTATTCAATGACGATTGATGGTGTTCTTTGAGAGCTTTGCAGTTGATTTATTTTTTGGTCTATGTACTCTCTTTGCGCTGCTATTCTTCATCCTTTGTATGAC
This sequence comes from Erythroxylum echinodendron, assembly GCA_027575705.1. Classification (NCBI taxonomy): domain Eukaryota; kingdom Viridiplantae; phylum Streptophyta; class Magnoliopsida; order Malpighiales; family Erythroxylaceae; genus Erythroxylum; species Erythroxylum echinodendron. The sequence goes on along the minus strand of JANZXR010000008.1, from coordinate 3,751,351 downwards.
TTTTGATGAGCTGTTTTGATGTTGATTATGTGGCTTTTAGTAATGGAAGTGATGTCCAAAAAATCTAGCAGTTGAATATGATAGTACCATTGACGAACAACTTTACGATTTGTCATTAAAGGAGTTGAATTAATTAGGGAAGTTGTCTCTATTATATCAAGTGTATTCGTCCATGTTCGTTATTATTTTCAATCACTTGAGTCATATGTTAATTATCTCTTTCATTAAAAGTTATTGAGAGAAATCCTCTATTGAGGTTGACACGAGTTGGTCGTGTTATTGAGTGTGAAATACTTTCACGGGTTGTGAGGACAAGGGATAGTGTCAAGGGTAGGGTGAGTCAGCTTTGTAATGTCTTAAATAAAACTACTGTCGTTAGTGAAAGTATTAAACTAGGTGAGGGCCCCGTAGATATAAGCAAGGTGTGTCAAACTGCGTTAACAAATTTATGGTGTTTATTTGTTATTTTACATTTTAATTTTGTTTTGTTTTTGTTTTTATCATAAAGTTTATAACGATTGTGGCCATTCATAATTTGTGCGAAACTACATCCTTCGGAAATTAACAATATTGCTAGGAAGGTCTTTTTTTCTGCATATTTTTGTAATGCAGCGTCACTAAAATGTTTTGGTGAGCATGTTAATTGTCAAATTGAAATAACGTGCTATTTATATTCAAACAATACTGGAATGTTATTATAAATCTCTGGTTAAACTTATATGTTGTGGTTATTCTTTTTGTTATTTTCCTTCAACTGTACTATATTCTATACATTAACTTACCTGAATAATCAAATTAGATCCAAAGACTGCACTCCATTTTTAGAAATGTAAATGAGATATACACATTATAATGACAATAAAATAAAATTGTAGGCCAAAGATACATTAATCTCTTTTATGACGTTTTTGCACACATATATCAGCTCCTATTCATTTAGAACATATGTCTTCTAAAAATACAATAACATACAAATATTGGTTCAACATACTTAATATATAACCTAAGTTCACCTATCTACTTTGAACTTTATCTTTCATAACTCTCATCTGATAACTTAAGATAGATATCATGTCCGTATGATCATTTCAAACTAATTTTCTTTTGACTTATCATCAAAGTCGACATTCACGGTTTAGGTTTTTTACTTTAGCTCTTAATTATCACCTTGATAATAACCTTAAACATGACTCTTCTCTAGTCATTACAATTGCTAGAGTCAATTGCCTGTGTGTAAAGGTCAATCTTTTATCTGTCTGATCTACTCTTTAATTCATACGAAAAATATTTCATACAAAGTAAACATATTTTAAAATTAAGTATTTATTAATTCTTATTACTTAATAAATAATGTTAAATCATTTTTGCATTGTACATGACAACACATTAAATAAACATACTAAAGAAATACTAATCATTACATTTCAATTTCTACGTAATTCTAATGACTTCACATGTTTAATATATATACTTGAAAATTGGTTTTTTCATTGAGTCTAACACTATATATTATGTAGATATATACTTCATGTTTGCTTCTCTTCATGTAACTATACCTTTCATATAATTGTACTTGGCATCTATATGCTTAGTTTTTTAATAATAAAATTTAAGTTCCTTTGTATAACCGATTGTTGCTTGACTGTCATAATTGATTGTTACTGGATCAGTATTACTTTGAGTGACATCCAAACTAACCAAGAATCATCTAAGTCACACAACTTCTTGTACTGCTATTGCAAATGCTATAAATTCAACTTCTATTACAAATAAAGCAATATGTGGCTGTTTCTTACTTTTCTATGATATAACATCGTTGTTAAGTAAGAAAGCAATTCCAGAGGTAGATTTTCTTTTATGTAAATCTCCTTCTCAGTCTACATTTGTATACCCTTGTATATGTGGGTTATTGCCTTGATAAAACATTGCATAATCATTAATACCTTTTAGATACCTTAATCTTCTTTTTACTACGTTCCAATGTGTGTGTCTTGGATTTGACTGATATCTGCTCATTATTATAACAACATAACAACTATTCGACCTTATACACATCATGGTATATATGAGACTTCCAATTGCACTGGAAAAGGAAATTTTCTTCATTTGTTCCATTTCTTATAGAGTAAATGGGCAAAACTTTTTGCTAAGATCATCATTTTTAGTAATAAGATTATCTAATAATTTGCAATCATGCATATGAAATCATTCTAAAATCGTTTGAATATAATTTGCTCAAGACAGTTAAAGTAATCTTTTTGAACAATCCTTTGAACTCTTAACTTTAACATTGTATGCAACTTCACTCATGTCTTTCATCTCAAATTTAGATGATAGTAAATCTTCGATTTGCTTAACAACTCATAGTCATTACAAACAATCAAAATGTCATCTACATATAAAGTTAAAATCGTAAATTTATCTTTCAATCTCTTAATATATAAACAATGGTCTTTATCGAGTACATGAAATCATATGAAAAGATTACATTATAAAGAACAAAGTTTTATGACATTAATTATTATATTTACCACATTGATCATAATTCATAGCTTAAATCTTATCTTTAGATATGGTAACTGTTACAAAGGTTTTCTTCAACCACGAACTTATCCACAAGATGTGCCAACTCCTTTGCACCACAATCTCACTTATCTCTGTTAAAGCAAGATTCAGCCTTGTCTTGTGATTATCGATCAACCTACTCGTTCTTGAATGCCTCACGACCTTAGCAGTGTTTCAATCTCACACCCTTGTGAGAAAACTATGAAAAAACTAAATATTTATGGAAACAAAAGAACATAAGGAAGAGATACGACAAACGTCAACGTTTATTACTTCCCTCAAAGTATATAAAGGAATGCTCTCTCACATCTCTAAGTGTCTCCCACACTCACTTGTTTCTGAGTGTCTCTGACTCTTTTTAAAAAGAGCAAGGCTTAAATGAGCTATTTATAGGCACCTCTAGATGACTAAGTTAGAATCTTAATAGAACTCTACTAGTTAAGATAACAATCTCATCCTATCTTATTCTTATCAGATTACATCACACTAACTAATAGAATGACATCCACGTCCAATTAGGACTCTATCTAATAGGATTAAGCTACATCACAATAACAAGATAAAAGATTACATCTATCTATGAATGATCTATCAATAACCACAAAGATCTCCTCTATCTTGAGATGATCCTTTCATATGATCTTTATCTCTTAGAGCTGATGTTCATCCACTATGATCTTATCCGCTACATTATCCAAGATCTCCTCATCTCTATTTATCAATGATGAGTCATCCAAGCCAATAGTACACTGGTCCATCCAATGCTTTTCTATGCCAACTCCAATAGCCATGGTCAGTCTATTTAAGCACACACTAAGTCCTTAGTCCATTAAGAACCCAACCTTAGCCAATTCAGCTCGTATATTCTCGTCATGCTTGTAATCCAGCTAACCTTCCACTTGAAGTCTATCTTAACCCATCTTTTGGTCTCACATCTGAATCTTATATCTTGTCGAAGATTTTCGCCAATATGCACCAATGTATGCCAACTCTTGACATTGTACCTTTTCGTCCTTACCTCCTCACAGTTCTTTACCTTATTACATTGTTTTGTATGTCAAACACTGGTCAAAGCTCATCAATTCCTGCACGATTCCGCGATCTCGAACTTAAGGGTCTAAAAAACCACCCCATTAGAAGAAATCGACGCCCTCGTCGAAATAATATGTGGATGCTCCTTCGTATGTAGTTTCCTCAAAGACTCCTTAGTCTTTGGTACATCTCCTAAGTACCATATTCACTCCCCATCGAGTTTCTTCTTGTTTTTGTTTGAATGCTCCTTTACTAGACCTATTGTGCCCAATATAGTAAAACTACTCCGTCGAGTCCTCCTCTCCCTCTCCTTAATCCTTCGCGACCATGGAATTTACTTGCTCCTCATCTGTCTTTCGTCTTGGGCATTCTCGAGCAAAATGTGGCCCTTCATAAATGAAGCAAGCAATTTGTTTTGATTGTTTCTTACCATGAGAAGATTCACCATCCTTCTCCTTACCTTTTTTCGAGCTATTTCGTGTCCCACCATTCTTCTCGGCCTCATAGCTACTTTAAATCGATGGTGGCATTTGGAGATCCACCAATGCATCTATAGCTGCTATCGCACTTGGTAGGTCCTTCACGTTCTACCATTGAAGCTCCATTTGTGCCTAATCTTGCAAACTGTTTATGAAGCTGAACAACTTGTCCACCTCTGACATGTTCTGCATGTCTAACATCAAAGATGGAATTTTCTCTCATACTACCACACCGAGTCATCTTACTTCAATCTCTTCAAAGCTTCCTTCACGAGCCATGAAGTATTGTTGGGGAGGAACTGATTCGTTAGCTCCTTCTTCATCTTCTATCAAGTGTTGGTGGGAGGTCTACCTGCATTGATGCCGTTGGAGGTTCTCGTTCTCCACCATAGCTGTGCATCTTCCACCAAATACATAGTTGTGATCGACAACTTCTCATAATCAGCCACCTTTGCCACTGCAAAGTACTGTTCCATGTCCTACAAGAAAATTTCAACCTCTTTGGCACTCTTCTTGTCGTCAAAAACTTGTGGCTCTTGCACCTTCCCTAAAGTGCTTTCTGCTCATCCAACATCCTATTTTGCAACGAAACGCCTTAAGATCGTGATCTCGAATCTAGAATCCTCTTGTCACTTCATCAACTCTGTTATTTGATGCTGCAACTGTTGGATTCACACCTCCAACATCTTGAGTCAATGTTGTAAGAAGTGACCTCCTCCTCCCTTTGAGGAATTGACCTAATGAGTGTTTCCACTCGGTTGATACTTTCCATCAAATTGTTGCCTCCCTCTATCTTTAATTATGGCTCTAATACCAGTTGTTGCAAAGGTTTTCTTTTAAGCATGAACTTGTCCCACAAGATGCGCCAACCCCTTTGCACGACAATCTCACTTAGCTCCGTTAAAACAAGATTCAGTCGTATCCTGTGATCTTCGGCCAACCTACTCATTTTTGAATGCATTACAACCCTTGCAGTGTTTCACTCTGACACCCTTGCAAGAAAACTATGAAAGAACTAAATATTCATGGAAACAAAATAACACAAGAATGAGATAAGACAAACGTCAACCTTTATTACTTCCCTCAAAGTATACAAAAGAATGTTCTCTCACATCTCTAAGTGTGTCCCACACTCACTTGTTTCTGAGTGTCTCTGACTCTCTCTGAGAAGAGCAAAACTCAAATGAACTATTTATAGGCACTTCTAGATGACTAAGTTGGAATCCTAATAAAACTCTAGTAGCTAAGATCACAACCTTATCCTATCTTATCCTTGTCAGATTACATTACACTAACCAATAGAATGACATCCTCATCCAATTAGGACTCTATCTAATATGATTAAGCTCATCATAATAACAAGATAAAAGATTATATCTATCTAGGAATGATCTATCTATATCCACGAATATTTCTTCTCTCGTCAGATGATCCTTCCACATAATCTTTATCTCTTAGAGTTGATGTTCATCCACTATGATCTTATCTGCCACATCATCCAATATCTCCTCATCTCTATCCGTTGATGATGAGTCATCCAAGACAATAGCACACTGGTCCAACCAATGCTTTTCCATGCTAACTCCATTAGCCATGGTCCGTCCATTTGAGCATACACTAAGTCTTTAGTCCATCAAGAACCCAACCTTAGCCAAGTCAGTTTGTATAAGGTCTGAAACTCTCCCATAACTTGCACCATGCTTGATCTACTGACTAAGTCACCTTGGAACTCTCACATATTCCCGTCATGTTTGTGATCTAGTTAATCTTCCACTCAATATCCATCTCAAGCCTTCTTTTGTCTGAATCTTGCATCTCGTTGAAGATTTCTGCCAATATGCACTATTGCATGCAAAGTCTTGACATTGCCCCTTTTCGTCCTTACCTCCTCATAGGTCTTTGCCTTATTCAGTTGTTTCACATGTCGAACACTGGTCAAGGCTCGCCAATGTCTACACGATTTCACAATCTCGAACTTAGGGATGTAAGAGTAACCTTACTAGCAAAATCTTCCCATTGTTATGTTTTCTGGACAGCATTAAAAATATCCTTTTCACCATCACTTATTTATATGTATACAAAAAGAATAAATTTTAGTTATGTTTATATTCATCATATAAAAAGATTTTAGTATATTTATGTTAAAATTTTCACAAAAGATCAATTAATTAGATCACTAAAATTACAATACAAGAATTGTAATTGTGTTGGTGCTTTTAAAACATTCATTAGAGTTTAGACAAATGGAAGGATGAAAACCAACTCTAATCCATCACGTTAGTCGCCTTCAAATGTACGGAGAATGCATGTTCAATGATTGCTGCACAAAGAATCATGTTGCACTTGAAATTTTTTTCACTTTGTGCACGAGTTGTATGTACCGCGGGTGCCACTTCCGTACAAATCAAGACTCGGTATGTCTTAAGAATCGAGAGAGATGAGAGATAAGAAAGGTAAAGTTGGAGAGAGAATATGTACTTCATTAATTAATTATGAAGTGTGTACAAGAAGTCTTTATATACATGAGCAATAAAGAAACTAATTAAATAACTCTAGTTCAGTAACATAGTACAGTAATCTTCACATCCCCTTCCCTCATCCCCTCCCACCC